>JAKWJA010002495.1:5912011-6504801 GCA_027704765.1 Solanum habrochaites | reverse complement strand
GTTAATATAGTGATCAATTTGAACGGGTACTATATACACTATGGCACCCAAGCAAGGACCGAGCTACGAAGTGGGCGATCAAGTCGTTGCCCCGAGTCTGCACAGATTTGATCATCCGGGTTTGATGATGAGCGGGACCCTGAATATGTGCCCCACAGGAACCGCCGCCCCTTCCCGGCTACACGTTGCCCCCAGCGCCACACCGAAGAATGAGGTGGCGGGTCTTTTCGGACGTGTCACTTGCCTCCCAGTCTGATGAGGAGCGCACACTGAACGGCACACCCTCGGGCTCAGCCACAAATGAGGAAAGCAGCGTTTGGCTCCTTAGGAGTATCATGGTGGAGGAAGCTTCAGGCTATGCTGAGGTTCCCGCACCCGCCCCACTGACTTTTGCAGCGTCGGCATCGTTGATGCGGGGACAGTTTCAGACTGTACATACTGGCGACCAGCCCAGGTCCCCACGCCAGCCTCTGACCAGCCAAACGGTGGTGCGTTGAAAAGCCCCAGTTTCAAGTTTACTCCGACGCGAAAGTTCTTGACCCGATAAAGGGAATAAGCTTGAAACACTAAACTGGAGAGCGCCAAGTCCCAGGGGAGGTGGGGGGGGTGGTACGTACAGGGGAGTCTACCATATCCCGGAGATCCACAACACTAGTCACCAGGATCGATGATGTGGACATGGCCCGCCCGTTGGGGTAGATACAGAGAGGAGATGGTCCGAGCCGAGGGAGTTCTTACGGGGGGGCGTCATAGTAGTGACTCTCCGATCACAGATCGACACGGGCGGGCTTCTCCCGCCTAAACAGGCCCCATTGGAGCAAGGTTCTATCCGGGCGTGCAGGTTGACATTTCCTGCCGACAATCCGCCGGTTCCTATACGCGAGAAGTGCAGAAGATGCTACCGGACCTCCATCACTGCCGAGTTTTAGTTTGACACTTTACCCGGGCAGATAGTGAAGGATGTACAGTTCCATGAGAGAGCCAGCACTGAGGGAGACCACCAAGAGGTGGATGGCCCTGCCACCTATCAGTCGACGGACTGAGGGTTACTGATTGGTACCGAGCGAAGGGCCATCAAGGAAGGCCAACCCTCACGGTTCGTGCAAAGTTTTGTGGCTGCCTCGCTTCGTCACTGCCTTTCCCCCAAGCTGCTGATAACATATTCACCTGGGATCGAAGTAGTGCTTGATGGCGCGATGATAGCCGGCTACTTCGAGGTGGACTATGCATGGCTTCTCCAGGCAGTCATGCACGAAGAGGGAATTCAAGTAGGCATCCAACTACCACTTTTCCGGTGACACATGATCTGTGCCCTTTGAGGTATGCAGGCCTTGTGCCATATGGCAAATAGATCAGTTGAGGACCCGACGGGTACCGTTGACGCCGGCTTCATCAGAGACGAGGCCAATGACGCCTTGGCCAATGTCGAGGGCACCGTCCAGAGCTTGCCACCCACTTACTGATGATCTTGCGGATTACGGTTGTGGCCAGGGCCCGCACAGCACACAGGCGTCACTTGACACTACCCCGGTCGAGTCGATCACAGGTAGTAGCCCAGCCCGGAGCTATTCTCGCAAACCCCTCTACAATTACCGGCCCGATTTGCAAGAGTAAAAAAATGGAGGCACAAAAAGGCCACTCTTTATGCCTTCATATCCAGCATGGATGCAAAAAGTCTAAATGAGTCTGAAGCGCGTATGGAGAGGAAGATGCAGCGGAAGATTGCTGAGGTTCCTCAGCGACTAGATGCATTCGAGTTGATTAGTGTTTAGCCCGCACAGGCACCTCTGGTAGATTGGTCGGACTCTTCAGGCTGGCAGTCAGACAGTTCTTCGGGCAGACATGACACGATCCTAGAGGTGAGAGTGCCGGAGCCTGTCGAGCCTGTTAGAGGACACGATTGGCGGCCCTGTTGCCACCTCAGAAATTCACCCACCTTACCCTCGAGGAAGAGTTCCAAGAGGAGTGGGTGGATTAGAAGATGAGGCTACTGCGAGCAAGAGGAAGAAGGAGTTGCGATGAGCGGGAGCAGACGAGGAGAGACTCACTTGTGCAGGCGGAGGGCACTTCAAATCAGAGAATCAAAGATAGCGGCTGAGGGCGTTAGATCCAGACCAAGAGACCGCAGGAGGCCCTTACTGATGGTGCGGTGGTTGCTGAGAGACACCACTGAGGGTGCCAAGATTGCTGAGGATCGGGGTTCTGGGAAACCGGACCCACTAGCTTGTTCGATCGACGGAGCTATGCGCCAACACATGTTTGATTCAACCACCCTTAATTCTTTAGATTTTTTTAATGCATTGAGGGACAATTGATGTTTTTGTTGGGAGGGGGGTTAAATGGAAAGTGAGTGTTAGGGTGAAGTCTGAGTAGACCAAACTCATATCCTCTTTTGGGGTTTCTTGACTGAGTTCTTTTTCCCAAACAGACTGATTATTTTTTTCTGTTGAAACGACAGTTTATACTTTTTGTACATAGTTTAATTCATAGAGCCTGATGGCTAAAATGATATCCTGATAAACTGAAAAAACGCAGAAATAGGCCATAGTAACTGACAATTGTGTGGGCCTAGCGTGAAAAGAGTACACCATTGCCATACCCTAAGTCTTTAATTCGAACTAGGTGTCTAATAATCTGGTATAGGATGACATGTCAAGTGAGAGTGAGGAAAATTGAATAGTTCACTATCGGTTAACTGAGCTAGAAAATTGCCTGGTTAGTCCTGCATCAAAAGTAAGTTGATAACAAACAATTAGGAAAGGATCATAGGCCCTATTAAGAAGCCCATTCTAAACCAAATAAAAAGAAACACCGAATGAAATTTTTTCTTCTTTGATCCAAATAATCTGACTTTAAATTAGACCTTTCTTTTCACCCTAACTGATCTTTTCGGGGGAACAATGGTTGGCCCTGGTCCATCCTTGGACATGTGCATCTCAGGCTTATGCAAAAGCATCAAGTTGAGGGGTGCTAATACAGTTAAACAACCTTCGTTTTGGCCCTGACCCAACTTTTGGTATGGGTGTACTTGACTCATGGCAAGCATGAGTTTTGAGGTGGATATTAGGAAGGAATGCTCTGGAAAGGGGGTTGAAGAAACAAGAAGAGAAGAAAGAACAAGTAAAGTGACTCAGAATTCGTTGAAGAAAAAGTATGAAGAACAGAAAAATACATACACAATATGAAGAAAGAAGAGAAAAAATTTAGCAAGGGAAAAAGTATGAGAAATGGGACGAGATAAGATGATTAAAAGGGAAAGGTTTAGCCGATATGTCAAGGAGGGCAAAAGTCACTACGTTATTACATAAAATGTACCCTACCTAACCTGATGAGAAGCCTATGTTACAGCTAAAAAAGTCCTATCGTGATCTAAGGGTTGTATTAACGACGTAAGGCGTTGAACCTAGGGCAAACTTATGGCAATAGGTATGGAATGCGTGTGACTTGTTCGGAGAGCGAGTATTGTGAAATGTAATCCTTATACTCAAACTGAATCATTGTGTGAAAAATGAGTATTGTTCTAAAGTGAGGAATTAGTTGCAATACCAGAATTTTTAGCACCCGGTGGAGAAATTGGAACGAGGATAGGTGTTTAGTGAATGGTGAGTATGTGTAGGGTCAAAAAATCCCACAAATTCAAGCCTAATAGTGTTGATAGAGATAAGATTGATGAGATTAATCGGGATTGGATAGCCAAATGATTGCAAAGATAAAAAAACATGACTTACTATTGTACAAAGATGTGTAGTGAGTCATAGTGCGGCGCTTGAGACAAACAACGGAATTTAAGTTGAGGTGTTGAATTACCGTGGTTTCACGGTAAATTATTGCTCTTCCTTAAGTTTTAATGCTCCAAAATCCCTTTTTGTGCTCATTTTTTACAAGTTCTCTCTTTGTTTTGCAGGAAATCTGTCCAAAAGCCAAATGCGGAGATTTATGAGAGAGAAATGCAGAAGAGACCCACATACGGAAGCTTATGACGGTCCGTCATGCCTGTGACGGTCCGTAGGTCGGCAGCTAGAGAAGGTGATGAAGGAAGATGGGGAGTTTGACAAGTGTGGCGTTACGAAGCTTGTTGACGGTCCGTCTGCAGGTCGTCGGTGAAGATCCGAGAAGTGATCAGTTACCCAGCTTCCAAGAGTGAAGTCTTTTGAAACGAGACCCCGAAGGACCGTTGTGCACCTATGACGGTCGTCACACTTGTGTTGAGGGGAATGAAGAAAGAGGTAGATAGAAGAAATGCACCAAGTATGGGGACGACGGAAAGTCCACGACGGGCCGTCATGACCACGAGGTCCGTCGCGTGGTCCCGTCGGCCCAAGCCGAGTTTTTGGCAGATTTCATGAATTAGACCTTGTGTAATTAGGTTTTTATTTTTCATGTACATGTTCAAAAACCTCGTTTTTTGAGGTAGACTCTGCAAGATTAGAAATCATATTATTTAGACTGTGTTGATAGTGTTTAATTCTTTGGAGATTCTTACAAAGTAATTTTTGGTTGATAAATCAAGCAATGTTCGGACTTATTCTTTCTCATTGAAGTAATACATGAATTATTATTTAATATTTTAATATCTGTGTTTATGGATATGAGTAACTAAACTCCATAAATAGGGTTGTGGCGAACCATAGGCAAATAATGAGATAAAACCTAGCTAAAATAAACAATTCTATAAAAGTGTCTTTGCATGTATACTAATTTCTTTCGACTTTAGAAGTCTTTTTAACGGAATGATCAAGTGTCGAACGCGCCTTAATGCCTAACTTGCCGGACCAAGGAGGTAGATAATAGGAAAAGGAATTATTAACATACGCTTTAGTAGTAGACTATCTAATAGGCTAGTATGATTGGTAGAGGTAGTAACTAGTCAAATATCGAATACGATGCTTAATATGAGGTAACGATAAGGGTAGGAAAGCAACACACGTAGCCGGGACCAAGGTGCGGCAGTGAGATTTCTAGATGCCGGACAAGTATTTAGAATACTAACTTATCACTTGCATGCAAGATACTAGGAAAGAATTGTTATTAGTTAGAATATCAAGTTTGAAACCTGTGGGGAACACGTAAACCCTATACTTTAATTAATTGATTAAAACCCAACTTTCACAACTGTTAAGTGCTCTTTCAATTTTAGTGAGTTTCTTTTTACTTATTAGGGGGAAATACAAACCCTTTTTCCATTTTATGTTTTTACTTCTAAGGAAGTATCAAACCGAACAATAGTAATAACAAGTGTTAAAGTTAAGTCTAGACTATTTCCTAATGGGAACGATCCCAACCTACTAGTTGGGTATTACTTGAGCGACCGACTTACTTCTGATTTGAGAAGTAAGGTTTGATCGTATCCAGTCCCCAAGTAAAGGACTCTTTAATCCATAGCCTAAAAGGACTCCATATGATAGACATTCACTATAATACAAATACTTTATAAACCTACCTCTGAATGTCTAATCATAGATGCATGTGCCTCGTCAAAAACCTTAATTAAAAAAAACTTTAAGAAAGAAAAAATCTAGTAAAGGAAAAAGAAGTACCACCATATTTATTAATTACGAATATAGCACTGCCTTATTAAAAACCTTTACAAGAAAAACAGGGGAACAAAAACCTCGTAAGGGAAAAGAGTACAGCGCGATAACTCCCCATAATGAGAACATCCAATCCATGAGACTGAATTTTGCATTCCAAGCTTGTGCACCATCTTCTTGAAGGGCAGTTGGTAGAGACTGGTGAATATATCAACCACATGGCTCACTTGAACGAATCTGTTGCCCATTTTATCACCATCTTTTGAATTCATGTGTATAGAAAAGCTTCGGTGAAATGTGCTTTTATTCTACTCCTTTATGAATCCTCCCTCTTAAGTTGTGCTATGCATGCTGCATTATCTGCATATAAAGTGGTGGGGTACTTATCACATTTCAAACCACATTTCTCTCGAATGAGAGGTCATAATGCACCTTCTTAAACCACACCATTCTCTTACTTGCTCATGAATAGCCTATTATTTCAGCATGATAGATGACGTGGCTACGAGGATGCTTTGTAGATTCAAAGATATGGACAGTCCCCCCACATATAAACACATAGCAGGTTTGGGATCGAGCTTTGTGTGGATCAGTAAATATCCTGCATCAGCATAACAAAACAAGATTGGGCACAATTAAAAGAATAAAATAAGCCCATATCAGTTGTCCCTCATTTAAGATTATCGAAAAATGTGTTTGATCCCATCCAATGTCCCTAGTAGGAGCAGAATATACATTGCTAAAAAGTTAACAGCAAAAGCTTGACATCAGGCTCTTTAGTATTAGCAAAGATACATTAGGCACCAATTTGCACTAAGATATGGTACAGGACCAAGAATTTCTTCATCCTTTTCTTGAGGTCGGAAATGGATCTTCTTAACATCAGTGAAAACGAAAAACATGGAGTAACTTAAGGGATGCGTTCCTCCATACAGCGAATCTTTTCAACACTTTTTGTGTGTCAGGCATATTGAGAACAAAAAATATCATTTGTCAAAGCTCAATTTGCAAACCAAGACATAATTTGTTCATTTCCCAATCTTTCATATCAAATTATTCTTAACATAATTCAAATGGCCTTTGAAGATCTATGGAGCTCCAATAAGCTTTATGTCACAACATAAATAGCAAGTAACAACAAATTTCGCTATGGTTTCTTATAAGGACACATGGACAAATGCATCATTTGCTATAACCGTCCTTAAATTAAATATCCTAGGACGTTATACACAAGGCCAAGAATTATTTAAACCATATAATGATTTGCAATTTAATTGAATACAGTTTCTCGAGAATTGTGAATTACATGATTAGGCATCGCCAGAATCCTCAGGAATTTCATGTTATCTCATTATCAAGGTGTCCATAAGGTAGGCTGTAACCACATCCATCAAATGCATTTAAAGTGCTCATGGACTGTGAAAAACTAAGGACGATAAACGCAAGGTTCTTGATCCATACCGGGTGCGTATGTGAGTATGTCTCGTCATAGTCAAACGCCAGGCCTTTTGAAAATCATTGTGGCCACAAGGCGTGACTTGATACATTTGTATTTCATTTTTCTCATTTCTTTTTCGCAAAAAATCCCATTTGTAACCACAGGTGTGATACATTAGGTGTTTGAAACATAGGGTCCAAAACTTCACGCTTGGCAGTGAATTCAACTCTGATTGAATTGCTCTTGCCATTTTGGCCAATCATTTCGTTGTCGACATTCTATAACCAGATTGAGGTTCCAGATCCTCATTATTGTGAGATTGTTGCAACAGATATGCAAAGACATAATCAACCACTATTCTGACAGATCATATTAGTTTTCAACATCTCTTAAAATTTGATGGATAGTTCATTATCTTGAGTTTCAAGTTCATTGATTTGTCATGAATATCAGACTTATTCAAATTTTTGAACTTCCATATGAAGATCTTTCATAGTGTCATCTTATATTTAATCTTTCTTGTTCTAGGATTTTGATAATTAGACCCCAATGGTCTACCACGGCTTTAGGTGTGTTTTTGACTCATTAGCTATGACACTATGGATGGTCCTTTAGGCGGACATCAATTGAATTGGACATTCTTGCAGGAATATGTATCTAGTAATCCTTTTCAAATCTGTAAATGCGTCTGCATTTGATTTGTCATTTCCTGCAGAGGAACTAATCTTTATGTCTTCTTGTTAGCAAAGTATAGCAGATATGATTCAGATGAGGGACAATGATAAATTTTTCCACAAAACTTCTGTTTTTATTTCACTATTCTCTCCCCATAATTGTGGGAGAAAACTGTAGCATCAAATCGACAATATGCAAATCTAGCAAGTAAACATGTCTCAAGTCAATGGTTCAAGAAGCGAAATAATGGAGGGTGACTCAACACCCAAAATATATTCCTAACCTTCTTTGAGAGCCAATCTTCGTGCGGTTTGGTGGGGCCACAGGCACCCTGTACAAACACCTTCCAAAAATTCTTAGATGGGAAATTAGGTTCTTGACCATAACCAATTGCAATGGAGAAACCTTATGATAACTTGTCGGTCTGAGACGAATAAGTGTGGCAGCATGCAAAATTGCATGTCCCCCACACAGAGTGGAAACTTAGTTTTAATAAGCAATGGTCTTGCTATTAATTGCAAAACGTTTAATTAATGACTCTGCGAACCATTCCTGAGTATGAACATGAGCAACGGAGTGTTTTCAAAACTCTATTCCCCATCGGTCTAAACAATAATCATTAAATGATTGGGATGAAAAAACCTTGAAGCATTATCAAGGATGAATGACTTAATCTGATTCATAAGGAAAGTGTGCCTTATTAACCTTATTATTTGTGCCATAATTTTGCAACTGCCAAGTTACGAGATGACAAAGGCACACCTGAGACCTTCTAGAAGAAAGCATCTATTAGAACCAAAAATATCTAAATGACCCACTAGGTGGGTGAATAGGTCCACAAAGATCCCCATGTATAACGTTTTCAAGAAACGCGGGCAGACTTCAATCTTAATTTCATTGGTGATTGTCTCACATTAACCTTGCTTGCATAACAAGCCGAAGTACAAGAAAATCACATTTAACAAGAACTTTTAAGGTCTTTTAGTGGATGTCCATTGAATTTTCTATATTCGTCTCATCATTATTGACCCAGGATGTCCTAAGACGCTACATGCCAAAGTACAAATGTATTGGATGGAATCGTAAACTTTCTTATTTACTATAAATGTGCCTCAATTGCCTAGTTTGTCCAATACAAGCCAGAAGATAAAACAGGGAACTTTTCTACAACAGTGTCTGCCTAGAGACATTACTTGGTGATACCAAGATATTCAAGATTTATTTTCACCATGATTGAATATGATAAACCATGTTCACGGATATCTTCAAAACTCAACAAGTTCTCTTAGATTTTGGATAAGAAAGAAGAAGAAAAAAATAGCATTATTAATGATGAGTTAGTTCCCTTGGGCAAAATTACAAGGATTTCCAAAACCCTCAATCATATTAGTACTACAAAAAATGGTAGAACATGTCATTTTACCATATTAAATGAGAAAAATATTTCTTAGATTTGAATATCGTATGTGTGTGCACCAGAATAAATCAAACAACGATTTCATCTTCGATAATAGGTCTTTAGAATTATCCATATATTCACATGAAATGACATACACAAAATTTAACTATATATTAAATATTAGTGTTGTCAAAAGGGATCGAATAATTCAAAGGAATTAAAAATTCATAATAAATATTAGAAATTGAGCCTCATTTATTGTTTCCTCTAAGTCAAAATGAGTTGTTAGGAAGAAAATAAAATAAAATCATTATTTAATCCTAGTTATAGGCAGACTGCATATTTTAAAATTAGATCAAATAAAGACCAATATAATCAACACATGATAAATCCTGTTAATATAAGCATTTAGGTTTTAACATAGACCAAGTTAAAGACCTAATATTATACCCAAACACGTGCTAAAATCAGATTTGACTAACTCTATCATATTAGAATCATATAACTAAATCACATGAAAAATATATATTATTTTATTAAGATTAAGGGAACAAGCTAATGAACAACTAAACTAATTTTTTAAAAATACTCATACTCATGCAAAACAAACTATCATTACATGAAATTAATAAAAATACTACAAAAAAAAAAAATATCACTCTTCCATGTCACAGAACCATAACCAATTAATGATATTTTCCTCGATTGTGCGGAAGAATCTGCTACATCCAAAGTGCGTGGATGTCAAACTGATTTTCAGGAAGAGATAAAATGGGCCTCAAGATTTTCTCTTTCTTCTTAGTGATTCTTGATAAATACAACCAAGTGTTTGGGCGTACCGACCAATCACGTGCATAATGACCTCTTCCACCCCACTCGAAAAACAAATACCTTTCCTAGTTGCTTCAGTTTCTCATCCTTTCTTTTTTACCTTTTTATTTGATGAATGATTAAGCCAGGAATAGGGAATTACGTTCTGACCCTAATCACGACCAGACACGTCCAGTCCAGACCACGTCCACGACTAGGACCGCGACCTTTTTCCACGCCCCTCAGCATGTGGTGTATAAGCCGCATTCACTTCAGGAAGTGGTTAGATCCAGTAGGTCGATTCTCATTATTTTTCAATAATAATCATTATTTTGCTCGGCCACAAAGAGATGAGAAAATTAGTTCAGAATACTTTTTTGAAACCTTTCTCTCGATATTGTTGCTGCAAGAGCACTTCGAGCCTGGAAAGTGGAGAACGTCTTTTCCATCATATCAATCTCACTAACCGTATCTCCACCTAATTAAATTGGAAAGTGATTTGAACATGGCAGAATTGACTATGTATAGACTTACAAGTCTGTAGACTTAGAGGTGCACCAATTCATATCGTTGCCTTTGGATGTATGACATCTCAATGTGGTCAAATATTCTTTTAGGTTTTTCACCAAAAAAACAAGTGGATCTTAACTGTTAGATATTTCGATTTTTAGAATATACGTCAAGATGATGACGCGAAGAATATCATTGCTCGTGACAATTTGATTGATGCCTTATTTTCTTCTTTTATGGTGTCTCCAAGACCCATGCATCAAGGTGGATTTCAGCATCCAACACCCATGAGAAGGTAGTTCTGCCCGAACTTGAAGGGCAGTGAACTCTAATTTTGTGTAAGATTGGCCATTTAAAATTAAAAAACAAAAGATAAATTAATTACATTTATTAATTCTTCAAATTAATTATTTCACTTTTGAGAATTAGAGTCTCGTGGCTGATAACGTTGTTAGTAAAACTATAGAATAAGACGAAGATACTAGACGAGAAAAGAAGAGAAGACTTGTTATTTCTTTGATGAATTAATACAATGAAGAGGAGCACTCTATTTATAGGAGAAATCTAACTTGGGCCCCAAGTAAAAAGGACTTTTTAATCATATCCTAAAAAAGGGACTCAGCTGATAGACATTCATTATAATACAAATAATACTTTATAAACACAACACACACAGACCCAGTAGTAATATATATATAGACATTCATATACATATATATATATATATATCTTATAAATATATATATAGATATATATATAGATATTCAGGCATCACAACTAAGATCAATTGACCTTTTTATCGTAAAAAAAAAGTAAAAATTTTAATTATTGTGTATGTAAGTTTTTTTATTTTGTATAATTGTTTGGTTTTTTAAAAGGGCAAAATAAAACGTAATAATAAAAAAAGTACTTTATGTAAAATCAAGGAATTGCTCAGTGTGTGTAGAATTAAGTTCAAAAATAAAATCATGAAAGTCTCTTAATTAATTATTATTAACTTCTATTTTCATAATTTTATTAAATATTAAAATAATAATTAAGAAATTAAATTTAATAAAGTTTTCCATTATAATTTTACTTGTATTAAATCAGTAAATAATAATTTTGAAATTTGTGGCTTTGAATTATATATATGTAAAACATTTTTTTTTAACTTTTATAGTATTAAATATTTCATGTGGATAGTTGAAGTTTAATTTTTTATAAGAAAAAATACCTTTATAATAGGTTAACATAAATATATTGTAACATAAAAAATGTAGTTGATCATAACTATTAGAACAATCTTATGACAAAAAAGTTATATACGTTAAATAAATTTCATAAATTACTTTTGTGATATTTAAAAATATCCGCGCAACGTGCGGGTACGAATACTAGTATGATATAAAGAAAACTCAGATAATTAATCTAATATAATAAAAGAGGACAAGAAGTAGAAGAGGAGAGGAGATTTTCCTTATTCAGGTGTCTAAAACAAATGGGTGAGGATACTCTCTATTTATTGAGATATTCATCCCAAAAGTTATTATCTAATATAGACATAGTTATCTTGAAAGTTCTTATCATATTTGAAGTACCAATACATGAATCCAATTTTTTTGGATAAATCTAATGGATAATGCATATGTATAATGCAATGGATTTATAACACTCCGTCTTAAATATCCATAATTAATGTGCCTCGTTAAAACCTTACTAGGAAAAACCCAGTGGGAAAAGCCTAGTGAAGGAAAAAGAGTACACATACTCATAATACACTTTGAATGTTGCCTCATTAAAATCCCTACCAAGAAAACTCAACTTGGGAAAAAACTATAGTGAAGAAAAAGAGCACAACGTGTATTTCACTCGCCCTGAAAGCTTCACTTGATATCTCGGAGACGGTGCACATTCCAATCTTGTATCCCAACTTCTCAAACGTTGATGTTAACAATGCCTAAGTGAATAAATCAGCAATATTATCACTTGAACGGATTTGTTGAACTTCTATCTCACCATTTTGTTGAAGATCATGCGTGAAAAAGAATTTTGGTGAAATATGCTTTGTTCGATTTCCTTTAATGTATCCTCTTTTCAATTGGGCTATAGATGCGACACTATCTTCGTATATTGTGGTTGGTATATTTTTTTCCAAAGAAAAACCATATATTTCCTGAATATGGTGGTCATTGTTCTCAATCAGACGCACTCTCGACTTGCTTCATTAATGACTATTTTTTTGCATGATTTTAAAGAAGTGGACTCCCAACGTTTGCGTCATTGTATTGTTGTGTCTCCACATGTAGACAAATAGTCTATTTGTGACCAAGCCTTATGTGGATCAGATAAATACCCTGCATCTGTGCAATCAGTATGTTCTGACTTGAATTAATCGAAATATAATAAACTCATGTCCATGGTACCCCTAAGATATCGAAGTATGTGTATAACACCATTCCAATGTTTTTTTTATTGAGAAGGAACTGAATCTTGCCAATAGACTTACTGTAAAATAAATATCTTGTTGTGTTGTTAGCAAGGTACATTAGTTTCCGACTACACTAAGGTTAGGAGTTTCATCACCAAGAAGCTCTTTATCCTTCTCTTGAGGTCAAAATGATCTGTATTGGTGTCAAGCGACACTACCACCATCGGGGTACTCAATGGATGTTAGTTATCCATGTAAAAAATCTTTAATATCTTTTCTATGTATCTTGATTGATGGACAAGTATTTCATTGGACCAAATTCTCAAACTGTAGGCCAAGTGATATTGTCTTGCCGAGATCTTCATTTCTCAAATTATTTTAAGAACTCAATAGCTTCTAAAAGCTCTTTACGAGTGCCAATGATGTTCAAATCATCAACATACACGACTATTACAACAAACTCAGATTTCAACCGTTTAATGAAAATGAAGGGACAAATCAGGTAATTTTTGCACACTTTCTTTAACAAATATTCACTTTAACGATTGTACCACATCCTCCCTGACTGTTTCAACCCATACAAAGATTTCTGAAGCTTTGTTGAACAATTCTTTCTTGAATCTTTGTATGCTTCAGGCGCTTTGAATACTTTAGGAATTTTCATGAAAAATGTCGAGGTCCAATGAGCCATATAGATAGATTGTGACAAAGTCCATTAGAAGCATTTAAATTTTTTCATAAACTATCATATTTATGAGATATCTAAAGGTGATTGCATCTACCACAAGAGAATATGCCTCGGTCTTTGAGAAAAACCTTGAGCAACAAGTCATGCTTTATATCTCAGGATTTCACCTTTCTCATTTCTTTTTTTCACCAAAATCCAGTTGTACCCCAGTGTCTTGATACCCTCAGGTGTTCAAATTATTGGTTCAAAAATTCATATTTTTCTAGTGAAGCCAATTTTGCTTGAATTGCGTCCTTCCCATTTGGCCAATCACTTCTCTGTCTATATTCGTAAATATATTTTTGCTTAAAACTTTTGTCTTATTGCATTGTTTCAATAACAACATTATAGACAAATAGATTGTCAATCACAATATTATTTCGATCCCACCTGTTTCTCGTCGAGACATGATTTATTGAAATTTCATTATTTTCATAAGTTTGAACCTCCTAGGAGGTTTCATCATGTGTTATGACTTGGGTCTCATCTTGAGAATTTTCTATTATCTTGATCATTTATTTCTTTTTTCTTTTGAGGATTTTTATCCTTGGAGCCTATTGGTGTACCACACTTCAAATGTGATCTAGACTCATTTGCCTTAACAATTTGTTTCGTTGGGACATCAACTCGAACTGGAGCATTAACAACTGAAATATGTGATTTAGTAATCGTTGAAAGATTAGTAAAGGCATCTGGAAGCTGAGTTGCAATATTCTGTAAATGAAATTCTTGCTCACATTGATTTGTTCGAGGATCAAGATAAGGTAAAGATGATAAATTTCAATCTATCTTTTTTCTCAACTACTTATGCTCTCCCCCTAATGTTGGGTATACTGATTCATCAAAATAACAATCAACAAATCTTGCCTTAAATAAATCTCCAATCATAGGCTCCAAATATTTTATAATTGAAGGATATTCATACCCAACATATATTCCCAACGTTCTTTGAAGCCCCATCTTTGTACGTTGTGGTGAAGCAATCAAAACATACACCACACATCTAAAAATTCTAAGAAGGAAAATGTTTGGATCTTGACCAAAAACCATTTGTAATGGGGATAATTCATGATAACTGGTCGGCCTTATACGCACAAATGTTGTTCCATGCATAATAACATGCCCCCACATAGAGATAGACAACCTTGTTTTATTAGCAATGACCTAGCTATTAAATGCAGACGTTTAATCAATGATTCTGCTATACCGTTATGAGTATGAACATGCGGAACTGAATGTTCAAGTGTTATACAAGTAGACACACAATAATCATTCAATGCCTGAGATATAAACTCACCAACATTATCTAGATGAATTGTCTTTATTGTATAGTCTAGAGATTGTGCTTTTAAATCTTTACATTTGAGCCAACAATCTTGCAAAAGCTATATTGCAAGTTGATAATTAGCAGACATGTGATCATCTTGTAGAAGCATCTATCAATACCATATAATATTTAAAGGGTCCACATGCAAGTTGAATTGGTCCACATATATTACCCTGTATACGTTCCAGAAAAGCAGGGGATTCAATTTCAACCTTAACTGTTGATGGTTTAATGATTGACTTTTATTGAGAACAAACAACACAACATAATTCCTTTGATTGAAGGATATTTGAGCTTTTTGAGGTGTGCTCCTGTGAATTGTCAATTGTTTAGCGCATCATGTTAAATCTGGTATGACCCAAGTCGTCATGCCAAATTATAAAATCATTAAATTTAGCAAACTTTTTGTTTCCTACGAGATGTAGTTCAACTGTACTTATACTTTTATAGTACAACCCAAAAGAAAGTGTAGGTAATTTTTCATGCACAATTTTCTTCTCTACATTAATTATAGTAATGTAAAGATACTCAAACTTTCTTTCATTAGCCGTCTCAACATGATAGCCATTTTGGCGAATAACTTTGAAACTTAATAAATTTCTTTGTGACTTAATACAATATAATGCATTATCAATAGTCAATATTGACCCTCCAGGGGGGTCGTAATAAGTCGCTCTGTTAGAAAAACCCTAATTATTTGTACTACATGAGATGTGTTGACATATGCCATTTCAATAACCACATTAGAAAAGGTCTTTATTTTTCTTTTAATATAGTAGCGTTGTAGCACTATCAAAAAGACACACATCTCCATTACTCATCTTGAATCCAATTGACAATTGGGATTTCTATTAATTTTTCTTTAAAATAAAAATACATCAAAAGAAGTACAAAACAAAACAAACATAAAAAATTTAAATACTTCAACATGAAGAGCGTGATAATTAGAAACACATAAGTAAAATATTAACAAATTGCATTACCAGCTAAAAGATCAAACATTAGTTTTGATCTCCAAAGAAGTCATCAACTTCCATACGAGTAATATCACCAAGGCCATCAAAACATCATCCTTTAAAGCCAAATTTGCTTCAACATCCTTATCATATTTCATAGATGTTCTCGACTTATCATCATCTTTAAGAGTCATATGTGACCTAGCTCGAACATTGAAAGAAGAAACACTACCTTTATTTCTTTTTCTTTTAAGAAAATTATGGTATAGCCTAAATAAATGCTCAGGTATGCGACATTCATTCTTCCAATGGACTTTCATGCCACAACGATGAAAATTACTTTCCAAGGGGTTATGTTGAGAACTCATGTTGTTCTCCCTTTTATTATGACCACCACCTCGATAATTGATGTATCACCTCTTATCTTTGCCACGTCCCCATGTGTTATTATAACACCGATGATCATCTCATTTTACTTCAGATTGATCATGTGCTTCCGGTAATGAAGCAGCTCCAGTGGGATGAGCTTCATGAATTTTCATTAAAAAAGCATTATGTTGCTCAGCCATCATAAGGCATGAGATTAGTTCAGAGTATTTCTGAAAACCCTTTTCACGATACTGATGTTGCAATATCACATTTGAGGCATGAAAAGTAGTAAGTGTCTTTTCCAACACGTCCTCATGTTTTATAGTCTCCCCACATAATTTCAATTGGGAGGTTATCCTGAATACAATAGAGTTGTATTCAATTACGGTCTTAAAATCTTGAAACCTTAAGTGGATCTACTCATAATGAGCTCTTGACAACATTATTGTCTTAGCTGGTCGTATCTCCCCTTTAAATCGGTCCACAATTCAAGTGAATATTTTAGCGTAAGATATTCAATCTTCAAGCTCTCATCAAAATGATAACGAAGAAAAATCATAGCCTTTGCCTTATCTTGGCTTGATGCTTCATTTCTTGAGTAATGGTGACATCAAGACCTTCGCAGCTAAGTGAATCTCAGCATTGACTACCCATGAAATGTAATTCTTTCGAGAAATATCTAATGCCACAAACTTAAGTTTGGATAAATTCATCATAATGAGATTATGAGAAAATATGTGAATTAAATAAGAATATTTGTAAAATACCTTTGCAAGTAACAACTTCGTGCTGATAACATATTATAAAGAAAGCTCTGAATAATATAATGTATTTAACAAGAAGAAGATAAGAAGTATAAGATGAAGGAGAGAAGTTTTCTTATTCAAGTGTGTCTAACAAATGTGAGTGATATCTCTATTTATAGTGTTGAGATATCACTCCCAAAAGTTATCTAATTAATACATACATAGTTATCTTGGAAATTCTTATCATATTGGAAGCACCAATACATGAATCCAATTTGTTTGAATAAATCTAATGGATAATCCACATGTATAATGCAATCAATGAATTTATAACAAAATAAAGTTATATATAGAATTGTACTTTGTTTGGTGTTAAGAATTTAGAGGCTAACTTTAGAAATTCTTTAGTAGCATTGCTTGTGTTTGGGAAAGTCTGTTACAAATTAAAATTCTAGTAATAAAAATATCTTTTGTGCCTTCTTAAATTTCTTTGGTTATAAAACTCAAATATGTTATTAAACTTTCAGATAAGACTCATTTATGCCATTAGTTAAAATGTTTTGCTCATTTATGTCATACTAAATGATCCTTAAGAAAACCTATAATGAGTTACACACACTCACAATACATCAACCACATGAACATGAGATTCTCCTACCAAAGGTGATTCTAAGTTTCACTTGAGTGAGTTGTGAAGCGACCGCCCATAAAATCCCTTACACACACACTTAAGATATCCTATAGACTACGTAACATAGAATCATTCTCACTTTATGACATCATCTAAATAATATGACTTTCCTGCCAAACTATAAAAAGACTTACTTTAGGTAAATCAAGAGATAACGTCCATGATGACCTCTTCACAGATTACCTACGTAATCCTTAAGACGACTTAAGTCTTAAATCATGTCTACATACAACCATCTTCCCTAAACATTTTGAGTCATCTTAAGACTTATATAGTAAGATACGAAGTGGACCATTCTTGCCCCTTCAAACCTAATAGGACAACCTTAACTATCTCAATTAGTACATTATTAACATGCTTTCTTAAACTTAAGTCATTACTTCATAGTTTATTAAGACTCATTCAATCATGTACAGACATTCAAGTAATGGTCTTGGAGAAGACCTAGGGACTCTAACTAACACCTTAAAAGCCTATTGTGCAATGTCTAGATAACGTCGTATACCACCTAATTTCATAAAACTTCTCCTAATGCTAGTAGGTATCTCACATGATGAGAATAGACAGTAACTGACATAGACCATGATAGCTAGACACAGAATTTGGAGTTCTAACCTACTCCGATGAGAGTGTTCTACTTCCAGGGTTTAGCAAGAAGTAGGACACCATCACCGTAGACCACCTGAGTTAAGGAATATGTCGGGCCTTGTAGCATTATTCTCATTATCAAGTAGAGGTTACATGTAATATGTCTCCTTCCCAAGTAGATTATATTCCCATAGTATAGTCACTCGGTGCTAGCCTTTGTTCTATAGAGTAATTTCATTAAAGGTTCAGACAAAGGGGTAGCCATATTAGTTCATAAACCACCAATACTATTCACCCTACAAAGAGGTCCACTAGGGCTAACTAACTGGCGACATTAAATAGTCATTTGACTTGGTAAGAATGATTTATGATGTCGTTACAGCCAATCATAACCCTATAAGGTCCACAATCTATTTCACCCATAAAGGATTCCATTGACTCTCGACTTCACATCATAACCTACCACTAGGTTTAAGGGTTCCACATACATGAACCTCCGTTGACACATTTAAGGTTCACATATCATTCATTCATTACATGCCAAGGTGTGCACTAAAGCCTACTGAGTCAGACCATCTCATATTCCATATCATTCATGCATGTATCAAGTAAGGGACACAAGCCTACCAAAACAAGACACAATATTCTTTACCTTATTCCATATAACATATCATTCTTAGAATCACTTAGAAATGACCCTTATAATGTTTATGTCATCCTATAAATTGCTATAACATCATCGATATAACCATCATAAACTCATATAGTCAAGTAGGGACAATCATGCATCAACTCTATGACTACACACATGAACACATAGTCATAGTCTAACATGAGCACCTAATATCAATAGAAGAACACATACTTTCACATTACTTCACATGTAGATAGATATGCTCAAACTTCACATAGCTTAACTACACATATCATCGTAGTACTACAAGTAGTTTGCCGATAAGGTCATGATCATCACAATACATACAGTAACGCCAACAAGGCCACATTAATTGTAAGTAAAGCATATAACACCACCATCATCATAAGTGGACCATACCAATCACAACATACTTGAAGTCTAATTAACATAAAATAAAGGGAATTAGGGCAACGTACCACCACTCCATCCTCAATACTTCAACCCTATGCTAAATTATCCAATTCAATATCATAAGACCCTTACCCATGACCATAACCAATACTTCAATACATAAACTATGATACTCAATAAAACTAGGTCAATTCCATATAGATTTATAAATCTAAGACAACCTAGATATAAATTCAATACGATTCTTACATAAATCAATAGCCCATAGAAAACTACATTTGAATTCATAAGCATTAATTCAAAATCACTTTACCCATAAAATTGTTAAAACTAGGGTTCATCAATTACATGGGTTCATAGGTTAATGATTTAAAATCATCCTATTAACAAAAATTCAATCAATATTGACACATGCTTTAAACACCTTTAATTGCAAGCAACCCATTGGATAGATCTTATGAAATTGGCAATTCATCTTTGAAACTTAAAAAACTTCTTTAAAATTAGGCTCCTTGATGAATAGAGTTTCAAGGATAAAAAACTATACCTCAATAAATCTAATCTCCAATTCTATGAAGAATCACCACTCAAATCTCCAATCCAATCCCTTCTTTGAGTTTCAGCTCTAAGGGAAATTGGGTTTTTATTTTGAAGAATGAAATCTTCTAAGTGTTAAAGGCTTATAAACACATTTAAAATACCCAAAAGATAAGTTACCGCCCTTTATATTATTTGGACGTGGGATGAATTTACCAATTCACCTCTTGAACTTAACAGTGACTGTGTAGGAATGCAGACCCAATCGATGGACAACACCTACTGGGTGTCGTCCAATCGACGGCCCGTGCTGGTCATCGTCATTTGCGACTGAGCCTTGAAAATGGAAGCTTAATCTCCCTAGTCTCAGTAACCATTGAAGCCACCACCACGGGGCGTCGTCCAGGCCACTATACGTCGTTTGCCATCCGTAGGTGGGACTGCCTTAGGAAGTTTTGGCCACCAACATGGGTCTTTACTTAAGGACCCTTGTATGGTCCTTGGGGATGTTTGCCCTGATATTTCCAACCCGAATATGTTCTATACGAGTTTAGGACCTCTCACATCAAGTTCATCCAAAACGTACACGTAAAACTTAATGAAACATGCATAGACACACAAGGTCGTTTCAAGGCAAACCTTTCAAACGTCATGGACGTTCTTGGACATTTGACCTCCAAACTTCATGAAACTTGACACACTGCCTATAAACACTATAATAACTCATATAATGACCTTATAATATCAACAGACACACATATAGGCGCATAACCACATATGAGGCATATAGGTGATTAAGTCATCAAACGTCTTGGTCGTCCCTTGACGATTCACTTCCAAATCACCTAAAACTCTAGACACTGCCTCAATACCACATTATACACTATTTGAATACCTTGGACCATAATTACAAGCATTTTAGTCTCTAGCTTCACCTATGTCATTTTCGAGGTATTACACTTGCATCACGAAAATATGTAGCGTAGAGTATGCATCAGTACTTGAAAGGTACTGAGCTTATATGATAGAGTAAAACTGAAATAACATATAACTAAACAATCAATAAAATATGTATATAATCTGAACATGATCTAGATACTGAATACTAAGCTAACTGAATGCAATGACCAAATTTATAACATGTGGAGACTTAAAACTGTATGTACTGTAAATGTGGTCAATGCAATAAAATGTGATTGAACTTTGGGAGCTATTAATAACCAACAATAAAACCAAATGAGCTAAATGGGG
Source organism: Solanum habrochaites (assembly GCA_027704765.1). Lineage (NCBI taxonomy): Eukaryota > Viridiplantae > Streptophyta > Magnoliopsida > Solanales > Solanaceae > Solanum > Solanum habrochaites. Next base: position 6,483,788 of record JAKWJA010002495.1, on the reverse strand, counting down.
AGTCTGATGTTTATGCTTATCGACAGGACCCAATATAACTTTCACAAATATAGAGAAACAATTGGCGTGACATTAAATGAGGCCTGAAAAGGGGACTTACACCTATGTGGCTCGTAATTCTAAGACTATATGGGTGAGTGGACCTATTCCAACTCGGTATTATGCTACATATATTATATATTGGATAGCTCAAAACTGACATGCAAAGTAGGAATGCGACATTATTATCTAACAATGACACATTTAAAATTGAGGCATGTATAACTAAATAACTGAAATATCTGGCCAAGCATGTGTAATTCAATAATAAATAAATACATAGCTAAGGTTCTGAAATTCATGTGAGAAATCAAGTAATTACGTGATAATCTGATTTGGAACATTTATATAAGTAATTCATGATAATATACTGAAGTTCTAGAAACCCCAAGTCTAGTTATAATAAGGGAATCAAGAACCTGACATAATTCTAGGGACCTAATGGGCCAATGGAACCCATTACTGAAATCCAACATAATTGGTGAAGAATTTCACGGAGAAATCTTACAATTCCGAGGTTGGGACTAATAGAATATTGTATTCTTAAACTAGGGGTTCTTGACTTTTCTAACCTCTTATGCTATGTATTGTCTAAGTTTTGTGTAATGATTAGACTTAAGTAAGTTCTAGTTATGTTTATAGTTTAAAACTAACAAAAACCACGTAGTTGAGGGTGAAAACGATGTAGTTTAGGGATCCAACAAATATAGGAAAAAACCAAAAGTCCCCCGACATAACTATTGTTGGCGTGATCGATGGACAAGACTGATGGAACATCGATCAACTAATGGTCTATGCTGGTTAACCGTAGATCAGTATTAGAGGCTTATATTTGGGGTATCCATCCATGTACATGGACCACGGTCTGTGACCTAATTTATGTATTGTAGGTCTGGGCTGTGGGTCAACACTAAGTTGAATTTTCTTTGGGGTTCTGAGGAGGGATCACACTCACGAACCACGGACCACCAACATGATTTGTGGGTCAACCTAAGGTCTATGGGTGGCAACCGTGGGTTTCACCTTCAACTTTTAGAAATCTACACTAAGATCTATTTTCTGATACGAGGTGTTACACTTTCCTTGGTCACAATATGTCTATTAAAGGGATCCAAGTGGATTTTCAGAAAATAAAGGGAGTGGAAAAATGGCCCAGACCTACCTCTCCTACATATATTAGATGTTTTTTTGGATTTGGGTGGTTATTACAGAAGATTCATCAAAGAATTTTCTTTCATAGCTTCTCTATTTACTAGGTTGATTAAAAAAAAAAGTTTCAGTGTATATTAGATGTTTTTTTGGGTTTGGGTGGTTATTACAGAAGATTCATCAAAGAATTTTCTTTCATAGCTTCTCTATTTACTAGGTTGATTAAAAAACAAAGTTTCAGTGATCATGTGATGTGAGAAAACCTTTGCAGAACTGAAAACTAGGTTGACTACAACTCCTCTTTTTATTCTACTGGAGGGTTTAGACGATTATGTGATATATCTGTAGTTGTCCTATGTTGTGTTTTGATGTAGCGAGATAAGGTTATGAATAATGCTTCTAGATGACTTAAGGTGTATGAGAAGAATTATCCAACTCATGACCTCGATCTTGCAACAATGGTGTTTGCATTTAAGATTTGGAGATATTACTTGTATGGTGTTCACGTAGATGTGTTCACAAACCATAAGAGCCTTCATTATGTATTCACATAGAAAGATTTGAATCTTTGCCATAGGAGATAGATTTAGTTCTTCAAGGACTATGACATGAATGTTCCTTGCCATTCCGATAAGGCCAATGTAATAGCAGATACTATCAGCAGCATATCTATGGGTAGTGTAGCACATGTTTAAGATGAAAGCAAAGAACTAGCAAAGGATGTTCAGAGGCTTGCTTGCTTAGGATTTCACCTTATGAGCATATCAGCGGAGGTTTCATTGTTCAGAATGGGCCAGAACCCTCTTCAATAGGGGAGTTTAAGGAAAAACAAGACACTGATCCAATATTGCTTCAACTAAAGGGTGTAGTCCATTAGTAAAGAGTTGAGGTTTTCTCCCTGGAGGGAGATAGTGTACTTCGCTAACAGGGTCATTTTTGTTTTCTTAAGGTACATGAGTTGAGACAACATATTCTTACAGATGCCCATTACTCCAGGTATTCTATTTATCTTGGATCCTCTATGATGTACTAGTGATATGCGTGAAGTCTTTTGGTGGAATTTCATAAAGAGGGATATAACAATTTTTGTGTCTAAGTATACCAATTGTTAGCAAGTGAAGGTAGAACACTAGAAACCAGGTGGTGTGACTCAAGAGATCAATTTTTATTACTTTGAAGTGGGAATTTATCAACATGGACTTCATTACAGGATTACCTTGTACTCGCAGAAAACATGACCCCATTTAGGTTATAGTCGACAAAGTTACTAAGTCTTCGTGCTTTTTGGCTGTCAAAATTACAAATTTGGCAAAGGATTACACCTAACTTTACATTAATGAGTTAGTCTGGTTGCATGAAGTTCATTTGTCTATGATTTTAAATAGAGGTCCTCAGTTTAGCTCTCATTTTTGGATGTCTTTTCGAGAAGGTCTTGGTACTAAGGTTAATATTAGTAAAACATTTCATCAGTAGAAGTATAGTCAGGTGGAGCGTACCATTCAGAACTTACAGGTCATGTTGAGAGTATCTGTGATCTACTTTAAGGGTGGTTGGAATGATCATGTTTCTCTTAAAGATTTCTCCAACAATAATAACTACCATTTTAGCATTAAAATGGTTCCTTATAAGGCATTATATGGGCGTAGATGTGGATCTCAAGTTGGTTGGTTTAAAGTAGGTGAAATAGTCTTGATAGGTCCAGATTCAGTACATGATGCTATGGATAAAGTGCAACTCATTAGAGGTAGACTTAAGATAACGTAGAATCGTTAAAAGTCTTATGCACATGTATGGAGAAGGAGCTTGGAGTCCCAAATTGATGATTGGATTTTATGGAAGTGTCAGCTATGAAGGGGAGATGAGATTTAGCAAGAAGGGGAAACTCAGTCCTAGATATGTAGGACCTTACAAGATTCTAAAAAGGATTGGTAAAATGGCTTATGAGTTAGGGTTTCCAGCAGAATTAGCAGTAGTGCATCTGGTCTTTCACATTTCACTATTGAAGAAGTGTGTGGGTGATCCAACATCCATAGTACCATTATAGAGTGTGTCTATAAAATATAGTCCCACTTATGAGGATGTACCCGTTGAGATTCTTGATCGTTAGGTTAGATGGTTGAGAAACAAAGAAGTCGCTTCAGTTAAGGTTTTGTTGAGGAGGTAGCCCGTTGAGGGAGCCAATTGGGAAGCAGAAGAAGCTATGAAAGCCAAGTATCCTCATATCTTTCTTTCCGATCCCACTCCAGCTTGAGGTAATAGTTCCTCTTCAGTATTTAAGCCATTCATGCATAAATTCATTCTTATTATCATGTTCCTTTAGTTTTTACTTACATTTGTTGGAATGTTCTTGAAACTTAGTTCAGTCAGAAATCAATTTTCAGTATTTAAGGGTAGGATTTGTAGCTCTTTCTCTCTATTCAGCTAGTAGTCTTGTCACATCCCAAAACCACACCCTCGAAGTTAGAGTACAATCTCGGATTGTAACCGGCGTACTCGACCTCTCGAAGGTCTTGTACAAGCCCTTTCATATCATTCATCGTGTAAACATAGTGAAAAGTAATGCGGAATTAAAAATTTTCACAAAACATATTATATGTCTTTAAAACTCTTTCTTATAAAACAATAGGAAATAAACATAAGAATACTTGGGACACGACCCATACTTCAAAATACGAATATAGAAATACTTTGTCTATTACAATACTTCAATAAGAAACATAAAAAACACATATATGCCCTCGAGTTAAGTGAGGACATATTTCAACTTCTCTTGAACGATATTCTAAGTCCAAGTCTTCTTCCCAAAGCTCTTCACCTACCAAAAACTATATATATAGATAAAAGCATGGAGTTAGTATAACCACATGTACTAAGTGTGATATTATGCATAAAAATCATGAAACACACTTTTATTGGAAATATGCATCTTTTAATTTAAAAATAATATTATAATCATAAGAACAACATTTAACAACTTAGAAACACATAATATAACATTTAAAGGAAAAAATCATATTTTTGAGATCACTTTACAGTGAACTCATTCACTGTTACAACGAATTATTCTTCACTTGAGACCCTTTAACATGTAATATTCTCACTTAAAGCTATCCTAAGATTCACTTAAGTCACACAAAGAGAGACCTCCCATACACGCTCTCTAGATGTGCATAAACGACCCTTAATATTACTTATAATGAGTCACATACACACTTACAAAGTATCATAATCATCAATGTAAGATTCCTCTACCAAAGGTGACTCTAAGTCTCACTTGAGTGAGTTGTGAAACACCGCCCATATTACACACACACTTAAGAGATCCTATAGACTCTTTAGAATAGAATCATTCTCACCTAACACACCAACACATAAATGATATGACATTCTCCTTCCAAAGGCTATCAAAAGACCTACTTAAGTAAATCAAGAAGATAACGTCCATAGTGACCTCTTCAAGATTACCTAAATAGTCCTTAAGACTACCTAAGGCTTAGATCATGTCCACAACACCAAACATCTTCCCTAACTATAGTCATCCTCAAGACTTCCAAAGATAAGACATGAAGAGATCATCTCTTATGCCCTCTTCACACTTTAGCTAAGGAATCCTTAAGTCACTTTAGATTAGGTACTTATTCATTTACATACTTCTTAACATAAGTCATTAGTTCATTAGTTCATTAAGACTCATACATCACATAAAGGACTTCAAGTAATGGTCTTAGACAAAACCTAGGAACTCCAAATAACACTATCAAAGTCTATTGTGCAATGTCTAGATAGGGTCCCATACCACCAACTAAACCTCATAAACTTCTCTAATGCTAATAGGTATTCCATATGATGAGAATAGGTAATAACCTACATAGACCATGATAGCAAGAAATGAAATCTGGAGTTCTATCCTACTCCGATGAGGTTGTTATACTTGCCAAAGGTAGAACTTAGACACATCCCATGTAGGCACATGATTAAGGAATATGAAGGGAACACTTTGTAATATAGTCTTACTCTTTACCTATAACTATTTCCCCTTACCATACTCACTGGGTGCTAGCCTTCTTTCTCACAGAGTAATTCACACATTAGGTTCACATAAGAGGGTTCCATAACAAATTCATAACCCAATCACATTTATCCTATCAAAAAAGGTCCACTATGGCTACCTCACAATGGCGAGAAGAAGCTCATTATGAATTTCCTAAGGATTAATATGGTGCCGTTCCAGCCAATTAACCTTAAGTCTATCATTCCTTTACTTTAAAGGATACCATTACAGCTTACAACTTGAACAATCTCAACATTATCATTAAGTCAAGGTTTTCACATAAAAGACTCTCTTAAGTTCATTAAGGTCACATGTCATTCATACATTCAATACTAAGAATTCTAACACTCTAAATCAAGACATCATATATTCATAATCATATATACATCAAGCAAGGGACACTAGTCAACCAAGACAAGACACCACATACTTCACTTTTAACTCATAATGTAAGTCATTCTAGAAGCACCTAGAAACAACCCTAACATCTTCAAGTCATCTTATATACTATCATAACATCATCAATGTAATCAACATAGAATCATATAGCCAAGTAGGAATAACCAAGACTTAACTCCAACACTACACACATAATGTCAAAAGCATAGTCTAACATGGTCACCTAAGACAACATGAATAGAAGAATGCATATATGACTCCACATGTAGATAGATATTGTCATGATTCACATAATAAAACTACACAAACAGTCATATTACCTCAAGTAGTTGTCAACAAGGTTAAGATCATCATATTGCATAAAGTAACGCCGACAAGGCCACATCAATTGCAAGTAAAACACATAACACCGCCACCATAAGTGGACCATACCAATCACAATAGAATCGAAGTATAAATAAAATCAAATTAAAGGAAATAGGGAAGCATACCCCACATCATTCTCAACACTTCAATCCAAATTCAACATACTCGATTATATAACACAAGACCCTTACCCAAGGCCATAACCAACAATTCATCATAAAAAACTACAATAATCAATGAACTAGGTTAACTTAATGTAAATTCATAAATCTAATACAACCTATATATCAATTTACTATAATTATTATATCAATTAATAGCCTACATAAAACTACATAAGAATTCATCAACATTAGACCAATTTCAAGTAACCCAAAACTTAGTCAAAACTAGGGTCAATCCAATTCATGAGTTCATATGTAATATAGGTTAAAATGATCAATACAATATCAATTAAATCATTATTCAATGTTTATAAATCATTTAGGTAAGAACCCATGGTAGAATCATGAAATTGGACAATTCAACTTTAGAAACTTTGAGAACATCTTGAGAATTGGGGTTCCTTGATGAAGAGAGTTTCAAGGATAGATATCCATACCTTTATGAAGATATTCTTCACTTTGATGAAGAATATCCACTCAAAATGTCACCTCCAAGCTGTTTCTTGATTTGGATTTCAATGTGTTTAACACTTATACACACATTTAAAATACCCAATATACCCTTAATAAACTGCCAATACATCCATTGAAGTGGGGTGAATTTACAAGTTCACCCCTGGACTTGGCAGTGAACTGCACACGCAGGCAGCATGCTCACAGATGTATGCCCCATCGACGGGGCGTAAGCCCATGCACGGGCCGTGTTTCCAACCGTCGATGGGTTAAGAGGCTTGGAAATGGGATCTTAGCTCCCTAGTCTAAGTCCCAAACGACTCCCACCACCTACGGGGCGTCGACCAGGCTATTGGCCGTCGATTTCCTTCCGTATGTGGACTGCCTTTTGGCAGTTTTGGCCACCAACTTGGGTCCTTCCTCAAGGACCTTTGGATGGTCCTTGGGGATAATTTCCCAGACGTTTCTAAAACAAATACAATCATCTATGAATTTAACACCTCTCACATAAATATCGTCCAAAACAAACACATAAAACTCGATGAAACACACCTAGACAAAGAATGTTATTTCAAGGCACATCTTTCGAACGTCTTGGACGTTTGACCTCCAAAATCCACGAAACTAGACACACTGCCTATACATGATAGAATAACTCAGTTATATACCTTAAAACCTCATTAATCACACAATAACCCATAAAACCACATATGAGGCACATATGTGACTTAGTCGTCAAACGTCTTAGTCGTCCCTTGACGTTTGACTTCCAATACACCTAATACTTTAGCTACTGACTCTACACAATATATTAGACCTATTTAGGACCTTATACTATCAATACCAATATGTTAGTCTCTAGTTAACCTAAGTCATTTTTGGGGTCTTACAAGTCTTTACTCAAGAACGAATGTTCCAAAGTAAGAGATATTGTAACACCCCATATGCTAGAACTACCAATGTGCATGTTTCCAAGAGTTGTAGGTGCAACCCTCGGACTGTAGGGTGACCCACGACCTTTGCTGTTGGTCCGTGGGCAGCCACCTGTGGCCCTCCCATAATCATCCAGAAAAATGATTCAAGGGTCGATCCACGACCGTCCTACAGATCGTGGATAATGGTAGGCATCCGTAGATCAGACCCCTTGATGCAAGCTCTTAGTCATGATCGACGGGTCACAAGGACAGACCGTCGTTCTATCCACAAAATATCGGTTTATCCACATATCATCGGTCTAGTCCATCGATGATCCTGGCATATTTTAAGTTAGGAGTCATTTAGTTTTTCTCTATACGTTGGACCCCAAACTATGTCGTTTAACCCTTAAACTACATGATTTTTGTCAATTTTAGCCTAAAAATGTAATTAGAACTTACCCAATTCAAATCATTCACCAAAAACTTAGATAACTTAGAACACAGAGGAGAACGAAGTCGACCAACCCTCTCCAAGAATGCAACAAGGTTCCATGAATTGCAGCCCCAAAATCGAAATATTTCTCGGTGGATTTTGTCACAGGTATGTGAGATTTCAATAGTGGGTTCGTTTCACCCATTAGGTCCCTAGATTTTTGTTAGAATCTTGATTCCCTAAATATTATCTAGACCTAGGATTTCATAATGTTAGAAATTGTTGGGTTTTAGCTGTTAGAATGATCCAAATCAGATTATTATGAATTTAGTATGATTTGTTCGTAGATTCTCTTATAAATGTAGAACCCTAGATATGTAGTACTCTTAGTTCATGAAAACACATGCTAGGTGAGATATTTCAGATATAAATGCCTCAGTTTTCGAATATTTCATTATGAGTATATTAATGTTGCATTTTCAGTTAGCATGTCAATTTTGAGCTATCCAATATTTCTAAAATTAAGTGATAATGTTTTAATTACATAATCAATTGGGAAAATCTTAATACCAAGTTTGAATAGGGTCAGTCACCCTCATATTCCTAGAACTACGTTCCTGTTAAGCCCTTTATGTGGAATCATTTTAGTGATCACGCCAGTAGTAGTGCCTCTATACCTTTGGCAGGGTATATTGGGTCCTCTTTATGGGGCATATACATTAGAATCTACATTTAGATCATATGTCTTTATGTTGGTTATTTGTATCTCTCTTAGTTTAGTCAGATCCTATTGTGTTGACCACATTATCAGTTAAAGTCAGACTTAATCATCAACATGTTATAAACTTGGTCACTGCATTCAATTATATAGTTTATGTTCAATATTATCAGTTTAATATCATGCTTTTTTCTCATGTCATTGATCAATTATATGCTTTGGTTTTATTATATTTTTTGTTCAACTTTGCTCAATCTTGCATTCTTATTACCTTTCAAGTACTTACACATACTCTGTGCTACATCTTCTTATGATGTAGGTTCAGATTGTCAACTAGCAGATCATGCGTAGATCATTTTTTGATTTTTGGTTCAACAACATTAGTGGTGAGTCCTCATTCTTCGAGGATAAGTAACATGTATCTTTTCATTTATAGTTTTTAGTTTCAATTTTTATAGAGTTTTCTAGGACATGTTTCAATATCTTTAGTCAGTTAGAGGCTTTCATTTCATACATAGTAGATTCAGTTTTAGCTCGGAGATTGATATTTCATTTTTTGTTAAACTCTCAGATTATATATAAGATTTAGTACGTGTACTCCCGATCATTTCAGATGATCTTATTACCTTTCAAGTACTGACACATACTCTGTGCTACATCTTCTTATGATGTAGGTTCAGATTTTTGAGCTAGGGGATCATTTGATCTTTATCATTTTTCGATCTTTGATTCAACAACATTAGTGGTGAGTCCTCATTCTTCGAGGATAAGTAACATGTTATCTTTTCATTTATAGTTTTTAGTTTCAGTTTTTCTAGAGTTTGCTAGGACATGTTTCAATATCTTTAGTCCAATAGAGGCTTTCATTTCATACATAGTAGATTCAGTTTTCGCTCGGAGATTGATATTTAATTTTTTGTTAAACTCTCAGATTATGTATAAGATTTAGTACGTGTACTTCCGATCATTTCAGATGATCTTATGATTAGCTTCCGCACAATGTATATTGATCCAGTTCACTTTTTGTATGCTTATGTTATGACAATAGGGTTATCTTGTGTAACATCTCGTATTATAGATAAACTACGGTTAAGCTAAGAAAAACAAGAAGAATCAAATTTGGGAATAAGTAAGAAAATCTGGAAAATTTCTAGATTTTAAAAGTGAGTTTTGATAATTTTCAAACGACCATAACTTCCAGTTCAGCAGTAGTTTGGGTGAGTTATTTATATGGATGGAAATATCATTGGAATATGTTTCCAACAATGTAAAGTTTTCAAATTTTCAAGATCGTATGAGGGAGATATGAAATTCGGAGATAGGATGTGTAGAAGGGAAAGTTCCAAAGCTGGATTTGTTAAGGGCAATTTGGTCTTTTCCTAAAGTCATTAATTAATTTCGTTTTTGGGGTAATATTTTGGGTTCAAAACTGATCTCCTTCAGTTTTCTCACTTATTAAAATATATTAGGGCTTTGAAAGAAAGGAGAAAAGAGGAGAAGGAAGAAGAAGACGCAAGAACGCCAAGTTTTAGCTTCGTGGATTTCATAGAGGGTGATCCCTAACAAGGTACATGAGATAATTTGGTGATGGTTTCTTTCACCCACCCTCCAACTTAATTCATTACAAAAATTAGAGTTAAGTGAAAAGAAATCTCTCTTGTGAATTTCGATGAAGGAATGAAGCATTTGAAAGTTCTTTGTTGATTAATTGTTTGTTGATCGTTGTTAGTTGTACCAGTATTGGAACTGTTTTAGGGTCTTAAATCATTGGTACTAAGTAATTAGGGGATCTTAAGTGTTGGGTTGGAATAATGGGAGTTTATGGAAGATTTAGAGATGAAAAAAGAAGAAGAAGTCGGAAAAACCGTTGTGGAAAAATCCATGGGCACCGCGTCTCTAAAGCAACTCAGGCGAGTCTTGTCAATCAGGATCTAGCGTGCCGTGCCTCTCAGAGCGCCTCGGCACCCTGGAGGACCTGTTTCTTTCCCTATCTTTTCGTATAGTTCTTAAGTGATGTACCCCTCATTCTAGTTGTTTCCAAACACTCTCAGGTTTAAAGTTAAAACATTGAAATCATCAATAAACATGAGATCATGAGGATTGAAATCCATAATTCAATTCAAGGAAGGTAAGGTCCAAAGTATAGAAGTTATAGCAAGTCGAAGTTAAAGTTAAAGTAAAAGTTATAAGTTTTCTAAAGTCTTTCACAAATTTTTTCACTTTGTTTTAAAGACTTAAAGTCCAATTTAAGTAAAGAGCAAGAGTTGAGTTCTTTTGTCAAAATCTATAAGGTAACTAAGTATTCCCTAAGATTGAAGTTTCAAGTTAAGTAAAGAGCAAGAGTTTAGTTCATTTGTCAAAAAGATATAAGTGAACTAAGTATTCCTAGAGGTTTACAAATGTTTCACATTTGAGTAAAAAAGGGAACTAGAACTTCCAAGAGAGTTTTGAACAAAAAGGGGAATATTGATTCCAAGAGGAGTTTCTTAAAACTAAAGGGTTCAACAAAATTATCTCAACCCAAAGAGAAGTAAGTTTTACTAAAAGTATGAGCTAAGTATGTTTTGGGAGTAGTATTGAGCACTGACGTGGGGATGAGAGTTTATATTAACTCAAGTATCCATGTAAACCATGTAGCCACCATGGGAATTGACGGATCATACTTTTTAGATGATCGTGTAAGGAGAACTAGTGGATCCACTAAGTTGAGTAAAGATATATATATCATATATATATATATATATATATATATATATATATATATATATCATATATATATTATATAGTATATAATATTTTTAGGTATTATCCTTGATTTGAATACTACCCTTGAGTTGAAATAGTAGAGCAAAGGTAAGTTCATTAATCCACTTAAGTTTTAGTCGTTGTTTCAGCTCTCCAACTCACAGACTCGTTTATATTCATGTACCGATGCAGTATGACCGGTACTAAAATTCCCGTTCAAGATGCAGAAGAGGTACAGTATCAGTATCAGAGCGTGCTTCATTGATCCAGATTGAGCTTCAGAGTTTGTGGTGAGCCTCTTTGCATTATGGAGGACATCCATTCATTTCTATATTAGCTTAGGTTTTAGGATGTTGTGGGGTCTTTCCCAACATCCCTCTCTAGAATGCTTAGAGGCTTTGTGGACTATAGTATTTTAGTTTGGAGTTGTTTTTAGTTATTAAGACTCAAGTGCCATTTCGGCAAAAGTTATGATTTGTAGTACTTTCCCTTAAATATGTTTTATTCATATTAAAGTTATGTTTTGTCTTTCGATGATTTAAGTAGCCAGGCCAAGGGTTCACTTGTGGGCCAACAATGGTCTTCGAGTGCCAGTCCCGCCTAGGGTGTAGGCTTGGGGCGTGATAAACTTACTATTAGAGCACAGAGTTCAAGAGTCCTAGAGAGTCTATAAAGGCGTGTTTTTATAGTCTTAGTCATCGATGTGAATCACCGCCACATGTATGATTAGGAGGCTAAGACATTTAAGAATGTTTCCCTTCTTTCATCTTATTTCGTGCGAAGAGTTTATCTCTAAAAGTCTCTCTCTAATTCATTCTTACACGTACTTTTAGATCATGATGTCTCCAAGAAGAGCAGTTAGAGGTCGTCCATGAAGGAATGGTGAGGAACAAGAGGTTCCAAATGCAGCAGAAGTAAAACCTCAAGGAGAGGTTACCAATTCTAAATTTAGCTATCCAAATGTTGAGTCAGGTTGTGACTAACCAAGTCAGGCAGCAGAAAGGATCTCCATAGGAAGGGGCTGATACTTTGAGAATTCGTGAGTTCCTTAGGATGAATCCCCCTAGTTTCACAGGATCAAACACTACTGAAGATCCGAAGAATTTCATAGAGTAGTTGAAGAACGTGTATGAGGTAATGCATGTGTCGACTCTGAGAGGGTTGAATTGGATGCATACCAACTTAAAGGTGTGGCAAGAACGTGGTTCAATCAATGGAAGGATGATAGGGCTGATGATGCACCACATCCGAGTTGGGCTTGCTTCGAGAAAGACTTTCTAGGGTGGTTCCTTCCTTTTGAACCAAAGGAAGCCAAGGTGAGGGAGTTCCTTACTCTGAAATAGAACTCCATGAGTGTTCATGGATATGGGTTGAAGTTCACCTTGCTATCTCGCTATGCCACGGAGATGGTGAAACCCATGAGGAGCAGAACTAGTCTGTTTGTTGTAGGGTGTCGTTCTTCAAGTAATGAAGGTAGGGCTGCCATGTTGATAGTGCAACACCTCATAGCCAAAACAGAGCAAAAACCAGCTTTACAGAAAATAATTTGCAAGTGCAACCAAGGATGGCATCGACGGACCGTAGCCAGACCCACGATTCGTCTGCACAACCGTCAGTGGAATCAAAAACTCCCAAATATTTCAGCCTAGAAAAATTGGTTAAGTCTTGGACAACGGACGGACTTACGGTCCGTAGGTCAGACGACGATCCGTAGTCCGTGACCGTCAATCAATACTCTTTTCACCTATTCTCTGAGAAGAGCTATGGATGACCAACACGATCCGTAGGTCAGACGATGATCCGTAGTCCATGAATGTCGATCAATAATCTCTTCACCCACTCTCTGACAAGAGCTACGGATGACCAGCATGGTACGTAGGTGGAAAATTTGAAGACAATTAAGGGGATATATAGTTGGGTCAACTTCAAATGGTCATAACTCTTAACACACAATGAATTAGGTGTCATATGACCTACCCACAGATAGATAATTGAATTATCTTTCCATAGACACCAACTTTGCTAAAATCATACCTTCGAATAAAAAGTTATTCCTATTTTAGTAAAGTCCTGTCGAAAAGGCCTAGTCGACAGGACCAACGACTGGGCGTCAGTCAAACGACGGACCGTCAGTCCTGACCGTTGTTTGGTCTGACAGCAACTTACCCAGGGGTCATTTGGTGTATTCCAACTCCGTTTAAACCTTAAGTTAAGTCATTTTGACCCTAAATAATCAGATTTTAGTTAGTTTATGCCTAGAAACATAATCAAAACATATCTAAGTCAAATCATTAAATCAAAAGTTAGATAAATGAGAAGAAAGAAAGGAGAAAAAGCTCAAGAACCCTTGTTCGAGAACGCAACAAGATCCAGCAGTTCCAGCACTGAAACCTAAGTATTTTTACGTGTATTTCATCACTAGATATGTGGGATTTCACTAGTGGATTCCTTTCACCCATTGGGTCCGTTGTTTTTAGTCAGATTCTTGATTCTATTATCATGATTAAACCTAGGGTTTCTAGAACTTTGATAGAACTTTATGAACCTATTAAATACATGTTCAAAATCATATTATCATGTTATTACTCAGATTATCGCATGAATTTCAAAACCCTAGCTTTGTGTTTATTTAGTTCTTGAATTACATATGATAGGTCAGATATTTAAGACACTTTAGATATACGTGCCTCAGTTTAAATGCATAATTTCCAAATTAATTGTTGCATTCTCAGTTTGCATGTTCAGTTTAATGCTATCTAGCATTTACAGAAACTCAGATATAATCAGTAAATTTACAGGATTTATTGGGAGTAGCATAATATCGAGTTGGACTAGGGTTTAGCATACCCAATTAGTCCCAGAACTACTAGCCAAGTAGGTTGTAGGACCCTTTTGTGGGCAATCAGTTTAGTGGTCACGCCAGCATGTTTTTATACCTTTGGCAGGGTATATTGGGTCCTTTTGATGGGGCTATACGTTGGACTCCATATTTAGCTCATGTGGTTTTATTATCAGATATTAGTAGCTCCCATATTCAGTCAGTCTCTTTGTATTGACAATTTATCAGTATATTCAGTATTCAATTTCAACATGTTATAAATTGGTCATTGCTTTCAGTTAGTTCAGAATTCAGTTATCATGCCAGATTATTATACTTGCTTTTATGCTCGTTCAGTTATGTTTTATTTCAGCTTTACTCTATCCTACATGCTTAGTACTTTTGAAGTACTGACGCATACGTGCGCTACATCTTCTCGTGATGTAGATTCAGGTTCTCAGCATCCAGATCATGCATAGATCAATTTTCCAATCTCCAGTTCAACATATTTAGTGGTAAGTCGTCATTCTCCGAGGACGATAGTTATGAGTTCATTTCAGTTTTCTTTTAGTCATTTAGTTTAAGTTTTTGCTAGATTTAGCTGGGGCTTGTCCTAGTATTTCTAGTCCAGTTTAGAGGCGTATTTCAAACATTGTTAGATTAAGCTTAGTATTGAGTTAATATTTCCTTTGTATTAAAATCACTGTTTTCAAATATCTCAATTATTGAATATGGGTATTCCCCATCTTTTCAGATTTAATTATGATTTAGCTTCTGCATCATTTTATTATTTTTAGTATGCTCATGATCATGCCAGCAGAGTTAGCTTAGGATTACTTTTGGTTCTAAATTCCGTGTCCGTATCTCAGGGGTAGCTCGGGGCGTGATAAAACTTGGTATCAAAGCATTAGGTTTAAGTGTCCTAGGATGTCTGAAAAGCCACACTAAGTAGAGTCCTTTTCATGGGTGTGAAGTGCACCACATTTAATGAGAGGGAGGCTATGAAGTGTTTTAGGAAAAACTTCACTTTGTTGGTATTCTTATCGTGCGTGAGGTATGACCTTATTTCATTGTAACTTGACGTTCTATGTTTCAGATCATGCCTCCTCGTAGAGCTAATGCTAGGAATGATAATGCTTGGAATGCAAACGCAGCTCCTCCAGTCCCAAATCTGGAAGTCTATAATGCCGAATTCAGAAATGCCATACAAATGTTGGATCAGAGTATGACTAACCAAAACAATCGGTTTCATGCTCATGTGAATGAAAATGGTTGATTAGTGGCAACAGGGGTCCATGACTTTGTTTAGATGAATCCTCTTGAATTCTTAGGATCGCAAGCTAATGAGGATCCTTAAAATTTCTTAGATGAGATCAAGAATATATTTGAGGTAATTCAAGTCACTGGGAATGATCGAGTTGAGTTAGCATCATGCCAGTTAAAGGTTTTTGCTCATATCTGGTACACTCAGTGGAAGAAGAATTGGGGTGCAGATGCAGCTCCTATCACTTGGGATTGCTTTAGTGAGACTTTTCTCGAAAGGTTTTTCCCAGTAGAATTGAGAGAGGCAAAGGCTCAGGAATTCATGAACTTAAGACAGGGTAACATGACAGTCCTAGAGTATGAACTCAAGTTTAACCAATTCTCCAGGTATTCTCCTCACATGGTTGCAGACTCCAGGGATCAAATGAATAAGTTTTTGTATGGAGCATTAGATTTGGTGAAAACTGAGTGCAGACATGCAATGTTACTTGGAGATATGAACATCTCTAGGCTTATGACTAATGCTCACCAGGTTGAGGGTGATAAGCTTAGGGAACAGGCTAAGGAAAATAAGAAGTCTAGGACTGGGAACTATGACTATTCTCAGCATAAATCAGGTGGTGGAAATCGCTCGCAATGTCAGCAGAAGTTTTCGGCTCCAGCCCTTTCATTAGCTAGTGTTCCATCTTTCAAGAACAGGTATGACCAGAAGGGTAGATCACCAGACTCTAAATCTTAGGGAAGTGTTTCAGGCACCAAGACTTACCCCACTTGCCTTAAGTGTGGTAAAAACAATCCGGGAAAGTGTCTTGCAGGAAAAAAGGGATGGTTTGGGTGCGGTTAGTCTGGTCACAGGTTGAGGGATTGTCCTTCTAGACAAGGTCAAGGAGGTGATAATGGTAGAGCTCAGTCTACAACTTCAGCAGCACCAACAAGTCTCCCAACTCAGCAGGGTAACTTATCTGGTAATGGTGGCGGTCCAGCCATAACAGGTTGTACGCTCCTCAGGCTCGCCAGGATCAGGAAAGTTCTCCTGATGTAGTCAGTGGTACGTTACGTATCTTTGACCTTGATGTTTATCCATTATTAGATCTAGGGGATACTTTTTCTTTTGTAACTCCTTACATATCAGTCCAATTCAATGTCAGTTAGAAACTCTGTCAGAACCTTTCTCAGTCGGTGACCCAGTTATAGCTAGAAGTGTATACAGAAATTGCCCTGTCACAGTCTCTCAAAAAGTCACCTCAGTAGATCTAATAGAGTTAGAAATGGTAGACTTTGATGTCATTCTAGGCATGGATTGGTTACACTCATGTTATGACTCAGTCGATTGTAGAACTAGGATTGTTCGTTTTCAGTTTCCAGACGAACCAATCAGTCGTTTTTAGAACTAGGATTGTTCCTTTTCAATTTCCAGAGGAACCAATCTTAGAATGGAAGGTAGTAGCTTCGTGCCTATGGGTCAATTTATTTTTTACCTTAAAGATAGAAAGATGATCTCTAAGGGTTATATCTATCATCTAGTTCGGGTTAAGGATTCTAGCCTTGAAACCCCAACTCTTGAGTTAGTTCCAGTAGTCTGTGAATTTCCAGAAGTGTTACCAAAATATCTTCCCGTAGCCCCTCCGAAAGGGAAATCAACTTTGGAATTGATCTCCTTCCAGATACCCAGCCGATTTCTATTCCTCCTTACAGAATGTCTCCAACAGAGGTTAAGCAATTGAAAGTACAGTTGAAAGACCTTCTAGATAAGGTTTTTATAAGACCTAGTATTTCACTATGGGGTGCACCAGTTTTGTTTTTAAGAAAAAAAGATGGTTCTCTCAGAATGTGCATTGACTATAGACAGTTGAACAAGGTCATAATCAAGAATAAGTATCCCATCCCCAGGATTAATGACTTGTTTGACCAACTTCAGGGTGCTAGCCATTTTTCAAAGATAGACCTTAGATCGGGTTATCATCATCTCAGAGCCAGAGATAGTGACATTCCGAAAAGAGCCTTCAGGACTCGTTATGGTCATTATGAATTTGTAGTTATATCGTTTGGAATAACTATTACTCCTGCAACTTTCATGGATTTGATGAATAGAGTTTTCAAACAATACTTGGACTTGTTCGTTATCGTCTTTATTGATGATATCCACATTTACTCTAGGATTGAGGAAGAACATTCAAGTCATTTGGGAGTTATTCTGTTGACTTTCAAGGATCGCCAATTATCGCTAAGTTTAGTAAATGTTAGTTTTGTTGCAATCTATTGCTTTTCTGGTCATATTGTATCTAGCGAAGGGATCCAAGTGGATTCGCAGAAGATAGAAGCAGTGAAACAGTGGCCCAGACCTACCTCTGCTATAGATATCAAAAGTTTTTTAGGTCTAACAGGTTATTACAGAAGGTCTGTGGAAGAATTTTCATCCATAGCCTCAATATTAACTAGCTTGACTCTGAAGATGGTCAAGTTTCAATTGTCAGATGATTGTGAGAAAAGCTTTGTAGAATTGAAAACTAGATTGACCACAACTCCTGTCTTGACTGTACCAGAGGGGTCAAATGGTTATGTGAGCTATTGGCGATGCATCCAGAGTTGGCCTTGGTTGTGTGTTGATGCAGAGAGGTAAGGTGATAGCTTATGCTTCTAGACAACTTAAAGTGCATGAGAAGAACTATCCAACTCATGACCTTGAGCTTGCAGTAGTGGTGTTTGAACTCAAGATATGGAGACACTACTTGTATGGTGTCCATGTAGATGTGTTCACCGATCATAATATCCTTCAGTATGTATTCACCCATAAAGAGTTGAATTTTCGCCAGAGGAGATGGCTTGAATTCCTTAAGGATTATGATATGAGTGTGCATTATCATCCTGGTAAGGCGAATGTCGTAGCCGATGCTCTTAGTAGACTATCTTTGGGTAGTGTAGCCCATGTTGAGAAAGAAAAGAAGGACCTAGTGAAGGATGTTCACAGGCTTGCTCGCTTGGGAGTTCGCCTTATGAACATATCAAACAATGGTGTTACAGTTCAAAATGGGGCAGAATCGTCTTTGGTAGTGGAGGTTAAGGAAAATCAAGACAGTGATCCAATCTTTCTTGAACATAAGGGTGCAGTCCATAATTAGAGAGTGGAGGTTTTCTCCCAAGGGGTAGATGGTGTACTTCGCTAATAGGGTAAATTGTGTGTTCCTGATGTGGGTGAGTTGAGACAGCATATTCTTGCAGAAGCCCATAACTCTAGGTATTTTATTCATCCAGGTTCCTCTAAGATGTACCATGATCTGCGGGAAGTCTATTGGTGGAATGACATGAATAGGGATATAACAGACTTTGTGAGTAAGTGCCCCGATTGCCAGCAAGTCAAGGTAGAACATCAGAAATTAGGGGGTATGACTAAAAAGATCGATATTTCTACTTGGAAGTGGGATGTGATTAATATGGACTTCATCACAAGATTATCGCGTACTCGCAGATAGTATGACTCCTTTTGGGTGATAGTTGATAGGATGACTAAGTCTTCTCGCTTCTTGGCGGTCAAGACTACATAGTCAATAGAAAAATATGCAAGGCTTTACATTAATGAGGTTGTGAGGTTACATGGGGTTCCTTTGTCTATCATCTCAGATAGAGGTCCTCAATTTACCTCTCATTTCTGGAAGTCATTTCAAAAAGGTCTTGGTACTCAAGTTAACCTTAGTACATCATTTCATCCACAGACGGATAGGCAGGAAGAACGTACCATTCAGACCTTAGAGGATATGTTGATATCTTGTGTGATCGATTTCAAAGGTAGTTGGGATGATCACCTTTCTCTTATTGATTTTTCCTACAATAAAAGCTACCATTCCAGTCAGATGGCCCCATATGAGGCTTTATATAGGCGTAGATATATATCTCCTGTTGGTTGGTTTGAAGTAGGTGAAATATCTTTGATAGGGCTATATTCAGTCCTTTTTCTACGGAGAATGTGCAACTAATTAGAAATAGACTTAAGACAGCCCAAAGTCGTTAGAAATCTTATGCAGCTATAAGGAGAAGGTAACTAGAGGCAAGTTGATGATTGGATTTTTCTGAAGGTCTCACCTATGGAAGGGGTGATGAGATTTGGAAATAAAGGGAAGCTTAGTACTACATATATAGGCCATTACAAGATCTTGAAAAGGGTTGGAAAGGTGTCATATGAGTTAGAGTTGCCAGCAGAAGTAGCAACAGTGCATCCGGTCTTCCACATCTCACTCTTGAAGAAGTGTGTGGGTGATCCAGCCTCTGTAGTGCCATTAGAGAGTGTGGCGGTGAAAGATAGTCTTTCTTAATTTGAGATTCTTGACCGTTAGGTCAGAAGGTTGAGAAACAAAGAAGTCGCTTAAGTCAAGGTTTTGTGGAGGAGTCAGTCTATAGAGGGAGCCACTTGGGAAGCAGAAGCTGCCAGGAAAGCCAAGTATCCTCACCTCTTTCTTTCCGATTCCACTCCATCTTGAGGTAATAGCTCCCCTTCAGGTTTCCAGTCATTCATGCGTGAATTCAGTCTTAGAATCATGTTCCCTCAATTTGTACTTGCATTTTTAGTGTATTTGCATGTTATCGGAATTCAATTAAGTCAGAAACGTAGTTCTCAGTGTTTAGTAGTAGTGTTTGCAGCTCTTTCCCTCTAGTTCAGTTAATTTAGTATTCATTCGAGAACGAGTGTTCCCAAGGGGGAGATAATGCAACATCTCGTAGAAAAATTAGACAAAAATCTAGCTTTACAGAAAAAAAAATCTGCGGGTGCAACCAACTGTGGCATCGACGGACCGTGGCCTGACCCATGGTTCGTCCTCCATTACCGTCAATAGGATCAGAAACTCCCAAAAATTTCAGTCTAGAAAAGTTGGTTAAGTCTTGGATGACGGACGAACTTACGATCCATAGGTCAGACTACGGTCCGTAATCCGTGACCGTCGATCAATACTCCCTTCACCCACTCTCTGACAAGAGCTAAGGATGACCAACACGGTCCGTAGGTTAGACGATGGTCCGTAGTCTATGACCGTCTATCATACTCCCTTCACCCACTCACTGACAAGAGTTACAGATGACCAACACGGTCCGTAGGTGGAAAATTTATAGACAGTTAAGGGAATATACAGTTGGGTCAACTTCAAATAGTCATAACTCTTAGAAAAAATGTATTAGGTGTCCCATAACCTACACTTAGATAGATAATTGGATTATATTTTCATATCCACCAACCTTGCTAAAATTAGACCTTCGAGTAAAAAGCTATGCCCATTTTAGTAAAGGCGTGTCGAACAGGCTTACTCGACGGACCCAACGACGGGGCGTCGATCTGATGACGGAACGTCAGTCCTTGGCGTCGTTTGGTCCGACAGCAATTTACCCAGGGGTTGTTTGGGCTTTTCCCACTTTGTTTAAACCTTATGTTACGTCGTTTTGACCCTAAATAATCAGATTTTAGTTAGTTTAAGCCTAGAAACATAATAAAAACATATCTAAGTTAAATCATTAAATCAAAAGTTAGAAAAATTAGAAGCAAGAAAGGAGAAAAAGTTCAAGAATCCTAGTTCAAGAATGAAACAAGCTCCAGTAGTTCCAGCCCAAAACCCAAGTATTTTTTCATAGATTTCATCACCAGGTATGTAGGTTCACTAGGGGTCATTTCAACCATTGGGTCCCTAATTTTCAGTCGATTCTTGATCTATTATCATGATAAACCTAGGTTTCTAGAACGTTGTTTGAACTTCATAACCTAGTAAAAACATGTTCCAATAAGATAATCATTGTTTATTAACAACTCAGATTATCGAATGAATTTCATAACCTTAGCTTGGTATTTCTTTTGTTCTTGAATTACACAGTGCTAGATCAGAATTTTAGACATTTCCAGATATACATGGGCCTCAGTATAAATGCATAATTACAGATAGTTTGCATGTTTAGTTTCTGACCTATCTAGTATTTAAGAAAAATCAGACAAATCAGTAAATTTACAGAATTTATTGGGAAGAAGTAGGCGTACATATCAAGTTGACTAGGGTTTAATATAACCAATTATTAGCAGAATACTAGCCAAGTAGGTTGTAAAGTCCCCTTTGTGCCGGGGCAATTAGTTTAGTGATAATGCCAGCATGCTATACTTTGGTAGTGTATATTGGGCCTTTTGAAGGGGTGTAACATAGAATCCACATTTAGCTATGTAGTTTTTATTATCGGGTATTAGTAGCTCCCCAGTCCAGTCGACTCTTGCATTGACCATTTATCACTGCATTCAGTATTCATTTCAGGCTGTTATAAATTGTCATTGCTTCAATTCGTCAGAATTCCCGTTATCAGTAGATTATATACTTGCTTTTATGCTGTCAGTTATATTTATTTTAGCTTTAATCTATCCAAAGCTCAGTACCATTCAAGACTGACAACAATGTGCGCTATAATATTCCGTGATGTAGGTTCAGGTTCTCAGCATTCCAGATCACGCAAGATCGATTTCCCGATCCCTTGTTCAGCCGATGTTAGTGGTGAGTTCTAATCTCCGAGGACAATAGTCAGTATTTCATTTTTTCAGTCTTCTTTGAGTATTTAGTTTTTTTAGTTTTGCTAGATTTAGCTGGGGCTTCTCCTAGTATTTCTAGTCCAGTTTAGAGGCTTATTTCAGACATCGTTAGATTCAGCTTAGTATTGAGTTAATATTTAATTTATATTAAACTCATCATTTTCAAATATCTTAGTTATAGAATATGGGTATCCCCCATCTTTTCAGATTTAATTATGATTTAGATTTTGCATCAGTTTATTATCTTTAGTATGTTCATGATCATGCCAGCAGGGTTAGCTTGGGATCACTTGTGGTTCTAAGTTCCGCGTCTCGGGGGTGGCTTGAGGCGTGACAGATAGGTGACATGGATATATCCAGGCTGATGGTATACGTTTAACAAGTTGAAGAAGAGTAGGTGAAGGATGGAAAAGAGTATCGAAATAAGAAGGTGAAGATTGGGAATGAGTCTGGCCAACAGGAATGTGGTTCAAGCTGACCACAATTCCTGAAATCAAATAGGCATGCACTATCATCTGCTTGCACCTGCACCCAGAAACCGAGGTGAGTATAACGGTCAAAATTCACAATACTTTAAGGCTAGGCCGGCCCAATCTCAAGGTAGTGTGGCACAAAGAGGTAGTGAGAGTTCTGCGTGTGGTAGAATCCACCCTGGCAATTGTCGTGATGGCCAGACAGGTTGTTTCAAGTGTGTCCAAGAGGGTCACTTCATGAGAGAATGTCCTAATAATAAGCAAGGTGGTGAAAATATGGGCAACAAAGCACCATCTTCATCAATTGCTTAACCAAAGAAAACTTCACTTAGAGGACCTACTTCTGGTACCGGCGGAGGGGAAAATCGCCTCTATGAAATCTTTAGCCGCCATAAGCAAGAGAACTCTCCATATTTTGTCACGGGTATGATCGAAGTCTTTACTTTTGATTTTTCAGCTTTATTAGACCCAGGAGCAAGTTTATCCTTTGTAACTCCTTATGTTCCAAATAATTTTGAAATTCTCCCTGAAAAGCTTTGTGGACCTTTCTGTATTTCTAGACCTATTGGGGATTCTATTCTAGCGAAAAGAGACTATCATGATTTTTCTATTTCCATCAATCACAAGAGTACCATGAATAATTTAATAGAGTTAGACATGGTAAATTTTGATGTCATTATAGGTATGGACTAGCTCCATGACTTTTATGCATCAATAGATTGCAGAACTTGAGTTGTCGAGTTCCAGATTCCAAATGAGCCAATCATAGAGTGGGCTAGTAGTTCAGCAGTGCCTAAGGGACGTTTTATTTCTTACCTTAAGGCGAGAAAGTTAGTTTCTAGGGGATGTATCTATCACTTAGTCCGAGTTAATGACTCAAGTGTTTAGGTACCTTCCCTTTAGTAAGTTCCTATAGTCAGTGAGTTTCCAGAAGTCTTTTTGATGATCTACCGGAGTCCCTTCTGAAAGAGAGATATACTTCGACAAAGATGTCATCCCCGATACTCATCCTATCTCTATTCAGCCATACAGAATGGCACCAACATAATTATAAAAACTAAAAAGAACAACTGCAAGATCTGTTAGATAAAGGCTTCATTCGACTAAGTGTCTCACTGTGGGAGCTTCGGTCTTGTTTGTGAAGAAGAAATATGGGTCCCTTAGGATGTGTATAGATTGCCGTCAGTTAAGTAAGGTGACCATCAAGAATAAATATCCTCTTCCTAGGATAAATTATCTCTTCTATTAACTTCAGGATGCTTCTTGCTTTTCCAAGATTGACCTCAGATCAGGATATGATCAGTTGAAGGTTAGGGAATGTAATATTCCCAAGACAACATTTATAACAAGGTATCAACATTATGAATTTTTGGTCATGTCCTTTGGTTTGACCAGCACACATACAACGTTCATGGATCTTATGAACAAAGTCTTCCAACCTTATTTAGATCAGTTTGTCATCGTCTTCATTGATGACATATAGATTTAAGGAATGAAGAAGATCATGCTAGTCACCTAAGGGTTGTTCTTCAGACTTTGAGAGATAAGGAATTGTATGACAAGTTCTCCAAGTGCGATTTTTGGCTTAAGTCTGTGGCGTTCTTAGGTCACATTGTTTCCGATGAAGGTATAAAGTTGACACTCAAAAGATAGAAGCATTTCAGAGTTGGCCTAGACCCACCTCTTTGACAGATATACGGAGTTTCTTGGGTTCGGATGGGTATTATAGGAGATTTGTTGAAGGATTCTCATCTATCTCTTCTCCTTTGACCAAGTTAACTTACAAGACATTCAAGTTTCAATGTTCTGAAGATTGTGAGAAAAGCTTTCATGAGTGAAAAAAGAGATTGACTATAGCTCCAGTTTTGACCTTACCAGAGGGTACTCAAGGCTTTGTGGTGTATTGAGATGCATCAAGAGTTGGCTTGGGTTGTGTGTTAATGCAGAATCACAAGGTCATAACTTATGCTTCCAGGCAGTTAAATGTACATGAGAAGAGTTATCCAACTCATGATTTAGAATTAGCTATAGTAGTGTTTGCGTTGAAGATATGGCGTCATTATTTTATATGGTATTCATGTGGATATATTCACTTATCACAAAATCCTCCAATATACGTTCACTTAGAAAGAGATCAATATCAGACAGAGAAGGTGGTTGGAATTACTCAAGGATTATGACATGAATAATCTTTACCACCCAGGTAAGGCTAATGTGGTTGCTGATGCCTTAAGAAGGTTATCCATGGTAAGTATTCCCATGTCGAAGAAGAAACGAGGGAGTTAGCAAATGATGTACATAGAATTACACGTTTGGGAGTCAGACTTATGAACTCAACTGAAGGAGGCATAGTGGTAGCCAATGGGGCTGAATCATCTTTGGTGTCAGAAGTTAAAGAGAAGCAAGACCAAGACCCTATTCTACTTGATTTGAAGGAAATTGTCCATAGCCAAACATTATTAGCTTTCGAACAAGCGGAAGATGGTGTGTTGAAGTACCAAGGCAGATTATGTGTACCTAAGGTGGATTGACTTAAAGAGAGGATCTTGGAGGAGGCTCATAAATCTAGATATTCTATTCATTCGGGTTCCAACAAAATGTACCGTGATTTGAGAGAGATATATTGGTGGGAGAGCATGAAGAGAGACATTGATGAGTTTGTTTCCAAGTGTTCAAATTGTTAGCAAGTGAAAGTAGAACACAAAAGACCTGGAGGTTTAGCTCAAAAGTTAGATCTTCAAGAATGGAAGCGGGAGATTATTAATATGGACTTCATCACAGGCTTGCCAAAATCGCAAAGGCAACATGATTCTATTTGGTGTTTGTCGACACAATGATAATGTTAGAGCATTTCTTGTCGGCAGCGACTACTTATTCGGTCGAAGAATATGCAAATTTGTATGTTCAATAAATGGTAATACTTCATGGAGTTACAATCTCCATTATTTCATATAGAGGTGCACAATTTACTACATGATTCTGGAAATTTTGCCAGAAAGGTTTGGGTTCCAATGTGAGTTTGAGTACCGCTTTTCATCCACAAACAGATGAACAAACGGAGCGTACTATCCAGACCTTAAAAGATATGTTGAAATCTTGTGTGATCGACTTCAAAGGAAATTGGGATGATCACCTACCTCTCATTGAGTTCACTTACAACAACAGTTATCATTCGAGCATCCAAATGGCTCCATATGAAGCTCTCTATGGGAGAAGGTGCAGATCTCTTATTGGATGGTTCGATGTTGGTGAAGCAGGGCTGATAGGAACATATTTAGTTCACCAAGCTATGGATAAGGTGAAAGTGATTCAAGAAAAGTTGAAGACAACGCAGAGTTGCCAAAAGTCCTACACAGACGCTAGGAGAAGGCCACTAGATTTTGAAGTTGATAATTGAGTACACCTAAAGGTTTCACATATGAAAAGAGTTATGAGGTTTGATAGGAAGGGGAAACTTAGTCCCCCGTATATGAGACCTTATAGAATCTCTAAAAGAGTGGGCAATGTGGCTTATGAGTTGGAGCTTCCCCACGAGTTAGAAACGGTTCATCTGGTATTCCATATTTCAATGTTGAAGAAGTTCTTGGGTGATACTTCATTGATAGTACCAATAGAGAATGTTGGTTTCAGGATAACCTATCCTATGAAGAAGTTTTAGTTCAGATTTTGGATCATCATTTTTGCAAGTTGAGGACAAAGGAAGTTGCTTCAGTCAAGGTCCTTTGAAGGAACCAATTCGTGGAAGAAGCAACTTGAAAAACTGAGGAGGATATAAGGAAGAGATATCCACATCTCTTTGAATCCTCAGGGAATGAAAATCAAGTTACTAAAGTCTCTTCTTAGCACTTTATAAGATCATGTATAAGCATGTATTACTCACTTATGTTGTTGAGTGCAGAAATGATATATTTAGTTTAGAGAAAGAATTCTTATTCGAGGATGAATGTTCCCAAGGGGGATATATTGTAACATCTCGTAGAAGTTATTCTAGATAAAATAAGGTTAAGCTAAGAAAAACAAGAAGAAAAAAATTTCGGAATAAGAGCGCCGATATGGGTATGAGAGTTCATATTAACTCAAGTCTCCATGTAAAACATGTAGACACCATGGGAATTGACAGATCATACTTTTTAGCTGAACGTTTAAAGAGAGCTAGTGGATCCACTAAGTTGAGTAAGGTCCTATACCGATGGCAAGGTGTAGGATGTCCTCTTGCAATGAGGTAAACAGGGATATCTCACTAAGGCCTCATAGTTGATGGGCGGTTAGAGATCTCCACTAAAGTTATATACTTTATATATAGTAAAGTTATGCTTGTTATTGCAATTCTTTAACTAACTGAGTTGTATCATTGTTTTACAAGCTTTATTATTATAGATATATATATATATATATATATATATATATAATTATATCTATATATATATTAATATATATATATATATATATATATATATATATATTATAAATATATCTCACATATGCTTTACTTCTTTATATGTATAAGTCTTGAGTAGAGTATCCCTACGAGTTGACAAGAGACAAGGTAAGTTCAACTGATCCCCTCAAGCTTTAGTCGTTGTTTCGCTCTCCAATTCACATATTCGTACATTCAATGTACTAATACAAGTTGGCCGACATCGTTTCATGATGCAAACACAGGTACCTAGGATCAGCACAGTGCTTCATTTATCCAGATTGAGCTTTAGAGTTTGTGGTAAGCCGTCTTGCATTCTGGAGGACATCCTTTCATTTCTATATTAGCTTAGCTTTTAGGATGTTGTAAGGTCTGTCCCAACATCCCTCTCTAGACAGTTTATAGGCTTCACAGACTATAGTATTTTAGCTTGATGTTGTTTTTCAGTTAATAAGACTGCCATTTCGGCCAAAGTTATGATTTGAGTTAAGTTTTGTCTTCCGCTGCTTTAAATATCTAGGTTAAGGGTTCGGTTGAGGGCCAACAATGGTCTTCGAGTGCCGGTCCCGCCCAGGGTGTAGGCTCGGGGTGTGAAAGCTTGGGGTCACTTGTTATCCTAGGTCACGTGCCCACATCTTTGGGGGTAGGTTGGGGCATGACATTCTCTTCACCATTTAAATGTTTATTCCAAACAGAGTCAAATTTATGTCTAATCAGCTTTGCTCAAATCGTTTCCATGCACTATATTATATTTTTTGTATATTTTCTAGTTATATGAATTTTAATGTGAAAAAAGATTAAAAAAGAAAAAGAAACAAAAGGAAATTTGTGTGTTTTTTGATGAATATTTTTCATCAATAATGAGATTAGGCTCTCTCTCTCTCTTTATATATATATATATATATATATATATATATGTATATACTTACACCGTGGACGTGACTGACACTTGATAACCATTGTTGGTCCCCAAGCGAACCCTCATTCTGGCTAACTTCATGCGTAAGACTAATTAAATCATACAAATCTTAAAAACTGAATAAATAATCATGAAACTTAAACATATAGCTTTAACTCAAATCTGAGTAAAATATATTATCCAACTCGCCATAAAATAGGCAACTTAAGTCTTTAAAGCATTTAATAGAATAAATGAAATAGAGTTCTCAACTTTATTGACTATATATGAAGTCCCTAAATGAAAAAGATGGAAGTCGGGACAAGAGCAGGACATCCTGACTAAACTGAAAATTAAATGAAATCCTCCTTAATCAAGGAGGCTCACCATAGCTAACTCAAACTCCTTGTGGTATCAACGAATCTCCTGTTGGTGACCCTGAATACCTATGTCTGCATCATGAAACGGTGCAGGCTAAATGACTTAGTACGTGGAATGTACGAGAATGTAAGAGGAATTCTAAAGCATAAACATAAGCTGAACTTTGATAAAAAAAGAAACATACTTGCCTCTTTTGAACTCACTCAACTCAAAGAAACATAGTTCAACTAAGTGATAAGATGTGCAACTCAGTGGTATACTCAAGGATACTCAAAACTACTCAAACTTACTCAACTCTGAAGTACTCAACGATAAGGTACTCAACTTAGTAATAAGGTTCACAAATCAGTAGAACTCAAGAATAAGGTACTCGGTACAATGAAGCACACATCAACTCAAGATACTCAACTCAAGATACTCAAGTATAAAGAAATAGTAAAAGATGCAATATATATGGAAAGTTGTAAAACTGTAGATAACAACGTAATGTATTGGAAAATACAATAATAATTTGTGAGTATATAAAAATACAATATAACTCTGTGGTAACCGAAAACATCACTATAAGCCTAAGTAATGATACATCGTCTTGTTCACACTGCCATAATTGTCCTATACTTTGCCGTCACATAGAACACCTTGACTAAGTGGATCCACTAGTCTATGGTTAAAAGCACTTAGGAATCATCCAAATAGTATGATATTTTACTACTCATGATGACTACATGGTTTATAAAGACTAGCCTGAGTTATCTTGAACTCGGGTCCCCATATTGGTGCTCAATATTACTCCTAAGTTATACTTAGCTCATGTGTTTGTAAAAACAAAATTCATTCTTTGGTTTGAGATAATTATTCAAAACTTAGCTTAAAAGTCTATTGGGAATCAGTGTTTACCTTTCTTGTTCAAATGTGAAAACATTTTTAAACTCTTGCGAATTTCCTGTATAATCTTTGAATAAATGAACTTTACTCTTACTCTTTACTCAACTCATATCTTAAGTCTTAAAACAAAGTTAAACATTTGTAAAAGCCATATTAAAATGTGTTTCTTGCTGAATTATGGACGTGAATGACTCAATGCAAGGTTTTCAATAACCATAGATAGAACACAATACTTGGAACTCAAAAACTTCAAAAATACTACTCATTTAAAGAATGCTCAACTCGGAGGGTTCACGCGGAATTATGAGAGTCAATTACCCAACTCATGGACTTCAGGCTCAAGAATGTTCAACTCATAGTGTTCATGTGGTATTATGGGCTTGATTAACTCAATTCATGAGCTCCACGAGTAATATGTAATAGTCCCATGATTAGGAATAAAATCTCAAATAGGTTAGGAAGTCAATGCTCAAGACTTAGAACTTTAAGATACTAATCCTCTCAAAGATACTAAACTTATAGAGTTCATGTGGAATTTATGAGCATGAAGGACTCGACTCGAGGATCTACTAACAATATGAAACTCGCGTATATGACTCTTCTCATTATAGTACTTAATTCCTCAAAACTTAGCTCAAATCAATATTGCTCTCAAGGTTAACAACTGAACTCTACCTTAAAATCCTCTTAATTTAAATTATGAATATGATTCAAGTGTAGATTCATGATTGAAGGATTGCACATAACAATATATCAATTACTAATTAGGACTAAAACTTTTAAAAGATATATGATTTGTAGAAATCAAAATCAACTTATCTCAAGAATACTTAAATCTAGGAAAAGTATCTAGATTACTCTTTTATTAATCCAAAAGTAGATGTATGGCTTGACGATGAACTAGTCCAACACTATGACAACCTTACATACATGAACGAACAAAAACCTTGAAGAAGAATATGATTATAAGCTTTAAAACCCTAGATTAAAGGTACACAATAAAAAAACCTTTCTTGAGATTCTTGAATTAGTTTCTTGAAATCTCTTGAAGAAGAATCGTGAATAGAGTCTTCTACTTTGATATGCCCTTAGGTTTTTGCCATAGGATTTGAGAGAGAAGAGAATGATGGACTAAAAGATAAAATTGGATTGTTTTGAACCTTTTATCAATCAAAAATTTCGTTTATGGCTTTCTTGGAGGTAAAAAAGCAATAACAACCCCTTTTTAATGTTTTCCCGCGGGCTAAATTTGTAACAACACTGTATATGTTACTAAAATAGTCATTATTTTTTATTGAGAAATTGGATTTACACAAAATTGCTTGCGTTAGAAAGTAGCTTCAAACACCTTTAATTGTATAGGTTATGGATCACATAATTCCCTATACTATAAGATATATGGACGTTTGAATTTTACCCAAGTAGAATCTTACATCAAAATCTTAATCAATAAGGAAACTTCAAGAACACATATCAAGAACTTAAATCTTTAAATTTCAAGAACGAAATTACACAGAATAAATAATAATTGATGTGTGGGTAAATGAATCCAACACAGTGGAATCTTACATACCTCTTAGGGATTAAACTCATGGAAAAAATCCGCAACAATATGCAAGAATCTCGATGAATGGTTCATCCTCTCCTCTTTTTTCTTTTTTTTTCTCTTCTTGAACTCTCAACTAAAACCCTTCGTATATGTTAGGATTATAAAACTGAATCTAATAGGATTATCCTTAAAACCTTACTAAAAATGAACTAATCTGATTTGGTAAGGAAAAGACCAAAATACCCCTCACTATATTTTTGGATAACTTTTGTTAATTGGACAACCTGACTTCAAAAAGTCAAATCTTACTCATGCAAACTTGAAACTGAGCAAACTTGACGTTGTTGGAAATATAATTCAACGGTCTCTCCTACGATATCTTGTAAAACATATAAATCATCTTGTTCAATGAGTTATGGTTATTTGAGGTTGGCTCAAAACTCATAACTTAAGCATTACTTCAAAATTTTCAGATTTTGCTATTTCCAATTTAGTTCATTTGGACTGAATGTGCTAATTCTAGTGACTAGAGCTTAATACTTAAAAATTTTCAAATTTCTTGGTAAAATTATACTCACATCGAAGGATACTATGAATCACAGTTCAACAATTTTCTGGAATGTTATAGACTATCGTGAGTGGCACCCACACTAACTTTATGGAGGAAGAACCATTACTACAACCCAACTAACAATTTAAAGCTACAGAAACAAGTTTAATTCACTAATTAATTATTAAAGAGTTCCCATAAACTCCAATAGTTCACCTAACAACTAATAACTAATGCGGAAATACCCCTAGAACTTGAAAGTCATTGTACCAAAACTCTACTAATGACAAGTCTGAGAAAAAGGGAAACAACTCATAAACTAAACACTCACCTTAACAAATAGTTTGAGTTTGAAAAGAGTGGACTTAAACAAAAAGAGAATTCAAGGCAGCCCAGAAGAACTAACTCACCCTTTAATTAGATCGGTGATCACTGACCTTCTAAACGAGATCTGTCAATTATCGTCGAAAGATGTCCTATACTCAACAAAAATAAGAGCAAGTGCAGTATTAGTACACAACCACCGTGTACTGGTAGGATCACACAGCTCTATCCATTAAAATGTAACCATATTCATCATTTACACATCATAACCATGCATACACCGAAGCTATTATACAATATCCAATTATTATTTAAAACAACGGACATTTCCCTCTCAATAATAGGATATATACATGCAATGGTCCTCTCATGGAACCTAGTTCAATGGTCCTCTCATGGAACCAAAACCCAAACTGTTACTGTACCGGTTCGTAGCACCCGATCCAATATTTATGTCGGAACCCAAACCCAAAAATTCTATGTTTACGCCGGAACGTGACAACCGATCCTAATTAGTATGCCTAGTACGTGGCAACCGATCTAGTTAGTACGCCAGTACGTGGAATTCAATACATTCAATCATACCACAAACACAATGTACATTCTTAAAATCATACTATCACGAGGTGATTCATGACATATAGTTATTCGTTCATACTCATTTACAATTAGTGTGATCAATAATGAAACATTCACATGCATACATGCATCATAATGAAGCAAGAACAAACATATATCACACAATCATAAAATACCAACTATCACATACCTCGAATCCAAGCTTGAATCCCCTAAGGCAGTTGAATCTTCCCTTTTCGGATTCTTTTCGCTTATTTGAGGTCTACAAACAATCAATATACGCAAGGATCAACAATCAAAGGTCTAATTATTTGGATTATAACAAACCCAATAATCCTAGACCAATCCCTTGATCCTCATACCCAGATTAGGATTTTTTCCACCATAAATCTCATATCAAAACCCTCCCCCATCGATTATTACCCAAGAAACTAGGTTTTACGGATTGAAAAATGGATTTGAGGGTGAAATCCTAACTTTTAATACCAAAAGTGGTGAAAAACCTTCAAGAAAACACCTAGGGTCGTTCCTTAGCTCTCAAAGTTGAAAAGTTCCACATAATAACATTTTGGTTTTTAATACCGACTTAATTCACGACAGTCCCATTGTAGCGGAACTCACCCTGCTACAGCGGACACGCCCTAGAGTCAGAATCCCACCCCAATGGAAAAATATTACTCCAACGGATTGCATGGAAATAGAGAGATAATTTAATAATCCCAAGGCCTCCATTTCACAACACACCTTCAATCAACGACACTCTAAAAATATTGTTCACGCCAAGATTAATTTTGGGAGTTTTGCTCACTTGAATTTGATTATGTAAAGTTGTACGATCTCCTTAATGTATTATCTACCCATTCATGTGGTCAAATTCACAATTAGATGTCTCATTTAGTACGAGATTTCCCTAGACTTCACTGACTCTTATTTCATGCAAACCTGTACTAGGTAGGGAAATTTAAAGTTACTACAAATAAGTTTTTTGACTCTAATTCTTTCCCCATTGGCTTTTCCCTAACAACGGAATCAGGTCGTTAAAGTAAATAAAAATTTATCATCACTCGTCCCCGAGTGATCAACTAGGAAAGACTGGTTAAAGTAGGGGTAGATTAGTTCTTGAAGCTCTGAACAACTAGGGATACTTATCCCCCATGTCCTTAACTTTCGGATATCGTGATCAAGAATTTCAATTTGTTCTTACTCATTCAAAAGGTCTTGTTTAACAAAACTGAGTCTCACTTGATGATGATATAATCACTATACCCAAACCAACGAATAGAATACCTGCACATCCTTCCATACAATGCCTCAACGAAGTAATAACAATACTCGAGTGAAATTATTGTTGATCGCTCACATGTATGCAACATGTTATCAACCTGTTGGGCCAGCTTGACCTAACACATGATTTGATATGGTTGAGCTACGATTTTTGGAGCCCATTAAAAAAAAGGATTTTTAGCCCGACCTAAATAAGCCTGTCGATTTGTGGGACATAAGAAATATGAATAGGGACGACCTGTGGGCCAAATAAAAATTAATTACAAAATAAATATAAAATAGAGTATTTAAAATAACAATAGTCTAAACACAAAATCAGTTTAAAGTTGAAATATTACAATTTAAATACAAATTATGTTTATAAAATATGTACTTCATAAAATAAAAATTTCCTAAAAATTCTAGGAATCACTACATAGGCCATAGCCTATATAATATTGTTATAGTTTTTATGTTTTATTATAATCATTGGAAAACAATTAGGTTAAGATTTTACTTAGCTATATATTTATGTTTTTATGTGAAATCAAATATAGTAAATATTATAATGATAATTTCATTTCCAGATTTGATTTACAAAAAATATATTTTTAAGAAAAAATGGTTGGCCCAGAAAGCCCGTTGCCCACGTACTTGGGGGTCAGGCCAACCATTTTGTAGCCCATACAAAAATGGGCTTGCCCTGCTCGACCCCTCGAATTTCTAAGGCTGTATGAATTAGCCAGGATGAGGTGGACCAATCCATATTTAAATCTCTACTTATACTGTGACGGGGTGTAAAATCTTTCAACTAAGTGGATTCGCCAAGCTCTATTCAAAGGCACTAACGATTCATCTAAAATGTATGATGTTGTACCCATGTTAGCAAGACATGTTTTATAGAGATTGTGGGTTGTTTGAACTCTCCCCCATATCGGTGCTCAATACTACTCTTAATTATATATATACATCTGTTCAATTGTTCTAAACATATTTTTTTTTATGGTTTTAGACAATTGCTCAAACTATCATCTTAAAAGAGGTATCTGCTCTGAAATATCTATGATTTGCTCATTAAAGAAACAGTGTTTCTGTTTGCTCATTACAGAAACAGTGTTTCTGTTTGCTCAAAGTAAATATAGTTTCTTTGAGTTGAGATAATTACTCAAAAAGGACCCTTTAATAGGTAACAACTCTATACTCAATCTTTTTGAAAATTCATTTACTTCTTAAAATAATGCTCTATTTCTTCACATAAAAATGAAAATATTTGGGGAATACTTAATTCCTTTATACTCTTGCTCAATTCTTGGTTAAAACTCATTGTCAAAAGCTTAGTTTAAAACCAAAATGTTGAGTTTAAAATATTCTCAAAATTCATAACTCAAAATAAGGGTTCATTCTTAAATATAGACATAAACAACTCAACTCAAGGATCTTAATAACAATATAGAAAAAATCAATACATGAAACTCAACGATACTACTCATCTCAAGATGACTCAACTTATAGGGCTCATGCTGAAATATAGACATGAGCGAATCAACTCATGAATCTCAATGCGTAACATATAACACTTCAATAATTGGGAATAAAATTTTAAAAATTATCAAGAACTCATAACTCGACATCAACTCATCTCAAGAATATTAAAATCTAATGATAGAACCGTAAATTACAATTTTATTGATTTGGAAGTAGATGTAGGGTGTGAGGATGAACTATTCCAATATGATATAGCCTTACATACCTAGAAGCATAAAGTTCTTACCAAAATCGACGAAATTCAAAGAACACTTGAAACCCTAACTTTTCTCCTCTAGGTACCTTTCTCTAATAACATGAAGTGTTAATGAAAACAAAAGAAATTATTAACACTTTCTAAGTCCTTAACTTGGTGAAAACGTCTTGGTTGAAACTTAGAATAAGGATTAAAAAAATATAGGGAGAATACCAAAATGACCCCAACTTAAAAACTGTTGGAGTGCCTTAAAAGGAAGGCTTCACAGACTGTTTAGGGATCCACGATCCGTGAAACACTTCACTGACCATATAGCTATCCATGAACTTCGACTGTCTAACAGGGTCTTACTAAAACAAGCATAACTTTTTACTTCAAACTCGAAATGAAGCAAACTTGGGAAAGTTGGAAAGAGGACTCATAGAAATTTAATTTTTAAGGTCATGAGCTACCTAATTTCTTATGTTCTGAGAGGTATGGTCATTTGAAGTTGATCCAAGTAAAATCTCATATTGAAATTATATCGTTAGAAAGTTTTCAACTCAACTTTGAGTTAGGGGATTCTAGTGACCTTAATTTGTATCCAAAATCATTCCCACATTTAAAGAATTGACCTTGACTTTAAAGCTAACGAGTCACATATAAGAAACCCTAAACATTCCATATAAGTCACAACCGTCTTGGGTCCCATCCAGGTGACTCAAATCATGGCAATTGTGGACGGTTGGGCTACCTCCCTAAACGGGTTGTGGATCCCTAAACAGATTGTTTAGGGTTCCGTGAAGGGTCCATGGTCCATTTTGAGTTTGCGGACTTGCATGCGGGCCCTCTTTAGCCTTTCTCGAAGTTCAAGGTGTTATACTAACAATTTAAATTTAAAGAGTAGAGTTGTGAGGTCTTATTAGAATGATTTGTCTCTTAGCTTTGAAACTTTCGGGGTTTTACATTATAAAATATTTTCAAAGTATCACTATAAAAAATATTATATAGGACGAAAGTACTAATTTTAATAAATTTTTATAAGGATGAGGCGAGGATGAGGTTTGTTGGAGCGTGAGGATGACATATTCAATGTGGAACGCCACTTATTTTACGTGCATATAATTAGAAGAGTTTTTATCTTCTTTTCTATTTTTCATCTTTAAGGAAATTCTTTATAAATCATTCTTACAAATCCCTTTTGTAGGTTTTTCGCTCGGTATTCGGTGCCTACATTGGAGAACTACAGGACCCATTCGGGAGTGACACTCCCATCAAGATTTTCTGCATACCTAGTGCTTAAACTCAAGATCTATAGATAATGATAGAACAGTCTTACCATTGCACTATAATCCATCTCGGCGACATTCTTTCCTATCGATTATGAAAAAGTTGAAAAAATAGTTTTTGAAAAATGTATTCCTCCATATGAAAAATTTATCCTTTTTTTGAGTTTCATATCTAAAGTATCATATATTATTTAGAGAAATACACCTCAAAGGTGTGTGTAATGCACTAATCTCTTTTTGATTTAAAAATAAACCTTGCCACACGAGGTTTCACTGGATGTTAAAAAAATTTACCTATGATGAAAAATAAATAATATTAATAGTAGTTGAGTCAAAGATAAAGTATCACTTATTCTTAAATAGATTTGCTTCTTTTAAAACATAAAATTTAATATATTTCTTTAATTTCTGAAGTCTTTTATATAATTTAGGATTTTGACTAAATTAATTAGGTTTGACTTGAACCATAGAAACTTCAACTCATTGAAGTCTTATGGTCATGTATTCATGTTATATCATATCCATTTAATTTATAATATAAATGCAACTGTATTAGAATATTTAAAGAAAAAAATGATAATTGTTTATACAAATCAAAAAGGCAAAATGAATAATGCGTGAAAGTCTATTTTTAGTTGAGTGTTAAAATTGACCTTGGATGGAAAATACCGAGAAAAGCTACGTCTATATTCTTGATAAAATACCTTATGATTGTGTAATTTATTATTATATTATTATTATTTTATAAGAGACCTTGATGCTTCTTCATTTTCACCAAAATTTATATAGAAGATTAAGAGGGAAACTAAAGATGGAATATTGCGTAAAAGTTTTCTTTCTCCTTGTGTTATTGTTCATTGGGCATTCAGGTAACAATTATTTAATTTTAAATAGACTTCTAGAAATTTATAGGGTTTTATAAAAAAAAAAATAAATTCTTTATATTATATAAGATATATATTATATATATATATATCATATATAATATATATATATATTCCCTCCTAATTCTTTTGTTTAATCTTTGTAGTTTTGTCATTCTTTGAAATGCTTATTTAATTCTACGGAGATACACTGTATAGAAGAATCTTTTGAAAATAGTGTTGACAAGGACTCAAGATTTGGTTGAGGTTCATTTACAAGTACTGTAGAGAGTATGTGCTCTAGATTGCAAATGTCTTTGATTTATGTGAGGAGCTTGTTCAACCGTCTTTAATTATGTGACAAACTATCATCAATTTTGAATCAAATCAACATGTTAGATTAGTTCTTCTTATGTAATAAATGGATATAATTTAAATTATCTTAGAAGATATCACCTAAATACAAAGAATTAAAACTGTATGTATATTCTGATTCAAGTCGGCTTTGATTTCCGTGGAAAAGATATAATAATTTGAATCAATAAACATGTTTGATTTAGTTCGTATGTAATAATGTATTATATTTAAGTTATTCTTGAAGTATATCACCCTAAGTACAAGGAAAGTGAAAATTATGTATGGTATATTTCATAAGTAACGTGATTCAAAGGACAAATATCAAGTAACAAAAATATGTATAAATATTCATATATAGTAATGATGAGTTCAAATTAGATATACTAATAAATATGTGGATTGAAGTTTCACAAACAGGAAAGATAGAGCTCGAAATAAAGTGAAACTCTATTTCTCAATAATCATGACTTTCTAGAAGCAGAACTCAAATCCAAAGTAGATTATAGAAAACACCAAATTCATCTCATTTGTTCCTAAAATTTAGTCATGTTTTGATAAAGCATAGATTTTTTTCTTGATTTTTTTGGATTTTTCTAGCATTCTATTAGCCAATTTTTTTTCCTAAACTGATTATTCATTCATTTAATTCAGGTTGAGCAGAGAGATACGTTACACTCGGTCTCATTTTGCTCTTACAATGAAAGACAATGATTATGTTATGGTGAGTTTGATACTTTCAATATTTAATTTTTTTTTATTACTTCCGCCTTTTTATTCACTTTTTCTTCTACACTTTTACCTAACAAGTGTTACTACTTTAGAAAAATACTTATTTCTTTTTCCTATCATGAATTTGAAATCATTTCATTTGTTTCTTTTATCTCATTTTGATAGTAGGGCAAAACTCTCTTGATATATGTATGAAATAATTTTATCTAATCATCATCACCATACTATACAAAAAGTTAGCCCCAAATTTAAAGTTTAAATAAAAAAAATATTCTTGAAAATTTTAAGGATCATTTTACCATTTATAAAAATAATTACCTTCCATTAGTTGATCAATTTTAACTTAACAAGAAAATATATATTCTGCATATTATATGCTCAAACTGACTATTTAAATCCTTTCTATGCTTAATAAAATTATTGAGTATTTCAATCAATTATTTTTGCTGCCCATTTTTTGTTAACACAAACAATTCTTCGCTTGATGAAGTATATATCAAACAACTTCTAATCCCTTCTCTCAAAACATGAAGAATCCCAGGACTTGAAATTTGAATAGTGATATTTGTGTGAAACAATCCTGTGTTTTGGAAAAATTGTGCTTCGCAAGTCCTAGAGGCCGGAGGAGAGGTATTAAATTACAAACATAGTCGTTAAATCAAGGTATCAAAATTTTTTCAACAGAATTATTAAAATTTAATAACAGTTTTCAATTGATGAGTATAGACATTAAATCAAAATTCCTAAAGGGTAGTATAATAAAACTTTATTAAAGTTCTGAATTAGATCTAAAATGTAAAGAGGTTTTTAGTGATACGAACCACCTCATCATTATATATTCACAAAGGAAAATTCATCCTAAAACAATTTCTATTTTCGTACAAGAATTTGGTTGTTCATGCTAACATCACCGTACTGATGGTTGTGAGATAAAATCAACACCAACTTCACAAATCCATTCTATTTGTCAGTGATTTTCCATATTATTCACAAATTGAAGAAAAAAGATGGTAGTTCCAGACAAGAAGAGAAAGAAACTGTGAAGGAAAATGATTCATCAAAATTTTATTGTTTGGGTTGTAGGACAATGGGGGAGGAGTGTGAGGATTAACTCACGTTTTTCGTAGAAGGGGGGGAGCATAACTAAACATGCACATAACAGCAGAGTTTGAAAAAAAAAAAAGTTTGTTTTGGACGATGGCTGTTATTTTCTTGACACAAATGGAAGGGAGAATATTCATTATCTTTTGAATGTAAAAAGATTGATGGTGGTTCATTAATATATCACAAGGATGTAACCTACCTCAGTTTTAGCGATAGGTAGAGAGGTTTCAGTGCAAACTCCTCATAATACACTTCCCTGCTTTCATAGTGGAATCTTTTTGTACTTCACTAGATTTTGAATTAATGACGTATAATTAGGTTTTAATGATATGAGATATTTTAATTTATATGACTATTTTGAAATCTATGTTGAGCATAGGCAAACAACTATAATTGAAAAAGGTTATTTTTTTCACTTAATTTGCACTTATTCTGGGGAAATATAACGGTATCCCTATGCTATTTTTCTAAAATAAAAAAACAAAGTCCATTTATTCATTTCCATGTTTCTGAAATGGTAAAGGAATTTCATAGGTACGATGATCTTAACTTTTATCCAGCCATTTTAAAGAAAAAGCTTCATATCGTAAAACTGTTTCTAATTAATTGAATTGTTTGTTTATATTTTAAGACTTTGCTTTTCAACTTTAAACCCATTAGTACTATAGAGGATGTTTTACTTTTAGGTAAGCATGAATTCTTAAATGTAAATATAGACCTCAATTAATCTTGTTTTTTGTTTGATTCCACAGATCTTTGGAGTGAAGGTTGAAAAGGCAAGGAAATATCCCATGAAGATTGTGCAAAACCAAAAGTCCGATGAATACAATAACACAAAAAAGAAAAAGGATCTATACAACTTTGTTGAGAAGAAGATGCTTGAAAAAGAACAACAAAAAGACCTCGATGGTAATTAATTAAATATTATTCTTATAGAGTTACGTTAATTTCTATTTTTATCTTTTTGGATGGTGTATGTTAGTAAACGGGGTGGGGGGTGGGGTTGGGGGGGTATAGATGTAGAAGAGGCGTATCTTAAATTAAATATCAACAAGTATTGTGTCCCATTTTTGTACATGATTTATTTTTCCTTTTTTGTCAAAACAATTTTGTTTATACATTAGAATGATTTTTTTAGTTAGTTTTCAAAACATTGCTTTTTAAAGTGTCATTCACTTTTTCTCTAAATGCCTACGTAACATAAATCTAATTCCCATATGTTAAACTTCATATAGAGGATGCTTCCAAACCTGGAGAAACTATAGATAACGTGGATGACAGACCTGGGTTTGGTGCCACTTCTAGATATAAACGTGTTCATGAATCAACTTTGAAAGTAAGTGTATTTTTTGTCAGATTTTGCTCTATTTATACTTAAGTAACCTGCATAGACTTAAGATAATCTGTCTGCAGCCTCCTAAAGAAGTTGTACGGACCTCCCTTCACCAAATTGATATTGTGCAAAGCCTATCTCAAGAAAAAACTTCAAAAGGTTAGGTATTTCAATAACCGGAGTTAAATTTTTTTCACCTACGTTGGATGGTTAAGAGAACTAATTATGTACAAGACTCATTTATTTTATTAAAATTATGGTCGTCTGAATCTGAAACACATAATAAATATTAAGATGTTGGATGGGAAATTCATTGCCTCCAGAATCGTCTAAAGAATCGTTTTATGGTTATTGATTCCTTAGAATGTTTAGTTGTTCAAATTAAGTACGTTTGCAGTTTCCCAATAATTTCACTTTCAAACTTTTATCAA
This sequence comes from Solanum habrochaites, assembly GCA_027704765.1. Lineage (NCBI taxonomy): Eukaryota > Viridiplantae > Streptophyta > Magnoliopsida > Solanales > Solanaceae > Solanum > Solanum habrochaites. The sequence goes on along the minus strand of JAKWJA010002495.1, from coordinate 6,442,584 downwards.
CTCAATAAAACTTCAGACTACAAACGGTTACAAATCAGTGTAACCTAAAGAATTGTAAACTTTAATACCTAGATTCAAAACCTAGGTTTATGTCTTAGATCTTCAAGTTGCCCCCAACTCAAACATCCAACTACACTAAATTTCACAGAAGACAAATTATGAAAACTTTAACAAAATACTCAAACTAAAAAAAAAAATATAATTCTTCAATTTTATGTTCTTCGCAGAACTTCAACAAAACTTCAATTTGAACTCTCTCAGAGTAAGACTATGTTTTACCTGTATATCTCTATGTAAGTGCACGACTTTCTTTGGAGAAAACCTTGATCTATTTATAGAACAAAGTAGAGCCCTTTCTACTTGAACTTCTTCAACAAACTTGCAAGTGGTTCCTTGTCCCCCATGAGAAATTGGAAAAATACTTGTAGTGGTTCCTGTCCCATGGGACTGAAGTAATATATTAGTTTTAGCGCCCCTCAACATTTTATTCTCTTCAGGACCAGTTCGATTTGGTATGTATATGGTCAATTTGTGGACTAAAGTTTCTTGAACCGTCGCTTCTCAAACCTAATCTGTCTTCTAAAAAATTATTCCCCTTTTTGACAGATGACAACCAATGAAGCGTGTGTGCATTTCAACCTGCTGAAAGATGTTACATGAACATAGAACTCGAAGTAACAATAATACTAGTAATAATCATAAATTACACCATACCCCTTCTGATATCATAAGAATATATTAATAAAGCATAGAAGTAATTAGTACTCAGGGTTGCAAAGAAATCACAAACACTATCAAGGCTAAAACAATTGGAACTAAAACCAAGTACGTTAAGAGGCAACCTCTTCCTCCAAACCAGAATGTTGAAGACCATAAGAGATATGCAACTGATTTATTGCTGTCAAATGAGACACCCTTAGTGCAACAATATTTGCTTCCTTAGCAGCCAATGATGCCCAAAGGCTCTGAAGTGGTGCATTAATCTCCCATGGAGGAGCATGCACTGATACTTCCATGCCTTGATTGGAGCCCCAAAGTAACTGAAAATCATTTCCAACAAAAATTCATACTTCAAAACATGATGAGTTTTCACTAATGTGATACATATGCACAGGATAAGACCAGGAAAATTGATGAACCCTACAAATAAACATCTCCATAAGTGTTAGATATATGAAATTGGCCTCAGTACATTTTTGGTGTCACGATAAGATAATCTTATGAACAAAATCAAACGGTAGGTTATAGAGTTGTAACATTGCATCCTTGTCTACTTTGGTATGAAATTCTAAGGTGGGATCATTACAAAAAGGCGCGATATCTCTACGGCAGATGGTAACTCATATAATATGGGATAATCCCTCTTTACATAGTGACACCAAACTATCGGAACCCTCAAAATTTGTGCCATATATTCCAGAATGGGAATAAATGAGACACCATGAACTGTAAAAGTATTAGAGGTAGACAAGCCAGATGCATTGATTTGAAAAATCGAGTTTAATCGAGTTTTTTCTCTTCCCATATGTCGACACAATTCCATGGGGAAAGTTAGTACAACCAGTGTCTTAGAAGACCAAGAAGGGTTACACATCTTAGGACACCAAAATATGTAACACCTACCGTGGAGAATAGTGTGTTGCATAAAGTGTATGAATCCAGAAGTCCTGACGTCTAGGGTACCCTTAATATCATCACCTAAATCAACACCAAATTCATCCCTCCTCATTTCCGCTATGATTCATCCCCAAGAGATTTACAAGTACAAAAAACACTCTCATGACTACTAGAGTTAGTAGACTCATTAAAGTAGTGCGGGTAGTACTTTTGGAAAGAGTAGGTCGAGAAGCCCATTTTGTAGTACGTCTAGAGGAAGCCAAAATCTTATCCCATGCTAAATCATCGGTTCATCAGGTATTTCTACAGGGTCAGTGGCAGGGATAAATTAGGTTCTTGAGGACCTGGATTTGTTGGTTCAAACGGTGAGGATACCTTCATTAAGAGATCTTTTGACTGAGTGGTAATACGAACAAGGATAACCATAAACAACGTAGTAGGAAGAGTCTCTGAGGTTCATCTCTTGGCACGAGCACAAGCTTTTTAGTAGTCTTCTCGTAATTTGACCTTAAGCGTAGGGTACCGATATGGGCAATAGGAATGTATCATTAGAACTTATATTTAATTCCTCAAATGATGTAATACAAAGGCAAATTTAGCCCTTATAGATGCACCAAGTGCCCGGGTTGGAACAAGGTTCAGCGTAGGTCTTAGGTGTTTCCTCATAAATTCCCTAAATTTCCAAAAAGACCCAGATAACTCTAAGACGAAGTTGGAAATGTGGAAAAAATTGAGAGAGATATTCAGAGGAAATTCAAACACAATTTTGAGTAGAATAGATGTGCATATTGATTCCTCTAAAAATTACAATTATTAAACTTAGTGATATGGGAGTATTGATGGGTTTGGGGGGGGGGGGGGGGGGGGGGCGGGAGGAATCTGTGTTTGGTGGAGTTTAAAGTTCCACCACCCGTTTGTGGTAAGAGAGGTTGATGGTTAGTAAAGGGGATTAGATGTTGTAAGGGTTGTGTGGTGATGTAGTTTAGTGGTAGTGGAATCCAGGATTGTTGGTTATATGAGAAAGTCAATAATGTAAAGAGTTCACTTGTAAATAAAGTTGTTCGTACACTTCCATAATGATGTGAGGGTTTTCGCTTTTTGAAGAAAAATGACGGTGCAGGTATGATTGGTGGTTACAATTTTTATAGTGACATGTGGAAGGGACATGTTATTGCTTATAATTTTTGAATTTATGCATCGTGAATCAAGAAATGTATACATAGTTGACGAACCCCATATTTCTATTTTATGTGTTCTTTCACATGAAATAAATTACTTTGTTATAGTTTGTCAAATTTTTAAAAATTGATGTAGGGATTATACAATTCAATAAGATCTTTTGTGCCTTATGCATAGTATTCTTTAGTAGTCAGGAGGTGGCTAGAAATTTTAATATCCCTGTTCAAAATGTTCCTTCAAAGTGTTCTCTTGTGCTTAATGAATTGGTGAAGATATCTATGATTTGTTTTCGTCCCCACGTAGTGCACAACACAATTCATGAAGACAAACCATTTTCTACATTGTCCCTTAAAATGTGCTATCAAATTTTAATGTGTTTTGTTCTTTTTCGTTGAATTGGGTTTTGGCTATATTTATTGCACTAGTATTGTCACAAAAAATTGGGAGCACAAACCAGTGTTCAAACCCGAAGTTTTGATGTGTGATCCATAGAAGTGTAGCACAATTAACGCCCAAAACAACAATTCAATTCGAATATATAGAGCTAAAAAAAATTATTCGTTTCCCAAGAGGTATGGCGTGACCTTAGTTCAAAATATCCTACTAGTTCAAAATTTCTTCATTTTTGAAGTAGAGTCCCAAGTTTATGGTTCATTTTAGGTAGCGTAGATCCTTTTAACAACTTGTTAATGAGGTTCGTTAGGATTAGCATGAAATCAAGCAAATAACTCTACACTAAACACAATGTGTGTCCAGATAGCTGTAAGATACATAAGTGACCCAATCATTCCTTTATAGAACTTTAACGGCGATTGCACCATCCTTCAGATCTACTTGGTAGCGTGGCATTTAGCATGATTGTTTTGAATCCTATGTTTGCACCTTATGAGTAGCTATTGAATTAATATGTTGTGAATTAGGGTAGGTACCGGAGGATGTTTTGCTGAATGTAAAGTTTGGAAATAGTTTAGCTCTCCTGTCATGCTCATTGCACACTCGTTGCTCATTAGAAATGCAAGTTCATATGTGAGTGATTTATTTTTGTCTCCCAAGATGATGTCATCCACGTATACTTGTATGATTAGCAAGTATTTTCCTATTTTCTTGAGAAAAATCGTGTTGTCAGTTTTTCCGCTTGTGTGCCCATGACTTAAGATAAATTTTTACAATCTGTATACCATGCCTTAGGTGCTTGGTTTAACCCATAGGGAGATTTCTCAAGCTTATAGACAAGTTTAAGATAGTCATTATTTTCAAATATAGGTGGTTGTTTTAACAAACACTTCTCCTTTAGTAACAATTAGAAGCACATTTACAATGGAGCAGCAATTTTTTATCATAATTTATTCCCTCTTCTTTGATTGTAACCTTAGACACCAATTGTTCTTATGTCTTGGTTATAGTCACTATTCATAAAGTTGTTTCTGAAACAACCACTTGGTTCCAATAATGGTTCTGTTTGGGGGGTGTTGCACTAAGTGCCTAGACTACTTCTTTAAATTGATTCAATTCATCCTCCATGATGTAATCATCCGCATCTTGCAAGGCCTCAATAATTTCCTTTGAGTTCCATCCTAGAAATGAATCATGAAAGACAATGATTGTAGTCCTAATCTAGGGGTATGTCGGATTGATATAGTGAGTATGTTATCTATTGGATGTGACCTTGGTAATGATAGTCCTTTACAACCAACTCTTGTTGTTTTGAGTCATGATTATCAATCGACTATCTTTGATTTTGCTCAGATCTTTCTTTTGAGTTTTCTTAATTTTTCCCATGAGACAGCAATGTTTACTTCATCTGCAGGTGAAGAACCTTGTTTGTTAACTTGTTCTTGTTCATTTTGGCATACAATCTTAATGGTTCATCTTGAATAGACTTTGGTTTGCTATAACATTTTTTTCATCAAATACTACATGTACTCTCTCTTCTACAAACATTAATAATTTATTTTGTACCGTATAAGATTTTCTATATGAAGAATATCCTAGAAGAATTCCCTCATCATTTCTATCATCAAACTTTCCTAACGTATTCTTTCCATTATTATGAATGAGCAATTTAAACATGAAGTGTCTTAGGTGAGATATGTTAAGTTTTATGCATTTTGGTAATTCATAGGGAGTTTTATCTAGAAGGATCTAGACATTACACCTATATAGTTATATCATGCAGCATTCCTGGCTTGCGCCCCCCAAAATTGATTTAGTATGTGCTAACAGTCTCCATAGTTCTATCTATTTCTGAAGGGTTTTATTTTCTTTTATGCTCATTTTGTAGACAAGTCCTACGAGGCAAAGAAAGAAATTGCGGTCAACCCCATGAGATCCATAATATTGAACAAAGTTAGAGTTCTCAAATTTAGTTCCATGATCAGATCTGATAGCTACCAGTTGTTTGTAAACTTTCTTTTTAAGTTCTCTTATTAATGTACAAAAGGCTTCAAATGCATCAAAAATGTACCTTGTAAACTCATCTACTAGTACATACACATATTTTTCCACCTATATTTCTAACCCTTATAGGTCCACATAGATCCACGTGTACAAATTGTAAGGATCCGATTGATCTTATAACCTGTATATATTTTTAATGAATGATTTTAACTATTTCCCTTTAGTACATGCTTCACAAAACCTTTCATTTTTAAACATAGCTTTAGAAAGTCCTATTACAAAATCTTTAGAAATAACTTTTTTCAATTAATTGTACGTGACTAGCATAACCTAGACATTGATGCCATACTAAAGGATCTCTATCCATTACACTTAGACATACAAGATTTTCAGCCGATACCTTTGTGGTATCTACAATGTATACATGCTTATATCTTTGTCCAGTTAAGAAAATTTTCTTTGTTTGGAGATTTATTACTTAAACTCCTATGGAATAGAAAATTACCTTGTTTCCTTTATCACATAGTTGTGATATGCTGAGAAAGTTTTGATTCAAGACTCCATATTGTTAAGCATTTTCGATGAGTGATCCTGCTCTTACCTATTTTTTCCAATGCGTAGATTGACCATTTTGTCACCTCATATACTCCTATTCCATGTTTTGTTTCTTCAAGTGAGAGGAATTTTGATCTATCTACAGTCATGTTCCTTGAGGAAGTGTTGTCTACATACCAGCATTGCTTGCTTCCCCTCACCTTTTCTTGCAAAATTGAAGGGTTAGATGATTAACTTGGTCCTTTATTTTGATAAAAAATGGTGAATAAGATCCTTTTTTTAACAAGTTAGGCAGTTTTGTTTTCTTTAGTACGTCAAGTTCCTTTGATGTGTGAGAGTTTTTATATTTTTGGTATTATTGATTCTGGTTGTAGGACATGTGTTTCTAGAGTGACCCATGTTACCATAAAGTGTGTATAATGCAGGATGCCCATTCATAGATTGGTTATCAAAACATATTCTAGCGTTTATCTTACGGGTGTTAGTTCCTAGATGGGTTATAATCATGGAAAATTTAGTCCATTTATTTTCTTGTTCAAGATACTATTTGATTCTAGGTGATTCAAGATTCAATCTCCTAGAGTTTTCCTTTTATGAGAATAATTCATCGTTAAGTCTTCTGACATCTTGTTCATGTAGGGCTTGATCTCTCTTATTATATTTTTCCATATCAATGACACGTAATTTTAAGATTTCAATTTTGAGGGAAAGGTTACAAGAATCAAGTTGATGAGTGTTTTCAAGAAGATCTTTGTTCTTTTCTTTTAGCTCAATATTGAGTTTTACAAGATCAATGTACTTAAACTTTAGACTAATCATAAGCTACCAACTTATTCTTGTCATTATTCAGTTCTTGCATGGTATTTATGAGAGTGACCATTAAAGAGGACAATTTCTTCTTTTGGTTATCTTTGAGATTATAAATGTGTACCTTCTTTTCCTTAGTGTCGGAATCATTTTCAGGTTGTGAATCTTCTATGACCATAAGTGCAATGTCATCATACTCCTCAGAGTTATTTGTGCATATTCCCCAACTAGCATATATAGCTTGATTATTTTCCATTTTCATTATTTTTAATTTTTCTAGTTCTGTTTTATCCTTTTCTACCCTTTATTTTCTCCACTCAACTTTCCACGTAAGACAATCCTATAGTTGATGGTCGGTTTCATCACATTTATAGCATCCTTCATTTTGTCCCTATTCGATGCTATTATCCCTGGTAGGTGAAGGTTTCTTTCTATAGTTCATGTCTTTCTTGAAATTTCTGCTTATAAGGGCTATATCATCATCGTTTAGATCAGAGTAATCATTCTCATTAGGTTCCTTGAGAGCAGGACGCTTAATTCTTATTTGCTTCACTTCTTGGTATTTTGACATTCTCTAATATGTTTTTTTTTCTACAAGATCTCAAAGATCATATGTTTAAGTCTTTGGGCCTCTCTTATTGTAGTGCTTTGATTTCCCAGGTCTAGATTATAGTTCGAAGAAACCTTTTTCTGTTCTCTTATCGGTATTATTTCCTAAGGCAAATTAATCGTTTACCACTCTGGGGAATCTAGTGATCACATCCTTAAGTGATTCTCCATTTCATCTCGAAGGACTCATATCGGTTGCATAGTCTAGACGATTTTGAAATTGACTTGGGTAAGTACTATGTGCGTTTAGAAGTGTATCACATATATGTTTAGCAGTGGTACATCAGAGATGTGGTTGAACTCGTATCGTTTGAGTCCACATACGAGAATGCATTAAGTTTTGTCAATCTTTCCTAGAATCTTGTAGTCAGCTTCTCCATATTGAGCCTTAGGTTTAGGAACGTCTTTTCCTTCGCAGTTCTTGATTGAAGACACTAAAGGTCCACCAATAACTCTCATCCATTGTTCACAGTCTTCAACTTAAATGAAGTCTTCCATTCTTGCCTTCCACTATTAGTAATATTTATTTCCCATTAATTAAGGGTGGCATATTTATGTGTTTTCCTTGATCATGTCCAAGAGGAGGTGAAGAATTCATAGTGATCTTTCCTTGACCTATTAGACTCTTGATAACGATATCCTGCTCTGAGACTAATTGTTGGAATTATGACCTCCATAATTCTTCTAGGGATTTCACATTGAAATTTTTATTAACACAATAAAACTTGAAACTACAAATAATTACAAACCAATGTGCCTAAAGAATTATAAACTCCAATTTCTAGACTTAGAACACAATCACCCAAGTTCATTTTCTCCCAAATTTTCAAGTTGCCCCAAACTCAAAGATCCAAAAACACTAAATTTCATAGCAAATAAATTACGACTACTTTAACAAAAGACTCAAACTAAACATAATAGAATTCTTTAATTATGTTCTTTGCAACACTCTAACAACACTTCAATTTGAACTCTCTCACAATAAGAATATGTTTTACTCGTATCTATCGATGTAAATGCACAACCTTCTTTGGAGAAAACCTTGACTCTATTATAGAACAAGAGTCCCTTCCTACTCAACTTACTTAAACTTGTACTAATTCCTTTTCCTCGTGAGACTTGAATACTTGAAGTGTTCTTTCCTCATGGGACTGGAGTACTTGTATTATTCCACGATCTCACATTAAAAATTCTTTTTTTATTCCAATTGGGATTTGGTCTTCTGTGATCATGTATGTGGAACTCGTTCCTTGCACCTGTCACTTGTCAAAACATCTCTCTGTCTGACAACGTGAATCAAGATCTAGATGTATGAATTTCGATGTTTATTTGAATATTAAGACAGTCTATGGATCTGAACAGCAAATGATTAAGTTAGTTTGTCTTCAACATCTAAATGTGCATATGAAATTATACTCTAAAATTAATAATTATAAAATCTCATTTCATCATCTCTTGATTCTTCATCATTGATAAATATCTGTTGTATTAATCTTTTATCAGTGCTCTATTTGTTGGAGTTAACAGGACTTCGACATCGATTCATTGGATTAATCTGCTATTTTTTCTTATTCTTATTTTTTAGATGGATCTTGGAGGTAACAGTCGTCCACCAACTACACAAACTCCTACAAAAGCTTCTGCACAGTGGAAAGATCCTCTAAAGTTGGGAATATGATGAACTCAAGAGAGAGATATTTATCCTGATGGAAGGGTGGTAAAGTATCATGTATATTTTAATAGTTTTGTTAATAAGTGGAGCTAGCCTTGTGTAAAATGACAAGTGCACTATAAAATACTTTAGCTACATTACTATGTTTTGATGTTTGATCATATTTAGAAGTAAGATCAGTTAAAGTATTATTCTATTAGGTTATACAACCAATAATTCTATTCATTTGTTTTCATTTTGTAGTAGCTTCTGTATCATCACAATTTTAAATATAATGGCAGGTTTTATCCTTCTATTCAGCCCGTGAAGGCTATGGTTGAATCAATGTGTTCGTGTTATCGCGAGCCATGGAGGTACTGGAAAGATGTTCCATTGAACATTAGAGAGAGAATGTTTGATGGCTTCAAGGTAAAAATAAATCAATTATCTACTTGAAGTGTTTAATAACTCCCTGGTCTCAAACAAGTTAATTGATTTAGAGCAAATGACACAAGATATTTGTGATTTAATATTTTTTAAAAGAGAAAAATCTTATATTGGACATTATTCAATCTAAAAATTTCAATATTGCAGTTGAAGTGACATGGTCTCGTCGAGCACGAACCAAAGATTACGAGAAACTTTTTTTAGAAAATGTTCTCGTAGGTTGAATTTGATTTGCGTATGCCCGAAAACAAGATCGAGCGCCATCGTGGATTCATGAAGATATTTGGAAAAACATGAATGAAATATTGGGCCTCTTCAAACTCAAAAAGAACACAGTGAAAAAGGGAATCCCAAACATTGTTCTTACCTCGTTCTCCTCATCCTTTATTAAGGAGGATAAGGTAAATTTAAATTAGCTTTAAATTGAGATTTAAAATTTAGGATCTCATCATTCTATGGTTATCGTTGTTGAATGGGACAAATGTTAAGAGTTTCGGAATTCGGAAAATTCTATTTTCCTTAAACTAATTGGCATACTATAAATAAATAGAACATGTAAAAATGGGAGCAGATACATATGATTCATATACTTTTACCCCTTGTTAAGGTATATCGGACTCTAAAAGATAACATGATAATAAATATTTACTATAATAAGTAATATAATCATTATATATATATATATATACTATATATATATATATAATATATATATATATATAAATATATATATATATATTATATATATATATAGTATTATATAATATATTAGATATATAAAAATATTTTTCATTCTCTGTATTGTAATGTTAGTGAATTTATGATAAGGCATATTGGACCTTGTTTTGGGTTATCCCACTAAAATATTGTCTAATCTCCTTAGTTGTTTTCTACTAAATGACTCTAATGACTCCTTATTCTTATCACAAAAACTACCCTAAAATTAAAATATATGTAATTATGTAATCTTCAAAATCATAATTTTTTCAACACATTTTCAGCTCTAGAGTCCGAGTTTAGTATTGGGTTGTTTAGCTAAAATGTTTAATATGAGATTTTTTCTATCATTAAGCTGCATTTCATCACATTTCAAAGCTCGGTTGTTGATCCATTGCTCAACGGCTCCTTGCACTATCCTCATTTCTACTGTTGTCTTTCATTGTACCAAACTGCATTTGTCCCTTTTGAGGGGATTATATATCAAACTCCATGTAGTACCCACATGGTTATATGTCGACTTTAATATCTCCTACAGCTAGTCTTTTAGTTATTGCATGATCGTGTATTTAAGTATTTCAAGTCAATACATCTAAGTTCTATGTTATTTTACTTGGTTATTGCATCAACATGTCTTATAGATTCATCATGCTCGGTTATTACACTTATCATTGTGTATCTTACATACTCAGTATATTACAAAGTTACTAATATATACTTCTGCCAAGATTGTTTAATAATATAGGTTCCAACACTCGGGATCCAGCTTGCAGTTAATTTTAGTACTATCTCGATTGAGCAAACATCTGAGTTGGTGAGTCCTCATCTTTTTAGGTCAACAGTTATATATCCTTTTAGTCCTTTACTTAATACAAATAGTTGGAGTAGCTAGGGGTTTGTCCTAGTAAACTAAGCTTAGTAGAGGTTTTTAGGACAAAAATGTTGTTCAAATTCACTATTTTTTTGAACCTTAGAATATTGTATATTGATATTTCTAGAGACGCCTTTAGGTTGCATTCAATTTTATCCATCTGTATTTCTTTCTTATCTTAGTTTCATGCAAGTCCATGAGCTTTCCTTGGGGTCATATGTGTCTCCAAGCACCGTGTTACGACTAGGGTCAATCTCGAGCCGCATGATTCTCAAAAAATTAGTTGTTGTCCTTAGTACATCCAAAAATACTAATGACATCAGTCTCTTGATTCGACATCGAAAACTTTTGGCAGATTTATTAAAATTATATAATATGATATTAACATTTTTTTTTAAAAAAAATATGATATTTAATTGTATTTGATTCATCATTCTATCTTCCAATCTCTAAAGGGGGTAAAATTACCATTTATACCACAATTATGTCTATATTCGCTGTAGTCATAAAAGCTTAGTAAATAGAAGTTTATAAAGTTGTTGGATTATTTATATTAAATTAATGAAGATATTAGTCCAAATAAAGATTAGGGACTAATATAATGATTTAATTTTTAAATGAAATAAATATGCATTTTAATTTAACGTAAGTCTGCTCATAAAGCCCCATATGACATGTCACTTAAATTAATGGGTTAAGGGAGAGTATGTTTCCAATCACAACTCCTCATTCTAAAAACGATAAATAGGGGTCTCATAATTGCGAAAAGAGGACAAGAAGTTTAAACAATAATTAGGGGAGAAAGCTTCGTGGTGGATCAAAAGTCATAAATTTCTCTAAAAATTTAAGAATTCAAAAATTCAAGGATTCAAGAATTCATGTGTTCAAGTTCAAGATTTGAAGAAGTAAAGATGAAATTCAAGAACGATTGAGATCAAGACCACTAGATTCAAGATCAAGCTCCAAGCCGTTGAATTCAACTAGAAGGTCAAGATCAATATAAAATTCAAGTCAAGATCAAGATCAAGTCTAACTCCAAGTTTAAGTTCAAGAACGATCAAGATCAAGACCACCGGATTCAAAATCAGGCTCCAAGCCATTGAATTCAACTAGAAAGTCAAGATCAAGATAAAGCTCAAGTCAAGATCAAGATCAAGTCTAAGTCCAAGTTCAAGTCCAAGATCAAGTTCAAGAACGGTCAGGATAAAGACCACCGAATTCAAGATCAAGATCCAAGTCCTTCAATTAAACTCAAAAGTCAAGATCAAGATGAAGTTTAAGTAAAGATCAAGATGAAGTCCAAGTCTAAGTTCAAGTCCAAGATCAAGATCAAGATAGAGATCAAGATCAAGTCCAAGTCCAAGTCCAAGATAAAGACCAAGATAATCCCAAGTTCAAGATCAGGATTAAAAAAAAAAATTTTCCCCTTGAATTTATATTTGGAAAAGGCGAATTTAGGAGGAATAATGAAGATGTGTAAAAACCTCACACTTGAAATTTAAAGAAAATGGTTGTTGCTCTAATTTTCCGTGACTCCCCTGACCTTATGCCCCCTTCTCGAACCGCGAATTTCATTGCCCCTCCCCCCCACCACCACCCACCATCATAAGAGAAGTATGACAAATTTTATTACTCATGTTAATCCTCCAACAATAAATGGTAATGCTGAACACAAACATCACCAACCTCAATTAATTTAATTTGATGCTTACTTCAAAGAAAACTAGTCCGTGATTTAATTTTGGCCTAAATCTCTAGTTTATGCTAGTTATTACTAAAGGATATTATGTCAAAATTTGAAATTGTCCTTACCATTTAATTGTTTATTCCAAAAAAAAAGTATGATTTATGACTTATTTTATTTTTCTCTAATAGTTTCCATGCACTATATTATATTTCGCGTATTTTTTTCCAACTATATGAATGTAGTAAGCAAAGTTTTTAAAATATCTCATCCTAACAGAAAGTTGCACAGATTCGGTATTTGATTGTAAACTACTATATGATGACCGAGGATTACGGTTTCACGTAACAAGGGACTTAGGATCACGAGTTTACCCAAGATATCCCCAGTATAGACATATATCAATCATACACAGAGAGTAATTGAATAAGGATATGTACCACTCTGTGGAGCTAAAACAATTAATAAATGAAAGGGGGATACCCAACCGGTCATGGGAATTATAAACCATATGAAGAGTTGATTAAACAACTGAAGGATTTACTTTCACAATTTCAAGTTGATTTCCCTACTATGTCTGAAAAGCTTATAACAGAGATGAGTTGTTGGGACATATACCCCATCTAACTCTAACAAAACTGAAAACTAAACAAAAAGACTAAAGTGACAAGTATGTCTATTGTCCTCGAATTATGATTACTCACCATTGAAGTTGCTGAAATGCAGACCGAGAATCCATCTAAGCGCAATCTAGATCTTGAGTAATTGAACTATCACGTCCTGAGCTTACACGCTAGACGTGGCCGGCATCCAATGACCATTTTTGCCCTTGAGCGGATCCTTGGCCCATCTTATTTAAATTATCGTAAGACTCAAACATAAGATATAACTCAAGAAATAACTTTAAAAATAATAATTAGCCAAAGTGGCATACCACATCTTAGTCGATTACAAGTGAAAGGAAAAGACTAAGAAAACTCATACAATCTGTCTATGAAGCCTCTAAAATAACGAGGGATGTTGGGACAATACCCCAATCATCTTAACAACTGAAACTAAAATAATTAACTGAATTCTAAAGATGTCCTTCGAAATGAAGGGAGGCTCACTAACTGATTCTGAGGTGCTCACTGGATCAACGATACACCGAGTGTTGATCCTAGTTACTTGCATATGCATCATGCTACGATATAGGCCAATTGGAATCATTACATTGAATATACGAGTATGCGAGTTGGAGTGCTAAACAACAACTTAAGCTTTGAAAATGGAGAAAGAAAGAAAAATAAGGAAACCTTACCCCGGCTCATGCTAACATCATGAAATAACCACCTGAACTCTTTCAAATATAACCGCAATTAAAAGAAAGGTGCAATTTAAAGAAAGTTATTTGAAATATGTTTGTAAACTCTTGAAGGATACAAAGATAAATTAAATCTGGTATGTAGGATTAAAATACAAAGAAAATGAGTATATAAGAATCCAATAATTTTGTGGGGTTTCTCTCCACGGTACAACCATATTAAGAGCAACAGATGATGATACAATGATCTATCTCACTGCCAGTGCATCATATACCGGAAAAACGTATAAGACTTGAACTGCCTAATGGATCTACTATTCTACTACGAAAAAGGTTCATCTAAAAAGGTATGACCCCTTTTATACCCATGGTGGCTACATAGTTTATGAGGGTTGTGAGTTGTCTGAACTCTCCCTTATATCGGTGCTAAATACTACTCCTAAAAATATAATGGCTCTTATGTTTTTAATAAAAACATACTCATTTTGTGGTTTGGAAATCTTAGTTTCCCTAAATGCTTTTTTTAGAAAGATATAGTTCTTTTCTGAAAACTCTCCCTAAGGCTCCTTTGAAATCAAAGTTTCCTTACTTGTTTAAATGTGGAAAACATTTAAAGTATCTTTTTGGGAATACTTGGTCCCATATATCCTTAAAATAAAAGACTTCAATTGACCTTACTTAGCTTGAAACCTTTAAGATTTTACTTACTTCCTGACTTTCGATCTTAACTTCCTTGAATGAATTATGGATTCAGGTTATGGTTTGAGTTCTTAATGATTATAGGTTTAGAAATCATTAGAGTAATTAGAATCATTGGAAGTTTTAGTTGTACCTTGGAAGGATTTAAAAGACTAAAACTACAAAAAATTGGATTTTGAAAACATCGGGTTGAGGAGCGTTTGCGGATGGCCGCGCCAGACCTGTTGTCGGGCCCTATCCTGGCGCACTGTAGGCGCGCCCCGCCCATGCCCCCGGTGCAGATGGGCGTACCCGACGCCTGGTTGGCCCAGGTATGGTGACAAAGTTCTCCATTCGTCTTCTGAATCCTATAATTTACCTAACCTCATAGTTGATTAAACCCTTAGGATAATCAATACTATCAACACCCCACCCAACATATCTAACTAATAAAAACATTGGAAACTACTAATCATAATCAATGGTAAATCCATCAACTCAACCAAAGGGTTCAAAAAAGATCTATCAAGACGCTCATTCTAACAAGTAAAAACAACTCAAAACTATAGAATGAGAGAAAAATAATTGGTGTGAAGATGAATTAGTTCAACCCGAAAGATCTCAATCCCTTAATAGGGATTACACCAGACGAATTCCACTAGAATCCCTTGGCGTTCTTGACTTATTCTTGATCTTTCTCCGTTCTTCTTCTTTTCTATTTTCTCCCAAGCCCTAAGTGTGAAATAACTTTTCTAGTCTGAACTAAAACTTATTTTTACCCAATTAAACCCTTAAAATGAATTAGGAAATAAATGATTTAAAAGACTAGTTTGTCCTTCCTTAAATCCGGATTGGACTTACCTTAATGCAACATCCTAAATTCTGAAAGGCGTACTCCCTCATACAATATCGAAATTTCACAAACTTAGCGCTGTTGGAAATTTCTTAAGGAATTTCAAACCATAACAAGAACTACCTCTAACTCATCCTTAGCTAGAAGTTATGGCCATTTAAAAATGACCAAAACTCACTTTTTAAACTTAGGAAATTTTCCAGATTTTCCCCTTTTCTTTCCAAAGTGAAATGTTTAGTTTCTTAGCTATTATTGGATATACAAGTTATAGATGTCAGTATCGCACTCTGCGAACATTCATCCTGAAATGAGATTTTCTTTCACTAATCTAGAAGGTAACCTTAAGTTTAACACTCAACAATCAAAACAAGTACACAACAGACTTACTCATAGTTTATAAAGTAATAAGAACGAATTTAGTACCTGATCTGTCTCCTCTCCGATTCAAAGAGATGGATATATCTTCTTCCGATCCTCTTCATCTTCACAAGTTGCTCCTCAACAAATGGTTCCCCAAAGGACTATGACTAACGCACACTGCCTTGTTTCAACTTGCGAAACTTAACCCTAAAAACATAACTAGAATCTCTTTCATAGTATAAAGCATCCCGTTAATCGCCAACACTTTTAGTTAGTTATAAAACGATGAAGGATCACCTATGCCCTTTTTCAACATAGAAATGTGAAACATTGGATGAACTACTAACTCTTAGGGTAGCTCTAACTTATAAGATACGCTGCGAATTATCTTGGAGATTCTGTAAGGACCAATATACCGGGGACTAAGTTTCCCCTTCTTACCAAACCTCATAACACCCTTCATGGGTGAAATTTTTAAATATACCCAATCATCCACCTCAAACTCCAACTGTCCTCTCCTAAAATTTGTGTAGGATTTTTGACAAATATGTGTCATTTTCAATCTCTCTTGGATCACCTTCACCTTCTCCATGGACCGGTGAACTAGATCTGTACCTATTAAACTCTCTTCACCAACTACGAACCACCCAATGGGAGATCTGCATCTTTTCCCATAAAGAGTTTGATATGCAGCCATTTGTAATGGTAACTGTTGTTGTAAGCGAACTCAATGAGAGATAGGTGATCATCTCAATTACCACCGAAATCGATCAAGCACTGCTTAGTCACATCTTCTAAAGTCTGGATAGTACACTTTGCTTGCCCATCCGTCTAAAAATTAAAAGCAGTGCGTAAGTTCACCTTTGAACCCAAACCTTTCTGGAAAGGCTTCCAAAAATGTGTAGTGAATTGCGTACTTGTATCTGAAATGATTAAACTGGGACTCAGAGTCTCATCACCTCCTGAAGTAATAAATTTGCATAATTCTTGCACGAAATGGTGGTCTTTCCGGGAAAAAGTGAGCTTCTTAATTTCTCAAATGCTATCGAAATCACCCAAAGTGAATCATGAGTCTGTGGACCTTACAGCCCTTATGTGAAGTCCATGTTAATCATCTCCACTTTCGTTCCGGAAGTTCTAAGTTGAGACAACCTTTAGGCTTTTTGGTGATAACTTTACTTGTTAACAATCGGGCACTTGGCGACAAATCCGGCAATGACCTTCTTCATACCTTACCACCAAATATTCTCTCAAATCATGTACATATGGTGGAAACCCGGATGATTGGAATATTTGAGCTATGAGATTCCTCCACAATCCTCTTTGGATTCCATTTACCATAGATACACGAAACCTCTTTGATATCTCAATACACCAATCTCCCCTTGTTAAAAGCTATACTCTTGCTATGAAACATTACCTTTTAATTCAAGCAAAATGGAAACTTGGTCTTGCTTCTCTTTTAATTTTTACACTAATGATGATTCATCCCCATTGGTCACTACTACTCCTCCTTGTGTGGAATCCATAATTCGGACCCCTAAGCGTGCAAGTCTATGCATATCATTTGTGTTGACACCCATTTTGATACCCAACCCATTTTTCCTTTCCAACCCACTAAACTTAATTCCTTTCAACCCAACACTGTCAAGCCCACTCCCAAATTTCAGACAATTAATTAATTCCAGCCCACCTTAATTAAATCCAGCCCAATCCACTCAACTTAAACCTTCAACCCGCCCAATCCGTTAACCCGACCCGACCCACTTTTCCCTTTCCCCTTTCTTCCTCTTCACATCGACCCAAAAACAGGAAAACAGGCACTATTTCCAGAAATTCCCCAGAAAACACAGGCGCGACGTACGCCAAAAAATCCCCAGAAATCACTCTTCCCCAAGATAATAGAGTTTAAAAATAATAGTGTAAATCAACACGCTATTCCCAAACAGGAGGGAAAATGGAAACGTCAGGAAACCCAGAAAAAAATGCAAAGAAGGGAGAAGCGAGACAGGCCCCAAAATGGAACACGCAACCCCCCACGCTCTATCCCCCTCGCGTCTCTATCCCTCTCTCTCTACTCTCGTTCCCTTCTCCTCACGCGAAATTACCCCTTACAAACACCCCAGAAAAAAGTCAAGACAAACCCCCACGCGACCCTCTCCCACGACGATTAAAAAATTACAACAAAGACATAGCTCGTAAACAATAGTACTGTGTACAGTGATATTTGGGGGAGTGGTGGGCGACCTACTGCTCTCCTTGCGACACGAGATAGGACAGTCGCTCACAAGGACGAATCTTTAGCCTCAATCCGAGCCGTCCAACGAGTCGTTTTTTCAGAGATTTGGCAAGCCTTGGATACGAAAACCATATAGGGAGGATTTTGAATTTCGAATGAGAGGGGAGATTTCGATTTTGCTCTGATCCCTTTCCAATATTCCTCCGCCCTCCCTCTTCCGAAAAAACCCTAATTTTCTTTTTCTATAAAAAGCCCCCACCTTCTTAAGAGCAGGGGGTTAGAGATTTTTATCGAGAAAATTCGACAAAAGTAGAACTTGGGTTGGACATTTTTTGGTTTTGAGAATTTGGAGGGTCAGAATTTTTTGGAGTTAAAAGTCGTTAGAAAACTTGGAGAGTCTATCACTGAGGAGTATAAAAAATTTTACTGTTAAAATATTCTGGTTCCCTCCTGTTGATTGCCGGAAAATGGTGGGATTGGATTTTGAGCAATATCGCTCCATCACAGAGAACTTGCGAGCTGTTTGATCCCGCGACTCGTGTTCCTCCTTTGTGTTTGCGTCTCTCCGTTCGGCGTGGAAGTTGCTATCGTCGCTTCTCGTTTGTCGCCAGTGTCGCTGCTCGGAGAAAGGTAATACTCCTTCCTGTCCACGTCCTCTTTGGTGCCTTCTTTCTCATTTTGTTGTTGGTATTGTTCTTCGATGTTGAAGGGGGTCTGAAATGGCCACCCAGTCAGTCATTCTTGGTCTCGCTAGATATTTGTTGATGTGTTTGTTTGTCTGTTCTATCGGCCTAGACACAAATCTAGCTAAAACAGTATGGTTGTTGTGATGTAATTTGCGTTTCTTACTTGTCAAAAGTGTCAAGTGTGCTGCAATCTTCTTCTGCTGTGATCCTGATATTTTCGCGAAATAATAAATTAATTTTGGAGAAGTGAAGGAGTGTAACATCTCCTCTTTAGTTCATTCTTCACTTCCATCTTAAGTATTATACGAAGAATTTTCCCCCTGTTGAGTTCATGACTTACTTGTATGATTGATTACTTTGATGTCTCTTGATTTGTTTCAAATGAATGTCCCAGTCAGTCTATTATCATTTTAAGTTCTAGTCTTATTGTGCTGAAGTGTATACTCTTCTCACCTTTTAGCTGGAATGGATTCGTTGAATTTGAACTTTCTCTCATATTGGTATCGAATGATTCGTTAGCTGCTACTAAATTCATGATATTTGATATGATGTGTGGGTTCTTAGTTGTTTCATTGAATTAAGATTTTTGGTTCATATGTAATGTCGGAATTTCTTTGTTGCTTCATTCTCATTTTTGTTCTGTTACATCCCTTCTTGAGAGATTTCACATATTAATTAAACATGTAAGCCTTTATACCTTGGTTTGTTTGTTAACATGATACATCTAAGTTTAAACTATTGCTAAGTTGTCTCTCTATGGAATAAGATCAATCTTGATATTTGGATAATCTGAAACGGTGTTGTTTTGTTTCTCATTCTTTGCTGGACACAATAGCCGGAAGCATGTTAGATTTTGGAACCTAATCAATCTCTTTATTCTTATTTGCAATACAGCCTGTAGGTTGTATGTCTTGTGTATAACTCCTCACTTAGTTTTGTATTTAAGTGCTTTCAGAACATGCATGCCTACTGTGTTTCAAGCTTGTGGGGAGTGCATGAGATTATTCGGACTTATCATGCAAAAAACGTTTTATGTCATATATCAACTAAAGTACGGAATGAATAACTTAGTTGCTTACTTTCCCTTAGTGCTGTGTATTCCATATTTTCCATCCTGTCTCTTACTTAGGTAGCTTGTCATGTGGTAAATGGCATGATTTGAATTATTAAGTTATTTTAGAGTTTGTCTCCCTTCTAATAATCTTTGTCTTAAGTCAAATCATGTGTTGTCATTACTTGGGAAGTTTGTCTGATTTAACCTTTGTATTTATGTCAGTTTCGATAGTGAACACTACCATGGTTGTCCATCTTTGATGCCTGTAAACCGTCTGAGTTTATGATTAACCTATCGTACGCTTTTGTTCCTAGAGAGCCATATAAAAGCTCGAAGGTCTTTCATTAAGATAAGGCGAAATCTACGCGGTAAAATGACCAGAACATTGAAGAATTGAAGAGGCGGTTAGAAGACCCTTGAACCTCTTTATTTTTTTATGTCGTATTTCTATTTGTAATGCGGCCTAAGCCCTTGTTTTTATCTATTTTCTTGTCTGGTACTTTAATTAGTATGCGAAGATATTAGGGACACGGGGGGAAGATGGGTCAAAACCCAAAAAAACAGGTGGGTCAAAAGTTTCGGTCAAGGCGAACAGAACCCGAAAGACTTGCGACCCAAAATCTCTCTCTTTCTCTACTCTCTCTCGCTCTAATATGTGCTTATGTTTTGTTTCGAATGACGTCTAAATCAAGGTTAGGATCAGAAACTCCAACCCCCGTCCGAAAAACGCTCTCTACTTTATCAAGATTTAAACCAAAATTTAAGTGTTTAAAAAGATAGATGTTTAAGTTTGAAAATCGCTTCTTAAAGGTTAAAGTTTAAAAACTTCAATCAAAAATATTCTAAAATTGGAGAATTCGCTAAGAGTTCTAGTAAAGTTCTATGAAAGATTTGTATTAAAAGTTTTTTAAAACCAAAATACCTAGAATATAGTTAATCGCCCGGAGAAAAATTCGTATTAAACGGAGGTCATAGGTGCCTAAACACAGTCCTAAAGACACTAATAAGAACCGAAACCCACTAAAGCATTTTTCAAGCAATTTCGTTTGTTGTCTGAAAATAAGTTTCTTGATTTTCTTAAAAAAATTAAGGGCGACTCCTAAAATTAAAAAATACCTTTAAAATAAAAACAACTCTTTCGAAATCATTTTTCGATATATAAAAAGAATGGCGACTCGCTGGAGACAATGGAGGATTCTACTTTAAGACTAACTCTATTTGACTAACTTGGTTAATTGTTTAAATTATTTAGTTTTAGAAGTTGCATTTTCATGGCATATAAATTCGCCCAACGTAATAGTTGCATTAGGAAACGGAAGTACGCGGCTTCACCGCGACTTCTCATCGAAATACCCAAGAATATTGGGGTAGTATCGAATAAATAGTCGGAATGCGGTCAATCCGACGTTATTCGATAGCGCCCCCCGATGTTTGTCTACTCGGGTACGTTCTATTTGAAAAAAAATTCTAGAAAAACCTACAGGTAGAGCGAGAAACCAACACCAAAATAGGCATAGCCTGGACGACTTAATACCCAAGGCGTATAAGTCCATTTAGTAGAAAAAACCGCCAAAAAAAATCCGTCTAAGGTCTCGACTCACGACGCATCATATTATTTGACTTTGAAGTATGTGGTGAAAAACCAACTTGGGGCGGTAGGGGAAAGTCTACGGGTTTCGGTTTTGCGAATGGGACCCGCTTCCCGCAAATCGAACATGGTTTCATCTCCGCGCCACCCCAACTACTATGTGGCACAATGACTGAGAAGGAGATCATAGTGAAACTCTCAAACAAATATATAGGGGCCTGATGAGCTAATCAACATGGACGGTTGGCCCAGAGTGATCGAGGTTCGTAAAGGGTACTGGACAGCCAGAATGGTTTTTCATTCGGAAACGGCCGAAATCCCCCTACATTAGAACAAATAAGGGATTCATAGAAACCGTGGGCCACGGGCCTAGAAGAAGAGCCCGAAAAACAAGAGGAAGGTTTATCCCCAACCAAAACCTTACGTTGAGAAACATCTCGGGTGTTAGGACTAAGAAAGGATTTCACTATTGGTGTCAGCCAATTCCAATAGGTTCAGAGATCTCTACGTCATATTCGGACACGCGAGCTTCTATGCCGCGTCATAATAGGGAATTTCAGATTTCCTACAGGGATGGAAAAAGAGCTCCGCCCGTGGCGTTGCCCCATAAGCCTTGTTGGTAACAATGGGCTTCCCGCACGGCCCGAGCATGACATCAACACCAGAGTCATAAACAACTGCCAGAAGCTGGTTCAAAGGGTCGAGATATAAACAACGACAAAGTACACTCGTAGCCCCGTCATATGCGGACATATATCGCGCTTGGGTAAGTGCAAGGAAGGACACGGTATTTTCCGGGGGGTAATCTGCTCCTCCAAGGTGGATTCTCAGCACTTGGCGAAGGTGCTGGAACTCGAGAATGCACGCCTCGACAACAGAAACACTCTAAAGACCATGAACGACTTAATATGAGGGGAAAAAAGGAAAATGAACTTCCCATGGAGGACTTGCGAGGAGAAAGAGAGGGAAATTAAAAATTGAAGGAGCAGAAAGCCAGTAATAGACAAGGAATAGTTGTAGGGGTCTGGAGGGTAGTTAGATGTGCCGTGCTCCTCCTCTACACGCATTCGAGGAATTCGCCTTTACGCGCCATTCCGAGTCTGGTGAAAGTTCGGAAGAAAGCAGAAATGTGCCCGGGAGCGAGGGAGAACGTGATGAGGGGGAGGAGGTATATGAAAGTGGGAAGAGAGGGTGAACGAAGCGAAGAGATGCTAACGAGGAATGGAAAAGAAAAAAGAACGCCAGCGATGGGGTAAAGACACTATCGCTCTGATCGATTCAACGCTTGTGAGAACGAAGATATGGGTCTCAGAGCGCGAACAAAGTAAATCGAACAGTATCCCAACAACCTTCCCCCGTCCCCGCCCCACCCTCTTATTTCCACCCCGCTTTTACTCCGCCCCTCTACACCCTTCTCCCACTTTTCCGAGCACGCTAACCCCTCTCACCTTGCATCTATTCCCTTTTATCACCCCATTACTCTTGCATGCCTTAGCATGGTTTGAAAAGATTGTACAAAAATATCTCCCCTCCCCCCTTTTCAAAATTCCGCGTAGATTTCGCAGCGTTGACAGACAAAGAGGCCAAAGCAGGGCCGAATTGCGAGAGTTAAAGGAGGAGGTAATGAGGTCTCTTCGCTTAACTTAGTAGAGGAATCAAGACGCACTGACCCTTTTCCTTCTTCGTAGTTTTGGGTTAAAAAAGAGATACAAAGATGTACTCAACGTCCGTACGAAGAAGCGGAAAGTCTAAAACCGCGGTCTGCGATGGAGGAGGGGAAAGAGGCTCACCCCCCCCCCCCCCCCCCCCAGATCCCTTACGAAAAGAAGAGAGACCTACTAGCTTTTAGAGGGATGGGAAGTAGGATCGGGAGGAGGGGAAGAAATAAAAGGGAGGTGAATGGTGATGAAAGGGGGGAGGGTGATGGAGGTACAGTAAAATGTTCACAAAAGAAAAAAAATAAAAAAGAAGCAAGACGGAGAAGGCCACGTCGAAGAAGAGTGGACACTCGCCCTCGCGCGGGTTTTCTTTGTTTGTATTCGCTTATTTTGGCCCCTGCATGGGCCTGATATAATCGCACTTTCTAAATCGCTCGGCGTGGGTTTTGTGGACTATTTCTCTCTTCGAACATTGTACTCGTTAGTAAGTTTTTTTTGGGGGGAAGCAATTTAATTGGTTTTTTTAAATTCACACCGTACCATCTTCGACTGCGCCTAGGACCTACCTTGGCACAATAAGGGGAAAATAAGGAAGGAGTAGAAAAGAGAGAGGGGTAGGACAGATGAGGATGTGTTAAGTGGTTGTGAATATGAGGGGAATCGAGTAACCCACTCCTAGCCAAAATTCCAAAGAATATTCAGAAGCCAATATTACAAAAATGTCCGACCGAAAATCCCCCTAGTCTCAAGTTTCTCACTCAAAAGCAGTTTATCCCCATACCACAAATCTAAAATACCGCTCTATAATCTCAGGCAAGGTGAATCACCAGCTATGGACAAAGGCAAGAAAAACGGTCCAGCGAGCTCACGAGAAGGAATGCACAGGAAAAGATCGAGCGAGTCACTCGAGAAATCAGAAGATAGGAGGAGGACTTTAAAGTGGACATGGGACCACCGGCGATCTACAACAGCTGTGGTCACGACTTTGTATTGAAGGATCTGGCGTCACAGATAGAAGAGAAAGAAGGAGGTGAGATGGAAAACCGAAAGCCTAAGGCAAAGGTTGACACTTGCTTCGTTTGGGAGATAGACACGAAGGGACAAGGCGAGAGAAGCGAACGATAGATATGAGACTGCCCGTGTTTGTCGGCACTCGACGAGGAATTGGCCACCATACAACTTAAAGGGCGAGAAAAAAGACCTCGCCAGTGATCAGGGAAGCATTGATAACAGTGGCCGCGATTGATATTAATTGAGGAGGACATTTGAAGCAAGAAATCGTAACAAACCTTCGTTTCCGACGTTGGAAAGGAAAGGAAGAACGCAGACCACAAGACAAAGAAGAAATCGTCAAATGTTTGTCTTCTAAAATTCAATGTTGTTTTTCAATTCCCTGTAACGCCAGTGAGGAAGATATGAATGAAAAATTTTTCATCCTAAAATCCCGAAACTACGTTGGGCCTGAATGTCCCCGTGAGAACGTAGGCAGCCTCACGGGTCGGGCACCTATCACCAAAATCTTCATTATCCTCCACGTTTTGGAGATACGAAGATAAGATCAACATATGTCGAAAAAAAAGCAGCTGCAAGAAGACCATAGCTCACGTGATTAAGCTCTCCCTAGATGACGTCCAAACACAACAAATTCCTTGTTTGTTCAGAATATATTTCCGTCCCTAATTCGTGGGTTAAGCTATCCTCAACAAGCCGACTTGTGTTTTTACTGTTTTATGGCGATATTATGCGATTTTGTACTCCGGATATGCACTAAACAAATTTTCCTTTGAGGTTTTTCCCCCAAAGGACCTCTACTGATATGTGTCGTATAAAGTTGGCAGATCACCCCTGACTCACCAGATAAAAGGTCCCGCAGAGATTCATTCACCGGACCACCACAAATACAGACCATGGAAGACAACAATGAACAAGTCAGTCCACGACGTCGTGGGGCTAGCCCACGTGGCAGAGCAGAATGCGCTTATTGCGCAAGCTGAGCAGCAACTAGCTGACATGAGGGTAGAGATGCCACGGAATGTTTTGGCAAGGACACTCCTCCGCCCGGATCGTCGCCAACTTTCTGAGCAAGACGTCCTACCATCTTCCCCTCGTCCAATCGGACCTATCAGCACCGTCCATCGACACCCGTGCACAACCCCCTGGTAGATATGACCACCCAAAATCCCCAATACGCGTCAGTATCCTATCAAAACTCCCTCACCACCTCCCAAACAATCCGTCACAAATACCACACAAAACACAAAAAAAGTCATCAAAAAAACCCCCAACTACCCCAAAAGCAAAACCCAAAATCCACCGCTTCAAGTACCAAACACCGCATCCACACTTGACCCAAATCCAACCCAAAAAGTATCCGCCAAAAGTATCAACACGGAACAGAATGTCCCAAGCCCTTCCATACTCCACCCCTCCAAAGAACCACATTTCAACGTCCCCGTCCCGAGACTCCGACCGAACATGAGGTGCACGGATCGAGTTGCGACCATTATGGAGCAAAGAAATGAGAGTTATTCCTTAGGGCGAGGGAAGAAAGAGAGGTAGAACATAAAGGAGGATGATCAAGAGGGCAATGAGGAGAATTGCAATGTTACTCCAGACGTCGCCGGGTTAAAGATACGAGAAAACAGGCATTCCACCCAGCACTTGAACCTTACCGAAGGGCTTCAAGATCCCGAAGTTTGATACATTAGGAGGGGTGGGCAACCCCATGGCACACCTAAGGCGTACTGTGACCAACTCTTGAGAATTGGTAAAGAAGAAGCGTGTGCTGATGAGATTGTTCAGAGAAGAATGTGAGGTTGGGTGAGGCCCTGGACTGGTTCAATCCATGAGACTCGACAAGTGGACCAGTGGAGCGGCCACTAGCAAGGATTTATCGATAGATTCGCGTACAACGTCGAGATAGTCCCTAATCGGTACTCCTTGGAGAAGAGGAAGCAGAAGAAGCCCCACAGAAAGATATCAAGAGTCGCGACAGAGGAGGAAGGAGGCAGCAAGGGTGGAGCCTCCACAATGACAAAGAAGGAGAATTGTATAGTTGTTCATACGGGTTGCAGGAGCACGAGTATATGACAAAGTCATATTAATCTGGCGCCAAGTTCGCTGAGATAGTAAAGTAGGTGAGACAAGCGAAGAGATGGCTAGTCGGGAAGATAGCCCGAGTGTCTGCATCGCCTGGGGTATTCCAGACTGGTAAGGAAGAAAAGTAGAGGAGGTTAACGCTAATCTCACACGGGGGAAGAATAAAACCCACAGAAAATACCACCGTCCCAAGGCCGCTCCAATCTCCATCAAAGCCTCATCAAGCCTAACATCCAAACTAAAACTGACGGCCACCACAATGACTCCCCCACTTCATCCACCCGAGGCCCATTATTTTGTAGTATCAGAATCCGCCCCGATTTCCCAAAATTTTCCCTCCCTATATCCAAACTACCCCCAAGCTATCAAGTCCCTCACCATTACCAGAATGTCGCTCCCAGCTGCCGCTAATGTACAAAAAAAACCCTGCGATCGAGGACCGTCCCCCCCCCGCATATCAAATACAAAACCCCAGCATTTATCAAAGCCCACTCCCAAAGTTACAAGCCCCAATGCCAAAACCACACAAACAAATCCCTTACCAGAACCCAAGCTCCACGACCAAACGTCCAAAATTACCAACAAGTCCTCCCCCTCAAAATAGAGCGGTTAGATCCCCCTCGCCCAGGTTGAGAAGAAGCCCTCCAGAAGCTTCACCGCGTTGGCTGAAAGCAACTTAATTGGGTGAATTTGCGTAGGCCGAACAGAGGCCGGAGACATCCACCCCGTGGGGGCCAAGCCCGTGGTGTCAATTCCAGAATTATACAGACCGGAGCAGAGATGTGCTTATCTTCCACAGTGTGGACATTGATACAGAAGACTGTATCAATCTCAAGCACAAGATCCAGCGACTTGATTGACCAGGAAGTGTCTCCCTTCAGCCTGCGGGCGCCAAAACGGCAACAGAATCCGTTGCCAAATCATGGGGTGGATGGAAGGGGTAAACCATTAACATGATAGAAACTGACGAAGATGGAGCGTGAAGCAAGAGAAATTACTCCTGTTGTCAGGAAGAATTGAAAAGGGATGTAGAATACGTGCGCACGTCAGGGGAAGAAAAGGGAGAGTTTGTCATCATGACCCTGCAAAGCGATGTTGCCATTGGTGCCCGCAAAACTTATCCCAATTCCCAATTTCGTTATGATGACAACGGTCGTGGCGCAAGGCATGACTAGATCTTGGCAGAGTTACACTCCTGATGAGCTGATCTCGGAGGACAAAAGAAAATCATGCCAAGAACCGCATTTGCATCGAAGCAGAAGTACGAGGAGTTCTGGAGGATAATGCAAGCCCAAAAGACTACTCCATGGTCAAGACTTGGAGAAGACCTCCAGCCACCAGATTTCTTGTGTGGGCACCTATTGATGAGCTCCTGGATCCCACAGACAGGGCTTTGATTGAAAGACCTGGATGACACATGTGCCCTCGGTACGGATCTAGCGACACTGTAGTGCTATGATTCACCAGGGGTTTTCATTCGAGGGACACCGCATCAGTTTCTGTGATGATGAACTCGGAAAGCCGAAGGGAGGGCCCCACAACAAAGCTCTAACGTCACCGTGATATGTTCGCGGAAAGGTTAATCAACGTGTTCTGGTAGACGACGGAATGGTTTGAAACATATGCCCCAGTGTCCACATTGTGAAACAGATGAGGGTTTGACCTCGGAAAGTTGGAGCAAAACCAGCGTCAATGTGAGCGCATTCGACGTTGTGCAGGAGACACGTTGGGAGCTGTGACTGACCATCCAAATGGGCCTTGCGGAGTTTGACGGAAACTCTCCGTACAGGCGAAACCGTCCCCGTGGAGGGCGACGAGAATCATACTATTCCCCCAGAGACGAAAGTCAAAGCGGGGGGTTACGCGGGTACTCAAAGGCTAACATGAATGTGCACCAAAGATATGCTACGCCCACGAGAGGGTCCTACGCTCTCGCTTGACCTAGGAAAAGCAAAAGAGAAAAAAAAGGAGAAAAAGGGCCTCCCCTTTGTCTTCCGCGCCCGCCCTTCAATGGCGTGCATAACCGACCGCGAGGAACAATTAATTGGTCCCAAGCAAACGGTGCTCCGCCACTCCCACCAGGACGGACACGCGCCGGTCGAAAAGGTGAACACAACGCGAACGGCCGCCGAAACCCCAAACACTACGGGCCAACTGACCTCTCTTCCCGATTGCCTCTCTCATCACAGCCTCCCTACTGCGGGATGTGGTAACCACGCCACCGACAAAGCCACCAAGGCCTCGCAAGGTACAGGAGCGATAAGAAAAGAGGGGTCATTTTTGGCGCCTCCCCCCCTCCACCTCCCAAACCACCTGGGTGTGGAAAGCCGAAAAAACGAGGAGGGAGTTGGTGTCAAAAGAAGAAGAAAAGGAATCGTGGTAAGACCGCGCGGCCACCAGAAAAATACGCTCCCCCCAGGATAGATTAATCCGCCTCCCCCGGTACCTGTGGTGAATGACTAAAGACGCGGCATTCGAACCAGGTTCGGATTAGGAAGGAGTGCCCATGGGGATCATCGAGCACAGTTTCCGGCCCTTGCTGTAGGATCAAAAGTATGGTTTGGTGGACATCCCCACAGATGATGTTGAAGATGAAGAGGAGGGGAAGGAAAAAGGATAAAGGGTGACTACTAAGCCTGACCTGCATCTCTTCAATCACCTTTCCAGTCCGGGGGGAGCACGCCGAAGGCCTGAAGACGATGGGGAGGAATCTGTGACCTTTTCCAGGAGATCAAGCCATCATCGAGGGAGGATGAGGCTGATCCAGCTGGCATTCGTGACGCTGTGTTGACCAGCGGAGAGATTGCAGGAATTGGACGTCCACGCCAAATCCTGATGTCCGAACTCTGTGGTAGAAAGGAGTTATTTTGTGCATATTCAAAATCGGTGGTTTTCCGGAAGAGGCCCGAGGAGACCCACCATTCTGCATTTTCTTGATTTGAAATTTTGTTATGGTGTTTAAAAGGCACAGGCCTGTTGCCATGACCCAAGTTTCATGTTTGATTCGATTTAAATGAAAGCTCCTTATTTTGACTTTTGTTTATTCAATTGCTTGTTATATGTACTTTCCTAATTTTGTTCTGTTTATGATTTCAGTAACGTAAGTTATAAAACATGCCAATGTAATGTCATGGTATGAGATACTAAATGAGAAAAGAGGCAACAAATGCACGACGAGGTCGACGACACGAAGAGGGAAAATGGGGGGAACCAGATATGTGGTTCCCGACTAATTTCGACAGTTCGAGGAATCAAAAAAACCGATTTGGAGGAGGGAAAACAGAGACGATGAATTGGGAGATTCGAATATGTCAAAGTTGTTAGATTCGCATCATCTGATGAAATCAGAGGAGATCCTGGTTCATGCTTGCCGAAGTACAGTGATAGGTTCATTTGGGAAGTCGGGGACATGGCCAGGGGTGAGTAATGTGTCGTGTCTCAGAAAGCGTCTATCAACCCGGGTTCCGAACGTGAAACAAAAAGACTTGAAAATTCAAGCCTGAATGAGTCTGCAAAATTTTACAGGAGGAATCACCAAGCAGATAGAGTCCCGATTTGGTGGTGGAAGTAACGCCAATACCAAACCTGCTGGCCAATGTCGGTTCGGTCAGCCAAGAAAGATGGAAACAATCAGGTCTTTGTGTGGATTACAGGGGATCTCAACAAGGCTAGTCCAAAGGACTAATTTTCCGTTGCCCCAAATATCCATATTGATTGACAACTGGGCAAAAAAACATGAAATGCAGGTCATTAGTCATTTGTGCGATTTTAAGCGGGTTATCACCAGATTTTGGCTGGATTTGCAAGAAGACGCGGATAAAAAACGGCCTTCATTCACACCTTGGGGTTGGTATCACTAAGTGGTTAATGTCAGCGGGCCTCAGAACCGCGGTGCTACTTACATGAAGCACCATGACGACTATTTTCCATGAACATGGGATTACAAGGAAATGAAGTGTTACGTGGACGATGTGATAATCAAATCTCACGAGGAGTTCGGATCATTGGACACAACTGAAAAAGTTCTTGAATTGAACGTTTGCGGGTACAACTTGAAGCTAAATCCCGCCAAATGCGCTTTGGAGTCCCGCGGGAAGTAGTTGTGAGGGTTATATCACAGAAGAGTATATGAGTCGACCCTTTCCAAGATCCAAGAGTCAAGAGTTGCATCTGCCGAGAAAGGAAGGGGAAAAAGAGGCTGGTGTGAGTTTTTGGGAAGGTTAAACTATATCAGCCGATTTATAGCACAATAACAGTTGGTGTGTGAGCCTATTTTTATGTTGCTGAAGAAAGACGCCCGATAAAATGGATGAGGAGTGCCAGACCGCTTTCGAAGCTATCAAGAAGCTATTGGTCTAACCCACCAGTATTGGTCCCTCACGAGGAAGGAATCTTTGTGCTTGTATTTGCCGTTCAGAATAAACGCCTTCTTTGGATGTGTACTCGGTCAGCACGACGGAGACAGGAAAGAAGGAAAGGGCGAGCTACTACATAAGCAAGAAATTTATCCGTCGAGTATCGCTACACTTTGCTAGAGAGAACATGATGTGCTCTGACGTTGGCACGCCAGAAGCTGAGGGGACACTATTTTCGTCGTTATACTACATATCTTACCTCCAGAAGGATCGTTGAAGTATATTTTCAAGAAGCGATTGCCGACCGGGAAGTAAGATGGCAAATGCTGTTGAGTGAGTTCGATATCGTGTATGGTGACCTCAGAAGGCGATAAGGCACAAGCTTTTGGGGCTGAATCATCTTGCAGAAAACACCCGTTAAACGAATAATATTGAACCACTTAAGAATAGCCGATTTTCACGATGACGAAGTGTCATTTGTGGGTTAAGATATCTCTGAGCTTAGCCAGGTTGTAGCTAATTCTTCATGGGATGGTGAATCACCAGGGAAAGGTGTTGGATGCAGTCTTGGTATCAGGTGATCTGGTCAGCAGTATCCTATGGCGGCCACGCTACGATTCAACCATAACAACACATGGATGGTATGAGCTTGCATTCTCGGTTTTGAAAAATGTTCGTTGACATGAATGTTATCACGAATTACTGTTTATTGGAGATTTCAACCTCTTGATTCAGCAAGGTTCAAGGAGAATGGGCTTGTGAAGAACCCGAAGATGTCCCCTTTACGTACAATATGTGCAAACTGTGTAAAAGGTTCCAAGATCGGTTCAGACTCTCCTCATAATACAGAATGAATTAGCTTGACGCTCTTGCCAACCATCCGCTTCAATTATCAAACATCCATAACTGTTAATCGACCCGTTGGATGATAGACTTGAATGACATCCAGTCCATTTGTTCACATGTTGAATCGAACCGAGGTTTGGCCTTGGTATTTGACAGTAAAGAGATACTTGGAGTCTGGGGCATATCCAGAAGACGCTACATCTAATCAAAAGAAGTCGATACGTCGTATGGCTTCCTTAATTTCTTCCTAAAGGAGACGTCCTGTACAGGCGGACCCCAGATTTGGGTCTTTTAAGAGATGTGTAGATGTTTTGAAGCTGTGGAGGCTTATTGAACAAATACTGCTGGAGTTTGCGGTACCTCACATCACGGGCTTACTTTGGCGGAAGGTTTCTTTCGACTGGTTTTTCTGGAATTACTATGGAGAATGACTGTTTTGCTTGTATTTGTTTTCAAAATTGAAATTCTTTATCCCTCTTGTAAACGAACTAAAACTGAACGTCTACCTGAATTCTTCTAGAAGAGAACTTAGGCGGCCTATGTCGGCTTCGTCACCCATTTACCCCCTATCATTTCTTTGTATCTTAAAACTACGTTCGAACTGAAATTCTCCAACATGAGATAATACGTAAGGTGCGGGCCTTTGTCGCCGCGGTGGTTTCTTTTTTCTTCTTTTGTAAAAATTTTATTCATGTTAACCTTTAAATGGGGAACTACTTTGACCGATTTCCCGCCTCACGGGATACGTAGGCCGCCACAGGGCTCGGTCATATCTCTCTTAAATTTTATTCCCCTTTACAGTAGACAGACAAAATTTTTAGAAGAATCTCAAAAATTCCGCGATCTGTTCTTTACATGAAAGAGAGCAAGATACTAAACTGGACAAATTTTTGAAGGATCTGGCTCAAAATTTCGTCATGGTCTTCCCTACAAGTCCAGAATGCCTCTGAAATTCATTCAAAGCGTAGACTCAAAGGGAACTCGATTAAGCCTGACATGAATGACTCTGAAATGACTTTTTCAGGAGACTATGTCTTAAAATTTCCTTGTTTCTCTTAAAAATCTCCGTTTTATATTTCAATCTGTTTTGGCATAAGAATTTTTTCTTATCTATCAAGAGTCGGGAAATCGAGAACTCAACCGGAGATCTCAAGACAAGGAGCAAACAACCTAAGGGACGACACCGATCCAGTATGTTTAAAACTGACAATATTTCGTGCTGCGGTATAGCTTCGCTTCGAATCGGTCGAATTCCTCCTCCGACGGATGAATACGAGAAGGCTAAAACTATCTCCAAAACCAGTGATTTTATTGAAGCAGGAAGGCATTTCATATCGTTTTGGGTCATGATGCTGTGAATGTGTTTGTTTATTCCATATCCTTCTCAACAATGGGAAATTTACAAAGTAGCCAGCCAGATCCAAAGGTGAATCAAACGGGAATCTCAGCGAAGATTTCACGATTTCTATAGAAGACACTATTTGCATTGCGTTATCAAAGCAAGATGATTATTGTCGATCAAGACGATGCATTACCTCAGAAGAGACAGTTATGCAATGATTATTTATTCATTTTTAAAATCGATCAAGTCGATTATTATTTGGATATCGTCTTACCGTAATATCACGGGGGGCGGCGATATAAATATTCACGCATCGCGGAAGTCATTCACTGAAGAATCATGCATAGCGGAATCCCGAATCGCGGAATAACGCGTCGCGGAAGTCATACACTGAAGAATCAGGCATAGCGGGAATCATGCATCGCAGAATTTAATGCAAGAATCATGCATCGCGGAATCATGCATAGCGGAAATCATTGCATCGCGGGGGATCTGGGATCATTTACATAGCGAAAATCAGGCATCGCGGAAATCATGCATCACGGAAATCATGCATTTATGTGACGGAGTATTATTATGCACGCAGAAAGATTTCATTACCTCGTCAAAATTATGTTTTTGCACGCGAGAAGATATACCGCGCTGAAATTTATTACATTTTTCGCGAGAAGAGTTATTGCCTCGCTTGGAATGTATGATCACGAGGAAGAATCCATGCTCGTTGAAATCATGATGTGGGAAATCATGCATCGCGCAGTCCATTAATTATGCACGACAGAGAAGTTTCATGCCTCGTCAAATGGATACATCGCGAGAAGAGTTTATGCTCGCTGGAAGTCATGCATAGCGAAAATCAGCATCGCGGAAATATGCAATCGCGAGCCATAATTATGCCGACGAAGAAGATTTCAGCCTCGTCAAAGTTATGCATTGCGAGAGTTTTTACCTCGAAGTAAGTAATTACGCTTCTCTGTCGAGGGAAATATTCATGCCCCCCAAGAGGAAATTAAACGGATAAAGCAAGAGCAGTATTTAAAAAAATCCATCGCCTCAACTGTTCTTTTATTTTAGTTAAAAGTAAACATCAAGAGAGCATCGAAGAAGATAACGACAAAAGAGCCATCAATATCGCATCAACATTTATTATTTTCGCATCAAATGAAAGTTACATGAAGATTTATTACCAAAGACAACAGCATAAGATTTATTTGGGTAGATGTCAGAGACCGATCGAGAGTCGACGCGATTTGAGGAGAACAAGAAGTGGCAACATGGTTAAAAAGAACGTCTCCCATTCCTTATATTGCATTTTTTTTAAGCTGACAAGTTTTTATCTAGTCTTGTCGAGAGGCATCCAAGGGAGAATTCTCAAACCAAACACAGGTGCGGACGACATCACAGGGATTGCGCACCACGTGGAACTTTTTCTTAGCAGCGAACTGGGACACAGTTCCAAAGAGGGGGAATGTTCAAACTTTGGACGCGAGCAGAGGAGCAGAATTCACCACGATAGAACCACCCTCTCGAAGCATGCGGGTTTTTTTTCCTTAGTTCTGTCAGGTTTATGTCTGCATCCGAAAAAGTTTTGTTTTATCGGAAGAAAGGCAATTGGCTCCCAATCTGAGTGACAATGCGTCAAGAGCTTGGAAATGATGCCGTGAGGAGTTCTTAATATGGGTTGTGCAGCGCCACATTTCATAGCTAAGAGGTTTACAAGACTCATTTTCATACTCGTTATTTTGTAAACTTGTCCAAAACCAAAGGTTATCTAAGGCATATAGATTTATTTTTCCCACCGATCGAGTCGAATTACAACACAGCCTGATTCGAAGGTTTAAGCGTATGTAAGGGATTGCTATGTTGAAACTCGGCTGGTGGTATTCCACATTCGCGTCGAAGTCTATTCTCGAGCATTGTCGATACCCTATAATTCGGTGCGACGGTTGACTTTGATTCTTTTCAAATCGTGCCGGGTAAATCAAGCGTACCGAACTACAAATGGCCTAATCTCATGTAGCTGTTGAGATATGTAGGAAACCCGTGATTTCAAGGGTGTCGGCCATAATTCATAAATCTGTGTCGAATCTATTCCTTTAAAAAGGAATGGGGTTGGTCCAAAATTGGATGGTCAATCATTTTCCTCGAGTTGCTTGCATCAACCATAGTAAAATGAGGGACAATGGTTGACACCCATTTATACTCCAAACCAGGTTCCTGTCAACCCACTAAACGTAATTCCTTTAACCAACACTGTCAAGCCCATTCCCCAAATTTCAGGACCCAATTAATTAATTACAGCCCCCATTAATTAAATCCAGCTCCAATCTCACTCAACTTAACCCTCAACCCGCCCAATCCGTACCTCGACCCGACCACAACTTTTCCCTTTCCCCTTTCTTCCTCTTTACATCGACCTAAAAACAGGAAAACAGGCACTATTTCCAGAAATTCCCCAGAAAACACAGGCGCGACGTACGCCAAAAAATCCCCAGAAATTACTCTCTCCCCCTCGCGTCTCTCTCCACGCTCCCTCGATATTTCCCCTACTCGTTTTACCTCCACCCACGCTATTCCCAAAATAGGAAAACGTCAGGAACCTAGAAAAACGCAGCAGGAGAAGCGAGACAGAGCGAAAATGGAAATCGGTACCCCCCACGGGGGGGGGGCCCCCCCCCTCTCTCAACCTAGCTCTCTATCCCTCTCTCTCCTCCTCTCTTTCCCTTCCCTCACGCGAAATTACCCCTACAAACGACCCCAGAAAACGTCAAGACAGAACCCCCACGCGACCTCTCCCACGCGATTCCCCCCTCCCCCAACGTCTCTCTCTTCAACCCATCGTACTGTGTACAGTGCTTTTGGGGCTGTGGCAGACCTACTGCTCCTCCTTGCGACAACGAGATGAGACACGTCGCTCGACTTTTAAGGACGATAGCCTCAATCTGAGCGTCCAACGAGTCGGCTTAGAGATTTTGCCAGCCTTGGTACGAAAACCAAGCTAGGAGAGGATTTTGAATTCCAAATGAGAGGAGAATTTCAATTTTGCCCCGATCCCTTTCCAATATTCCTCCGCCCTCCCTCTTCCGAAAAAAACCCTAATTTTCTTCTTCTATAAAAAGCCCCCACCTTCTTCAGAGCAGGGGGTTAGAGATTTTTATCGAGAAAATTCGAAAAAAGCAGAACTTGGGTTAGACATTTTTTGGTTTTGAGAATTTGGAGGGTCGGAATTTTTCGGAGTTAAAAGTCGTTAGAAAACATGGAGAGTCTATCACTGAGGAGTATAAAAAATTTTACTGTTAAAATATTCTGGTTCCCTCCCGTTGATTGCCGGAAAACGGTGGGATTGGATTTGAGCAGATCGCTCATACAAGAGACTGAGAACTGCGAGCTGTTTTATCCCGCGACTCGTGTTCCTCCTTTGTGTTCGCGTCTCTCCGTTCGGCGTGGAAGTTGCTATTGTCGCTGCTCGTTTGTCGCCAGTGTCGCTGCTCGGAGAAAGGTAATACTCTTCCCTGTCCACGTCCTCTTTGGTGCCTTCTTTGTCATTCTGTTGTTGGTATTGTTCTTCTATGTTGAAGGGGGTCTGAAATGGCCACCCTGTTAGTCATTCTTGGTCTCGCTAGATATTTGTTGATGTGTTTGTTTATCTGTTCTATCGGCCTAGACACAAATCCAGCTAAAACAGTATGGTTGTGATTTACATTGCGTTTCTCTGCTTCGTCAAAGTGTCAAGTGTGCTGCAATCTTCTTCTGCTGTGATCCTGATATTTTCGTGAAATAATAAATTAATTTTGGAGAAGTGAAGGAGTGTAACATCTCCTCTTTAGTTCATGTTTCACTTCCATCTTAAGTATTATACGAAGAATTTTACCCCTGTTGAGTTCATGACTTACTTGTATGATTGATTGCTTTGATGTCTCTTGATTTGTTTCAAATGAATGTCCCAGTCAGTCTATTATCATTTTAGTTATTGTGCTGAAGTGTATACTCTTCTCACCTTTTAGCTGGAATGGCTTCGTTGAATTTGAACTTTCTCTCATATTGGTATCGAATGATTCGTTAGCTGCTACTAAATTCATGATATTTGATATGATGTGTGGGTTCTTAGTTGTTTCATTGAATTAAGATTTTTGGTTTTATATGTAAGTCGGAAATCGGAATTTCTTGTTTGCTTTCATTCGCATTTCCATTTTTGTTCTGTCAATCCTTCTTGAGTAGACTTTCAAAATATCATTAAAAAATGTAGCCTTATACCTTTGTTTTTAACATGCTACATCTAAGTTTAACTGTTGCAAAAGTCTGTATTTCTAATGGAATAAAGATAAAATCTTGGATATTTGGATAATGTGAAACGGTGTTGTTTTGTTTCTCATTCTTTGCTGGACACAATAGACGGAAGCATGTTAGATTTTGGAACCTAATCAATCTCTTTATTCTTATTTGCAATACAGCCTGTAGGTTGTATGTCTTGTGTATAACTCCTCACTTAGTTTTAATTTAAAGGGAATTCAGACCATGTAGCCTATGTGTTTCAAGCTTGTTGGAGAGTTGCGTGAGATATTCGGACCTTATCATGCAAACGGTTGTTATGTCATATATCAACTAAGTACGGAATGAATTAACGTAGTTGCTTACTTTCGCTTAGTGCTGGTAATTCCCATATTTTGCCATCCTGTCTCTTACTTAGGTAGCTTGTCATGTGGTAAATGACATGATTTGAATTATTAAGTTATTTTAGAGTTTGTCTCCCTATATTAATCATCTTTGTCTTAAGTCAAATAATGTTGTTGTCATTACTTGGGATGTTTGTCTTGATTTACCTTGTATTTATGTCAGTTTCGATTACGTGATACACTACTCATTGTTCCTCTGATGCATGTAAAACCGTTGAGTTTATATTATAATCTCTCCTCTTTGTACGAGAGAGCCAGAACATCTCGAAGGTCTTTCATTCAGA
This sequence comes from Solanum habrochaites, assembly GCA_027704765.1. Classification (NCBI taxonomy): domain Eukaryota; kingdom Viridiplantae; phylum Streptophyta; class Magnoliopsida; order Solanales; family Solanaceae; genus Solanum; species Solanum habrochaites. Next base: position 6,405,035 of record JAKWJA010002495.1, on the reverse strand, counting down.
TCAAGCGAATATACAGGAGTCAAACGCTATGAACATTGAAGAATTTGAAGAGGCGGATTAGAAGACCCGTTGAACCTCTTTATTTTATGTCGTATTTCTATTTGTAATGGTCCTAAGCGCTTTTGTTTTATTTTTTCTTTTCTTGTACTTTACTTCGTATGCCTAGATTAGGACAGGTGGGAAGATGGGTCAAAACCCAAAAACAGGTGGGTCCAAGTTTCGGTCAAGGCGAACAGAACCCGAAGACTTGGACCCAAATCTCTCTCTTTCTCTCTCTCTCTCTCTCTCTATTATGTGCTTATGTTGTTTTGTTTCGAATGCCGTTAACTCAAGGTTAGAAACTCCAACCCCGTCGAAACGCCTCTCTACTTTTATCAAGATTAAAACCAAAATTTAAGTGTTAAAAAGATAGATGTTTAAGTTTGAAAATCGCTTAGAGTTAAAGTTTAAACTTCAACAAAATATTCTAAAATTGGAGAATTCGCATAAGAGTTTCTAGTAAAGTTCTATAAAAGATTTGTAAAAGTTAAAACAAAATAGTCGAATATAGTTAATCGCCGAAAAATCGTATTAAACGGAGTGTCTTAGGTGCCTTAAACACCTTCCTAAGACACTAATAAGAATCCCGAACCCCCTAAAGCATTTTTCAAGCAATTTTCTGGTTAGTTGTTCTGAAAAAATAAGTTTTCTTGATTTTTCTTAAAAAAGGAAGTGGCGACTACTAAAGTCAAAAACATTTTTTTAAAAACCTTTAAAATAAAACAAACTCTTTTCGAAAAAAATCATTTAGATTAAAACAATTTTGCTAGTTCTTTCTTCTCTTCTTCTAGAGGCGGATGTGGTACTACCATAGAACATCCACCCTGCTCAAAGCATCAAACAACCACATTAGACTTGACATGGGTAGTAATGGAATGCTTTGTCATAATCCTTGAGAAATTTTCTAACCATCTCTTTGTCTGAGATTGATCTCTTTATAGGTGAACACATATTGTAAGCTCTTGTTATCAGGAATATATCAACATGAACATAATAGAAAAAAAAGTCGTGTGACACCAATCTTCATGATGAAAACATACACAACTAACTCTAAGTTCATGAGTTGCGATATAATCTTCTCAGGAACCTTCACTGGCTGGAGGCATAAGCTAGAGCTTCGCCATTCTGTTATTTGAACACAACCAAACCAAATGTTGATGATCATAATACACCAAAAAACCTTGAGTATTTCCTTGGAGGCAACAACTGGGGCAATAGAACCTCGTTTTCAATCCTGAAAACTTTTCTCAAAGATTCAAACCATTGAGGATGTAAGTGTCTCTGAGGTCAACTTTGTCAAAGAAGATAAATAGATGAAAACCCCTCAACAAACCTTCGTAGTGCTAGACCAAACATAAGAAACTTCGGATATCCAGTGGAGAATGGCTCGTAGGACAACTCTGAACTGCCTTTCATCTTTGTTTGATGGATCAACTTCAAAAATGGTCATAAAATGTTAGCACCCAAAAATGAATTGTGCGTGTTATTACCTATGATAATGATAGTAGATTAATTGAATCTCTTTCCAACGACGCTAAGTTTGCTAAAATCCAACCTCAAAGTAAAAAGTTATAACCATTTTAGTGAAGAAATGTCAAGCAGACTCAAATGACGGACCCAAATGACAGACCATCGATTGAACGACAATCTGTCAGTCCAATCTGTTGATTGAACGATAAAGTCTCAGTCCAATCCGTCGATTGGTTCGATAACAATTATTTTAAGGGTCTTTGGTCTTTACTGTTGTTTTAAACCCAAGATAGCATCATTTAAAACTCAATCAGAGATTTTAGATAGTTTAAGCCTAGAAACATAACTTAAACTTACCTAAGTCAAATCATTAAACAAAGCTTAAAAAATTAGACGTAAGAGGGGTGGAAAAAAAAATCAAGAACCCAGTTCACGAATGCACCAAGGTTCCATCAGTTCCAGCCCCGTAATCTAAAGATTCTCCGTGGAATTCAACACCAGTCATGTGGTATTTAACTAGTGGGTTCCTTTCACCCATTAGGTTCCTACTTTTCAGTCAGTTTCTTGATTCCCATATCATGACTAGACTTAGGGTTTCTTAAATGTTAGAATTATTGGGTTCTTAGCTATTCGAATGATCTGAATCAGACTATAACGTTAATATTCAAATTATCGCATGAATTTTAGGACCCTAGAAATGTATTTAATTATTTTTTTTGGGTATTACATGTGTAGATCATATATTTTTAGTTTATTCAGTTAATATTGCCTCAGTTTATTAATGCCATTATATCAAAGTGATTGTTGCTTCTAAGTTTGCATGTTCAGTTGAGCTATCCAGTATTTACAAAAAACATCATCCTGATCAGTTAAACACTTAATTCATTTGGAGTAGCATAATACTTACTTGGACTAGGGTTCAGCGTATCCAAATAGTCCAAGAACTACTAGCCAAGTAGGTTGTAAGTCCCATTTGTGGGCATCAGTTTAGTGATCACGCAAGCATGCCTTTAAAACTGTGGCAAAGTATATTGTGTCCTCTCGATGTGGCGTATATATCGTACTCCATATTTACCTCATGTGGTTTTATTATTGATTATTATAAGCTCCTACAGTTCAAATATATTCCATTGCTTTGACTATTTTAGCAGTTAATACTAGGTATTCAGTTTGGCGTGTTAAAATGGTCATTACATTCAAATTATCTCAGCATTCAGTATAAATCATGGGTTTTCAAATTAGTCATCATTGTTTATATTGCTTGCTCAAATATGTAATTATTTCACAGCGTTAGCTCTATCCTACATTCCAGTACCTTTCAATATACGATACGTGCGCTAAAATTTCTTCTTGTGGATAGAGGTACATGTCTCAGCATCCAGACACACAAGACGATTTTAGTTTTGAGTACTTACTCAGTCTCATTCTCCGAGGACAATAATCAATGAGTGTTCTTTCTGGTATTTTATAAATGGGTTATTCCCTATCTTTTCATTTTTAGTTATGATTTGCTTCCGCACCAAACCCAGTTTTATTTTCCCCTATTATGTCCTGTCAATGCTAACGGGTTACTTGGGAATCACTATGTGGTCCTGGTTCCTTTTTTAATCGTCTCAGGGGTAGCTCGTGGAATGAAAACAAACTTGTATAGAGTACTAGCTTTAATCAATCCTAGGATATCTAAAAAGTCGCACTAAGTAGATTTCGTATTATGGGGTGTGAAGTTGCACCACATTTATGAGAGAAAGGCTACGAAGTATTTAGGAAAAACTCATTTTCTTGTTCTTCTAAATGGTGTAAGGTATGATCTAATTTATTCTAACTAGAATTCTATGTTTCAAGCTCATTCCTCTCGTAGGATAACTCCCGGAATGTCCATGCAGAAATGCAAACTTAGCTCCTTCACCTCCAAGATCAGGAGTCTTCAACGTTGAATTAAGAATTCCATTCAAATTTTTAGCTAGGCGTATCACCCAACCATAACACGTACGAGTTACAGCTCATTTGAATGCAAAGTGGAATCAACAACATCTAGGTCTGTAACTTTATATTAGGACATGAATTGGGTCTGAGTTCTTAGGATTACAGACTATTGAGGATTTCCCCCCCAAGCTTTGTGGATGAGATCAAAAAGATCTTTGATGTGATGCAGGTCACTAAGAATGATCGAGTTGAGTTGACATCATACCAGCCAAAATATGTTGCACATATCTGGTACACTTAGTGGAAGGAAAATAGTGGTACAAATGCAACTCCTATTACTTGGGATTGCTTTAGTGAGACCCTTTTGGACAGGTTTTTCCCAACAGATTTGAGAAAAAAAAAAGGCCCAGGAATTCATGAACTTAAGGCAGGGTAACATCATAGTCCAAGAGTATGAGCTCAAGTTCAACCAACTCTCTAGGTATGCGCCTCACATGGTTGCTGGCTCTAGGGCTCAGATGAATAATTTCTTGTATAAAATGTAAGATTTGGTGAAACAAGGGTGCAAAAATGTTATGTTACTGGGAGACATGAATATCTCTAGACTTATGATTCATGATCAATAGGTTAAGGGTGAAGGTAAGGACTGGGAACTATGAATACTCTCAGTACAAGTCGAGTGGTGGAAATTGCTCGCAATTTTAGCATAATTCTTCAACCCAAACCCTGTGTCAACTAGTGTTCCATCCTCCAAGATCAAGTATGATCAGAAGGTTAGGGAACCAGGCTCTAAGTCTCAATGAAGTGTTTTAGGTCACCAGAACTTATCCCACCTAGTAGGTAAAACCATCCAGGCGAGTGCCTCATAGGGAAAGGAAGATGTTTGGATGCGGTCATTCTAGTCACCGGTTGAGTTGTCCTTCTCTAGACGGGTTAAAGAGGCTAGTAATGGTAGAGAATCAACTCACAACTTCATCAGCATAACAGAAAGTCCGCCCCGACTCAGCAGGGTATCTCATCTGGTAACAGGTGGCGTTCAACGCAAGAACCTTTGTAAGGTTCTGCAGCTCTGCTAGGCCTCAGTAGAAATGTTTAATGTCATTGTTAGATCAGGGTTGCTTCTTCTCTCCTTTGTAATCTTTTACATAGAAGTCCCAATACAAATGTTTAGTCCTGAAAATCTTCTCAAAAGCTTTCTTTCCTCAATCTCTCACTCTTGGAATGACCCAATTATAGCTAACAACGTGTAAATACAGAAATTGCCCTGTCACCGTCTCTTAAAACGTCACCTCAACAGATCTTGTAGAGTGAGAAATGGTATACTTTGAAATGTCATTTTAGGCATGATTGGTTAAATTTCCGGTTATTGCTTAGAAGATTGCGAACTATGATTGTTTTTTTTTCATTTCCAACTTAACCCAATCCTTAGAGTGGAAGGGTAGTGCTTTTAGCGCCTATAAGTTCCTATTCATATTCTTACCTTAATAAGTAAAACAAAGATATCTCTAAGGTAATCTATAATTATCTAGGTTCAATGTCAGGATTCTAACTCTAAATCCCCAACTCTTGATTCAGTTCCAGTAGTAAGTGAGTTTCCAAAAATATTTCTAGAAGATCTTTCCGGAGTCCCTCCTGAAAGGGAAATAAATTTTTGAATTGATTTTCTTCTAGATACTCAACCTATTTCTATTCCTCCTAATAGAATAGCTCCACCTGAGCTTAAGGAATTGAAATATCAGTTGAAAGACCTTCTAGATAAGGGTTCATCACACCTAGTATTTCACCATGGGATGCACTAGTGTTGATTATAAAGCAGAATGATGGTTCTCTTAGAATGTGCATTGACTATAGACAATTGCATACGGTCCATTAGATAAGTATTCTTATTCAGGGGTTTGTGATTTTTTTTTGGACCAACTTCATGGTGCTAGTCCTTTTTCTCAAATATAGCCTTAAGATCGGTTATATCAGATCAGAGTCAGAGATAGTTCATTCCAAAAACCCGCCTTCAAAAACTCGGTATGGTTCCTTATTAATTTGTAGTTATGTCATTGGACAAACAAATACTCCTCACAGTCTTTCATGGATTTGATGAATAGAGTGTTTCAATAGTACTTGGACTTTGTTTCATGATAGTGTCTTTATTTGATGATTCCTCATCTACTCTAGGAATATGAAGAACAGTGTGGATCATTTAGGGTTGTTCTGTAGACTCTCAAACATCGCCAATCATTATCTAATGTTTAGCAATTTGAATTTCTGGGTGTAATCCGATTCTGTTCCCTTGGTCACTATTGTAATCTAGCGGGGGATAGTGAGTGGTTCCCCGCCAGAAGAATGAAGCAGTAAAACAACGACCCGACCTATCTTGCTATATATACAGAAGTTTTCTTTAAATCCTAGCTGGGTTATAATTGGTTCGGAAAGGATTTTCATCCCTCACCTCACCATTGGACTGGTAACTCAAAATATTGTTAAGTTTCAATAGTCACATGATTGAGATAAAAACTTTGCGAATTAAAAATTAGATTTACTACAACTCGTGTCTTGAATCTACCAAAGGGTTTAGATGGTTATGTGATCTATTGCGATAGATCAAGAGTTGGCCTAGTTTATGTGTTGATACAACAAGGTAAAGTTATAGCTTATGCTTCTTGACAACTTAAGGTACATGAGAAGAACCATCCCACTCATGACCTCGAGTTTGCAGCATTGGTGTTTGCACTCAAGGTCTGGATACACTATGATGGTTTTTCATGTAGCTGCTCTTTGACCAGAGAAGACTTTAATTATGTTCACCAAAAGAGTTAAATCTTCTCCAGAGGAGATGGCTTGAGCTCCTTAAGGATTATGATATGAGTGTGCATTACCATCTTGGTAAGGAAAATGTAGTGGCATATTCTCTTAGCAGATTATCTATGGGTAGTGTAGCCCATGTTGTGGAACAAATGAAGGAACTAGTGAAGGATGTTCACAGACTTGCTCACTTGGGAGTTAGCCTTATGAGCATATCAGAGTGTAGTGTAACAGTTCAGAATGGGGAAGAATCTTCTTTTGTAGTGGAGGTTAAGGAAAAGCAAAAGAGTGATCGGTTAAGGAAAAGCAAAAGAGTGATCCAATCTTGCTTGAACTTAAGGGTACAATCCACAATCAGAGAGTCAAGGTTTTCTCCCAAAGGATAGATGGGTATACTTCCGCTACCCAAGTAAGATTGTGTTTCCATAATGTGGGTGAGTTGAGACAAGCATATTCTTGCAGCATCTCATAATTCTAGATATTTTTATACCTCCAGGTGCCACTAAATGTTACCGTTCTCTTCGGAAGTCTATTGGTGAAATAACCGTGAAGAAGGTATAGAAGCTTTATGAGTAAGTGCCCCAATTTCCAGCAAGTCAAGTAGAAACATCATAAACCAGGGGAGTAATGATTCAAGAGAGCTCGATATTATTCTTAGAAGTGGAGTGAATCAATTTTATTTCATCATAGGGTTGACGTCGTACCGCCAACAACATGACTGATATATGGTGATAGTTGATAGAAATGACTAAGTCTCTTGCTTTTTGAATAGTCAAGACCTACAAAATTCGGAGAGGACTTTCCAAGATTTACATTATTCAAATTATGAGGTTGCATGGGTTCCTTTATCTATCATATCTGATATAGGTCCTTAGTTTACCTCTTATTTTTGGTAAGTCATTTCAGACGGGTCCTTGTACTCAAGCAACCTTAGCACAACATTTCATTCAGACTGATGACACGGCAGAGCATACCATTCCCGACCTTAAGATTATGTTTAAGCTTGTGTGACATATTTCAAAGGATATTTGGATGATCACCTTTCTCTTATTTATTTCGCCTACAACATAACTATTATTCCAACATTTAGATGTCCCCTTATGAATCATTATATGGTGTATGTAGATCTACTTATTGGTTTTTGAAGTAGGTGAAGCAGCTTTGAGTATACATTCAGTCCTTTAATGCTATGGAACAAAGTGCAACTCATTAGATAGGACTTAAGAACAAATCCCACAGTTGTTCAGAAATCTTATGTAGATGTAAGGAAAAGGGAACTAGAGTTCCAAGTTGATGATTGGTTTTTCCTGAATGTGTCACTTATGAAGGGGGTGATGAGATTTATCAAGAAAGGGAAGCTCATTCGTAGATATGTAGGCCCTTACAAGATCTTGAAAAGGGTTGGCAAAGTGGCATTTAGTTAGAGTTGCCAGCAGAATTAGCATCAGTGCATCCAACTTTCACACAAGTGTATGGGTGATCCAACATTCATAGTGCCATTATAGAGTGTGGCTGTGAAAGTAACCTTTCTTATAAGGATGTACCAGTTAAGATTCTTGATTGTCAGGTTAGAAATTTGAGAAACAAAGATGTCGCTTCAGTCAAGGTTTATGGAGGAGTCAGTCCGTAGAGGGAGCTACTTGGGAAGCAGAAGCAGCCATGACAACCAAGTATCCTCACCTCTTTCTTTCCGATTCCACTCCAACTTGAGGTATAGCTTCCTCTTTCATTTTTTTCAAGTCATTTCCGCTTGATTCAACCTTAGAAAATCATATTCCCCCGTCGGTTTGTACTTTGCATTTTCAACATATTGCATGTTCTTAACAAATGCATTCAGTCAGAAAATTCAGTCTCATATTTAGTTTGGGATTGTATCCTCTTCCTCCATTTCACACCAGCAATCGAGTCCTTCATTCAGGATGATGTTTCCCCGAGGGGAAGGATAATGTAACTCCCTATCTAAAAATAAACTAGACTAGCAGTTTTCAAAAATTGTAGTGTCTCGATATTCTCGGTCCAATACTACGGACTCGTATTCTATATTGAACCCACTATGGTCCATGGTTCCAACCTGTAAGCCCCTCCCAAAGGCAAAGCAGGAAAAGAATTGGCTAGTCTCGATCCAAGGACAGACCTACGTCCGTAAGTCAGAACAACGGTTATCTGTGTCCGGGATCAAGACCCCATTACCCAGCCGCTCTGACAGGAACCCTGATTACATATGAATCCCGTATAACGGACCTACGGGACCTTACGTGAAGTAAGTTGTTAGTAAGGGGAATTGCTAATTGGTCCAGCTTTACCTGTTCATATCTCTTAGAAAAAAATTAATCGGTGCCTATGAACCTATTATATGATAATAAGTGAATCCCTCTCCAACGCCGCTGAGTTTGGGCTAAAATCTAACCTCAGAGTGAAAAGTTATGCCCATTTAGTGAAGGCCTATTTAATAATAACTCAAACGTGGACCATCGATTGAACTACGGACCGTCATTCAATCCCTTTGATTAATCTGAAACACTATTTTAGGGGTTTTTTGGTCTTTACTAGTTTTATTTAAAAAACCCTAAGATTAAGATGCTTGTTTAAAACCCTAAAAAAAGCTGAGATATTTAACTCAGGTTAAAGCCTAGAACATAATTAAAACCTCCGCAGTCAAATGATTAAACTAAAACTTAAAAATTAGAAGTAGGAGAGGAAGAAAAAAAAAAGGTTAATAACCCTAGTTCAGAACGCACTCCAGGTTCCATCAGTTCAACCCTGTATCTAAATATTCTCCATGGAATTCAACTGGAGTTAGTGGAATTTCACTAAGTGGGTTCTTTCACCCTTAGGAACCTAGTTTTTCACTCAGTTCTGACTTCCATATCAGACTAGACTTTGAGGTTTCATAAATTTAGAATTATTGGGTTTCTTAGCTATGGAAGATTTGATAAAGATTATAATAACGTTACATATTTCATGTTTAATTCATGAATTTCAAAACCCTACAATGTTTTCTTTCTTTCTTCAGTTCTTAATTACCCATGCTAGGTAGATATTTTCAGTATTCATTTATACATGCCTGCATTATTACTGCTTATTATCAATATTAATTTGTTGCTTCTAATTCGGCCACTGTGTTAGTTTTGAGTGTGTCTAGTATTTACAGAAACTCATTCATAATACAGTTAACGACTTAATTCATTTGGGAGGCATAATAACGAGTTGGACTAGGGTTCAACGTAAAACCCACATAGTCCCAGACTACTATCTAAGTCGGTTGTAAGTCCCCTCTAACGTCATCAGCTTAGTGATCCCCATTTCATGCTTTTATAATTTCTGAATAAAGTTAATATTGGGGGGTCCTCTCTCGATGGGGCGTTGTACTCAAACTCCACATTTACTCAATGGGTTTATTATCGAATTATTATTAGCTCCCGCATTCAACCAAATTTCCATTGCATTGACCATTTATCAATATATCCAGTATTCAATTTCAGCATGTTATAAATTATTCATTGAATTCAGCTATCTCAGCATTCAGTATATCATGTTCAAATTTTAACATTGCTTTATTGTTTGTTCAGTTATATATTACTTTGGTGTTACTCTATCCGACATGATTATGACCTTTTAAGTAATGACGCATATGTGCGCTACATCATCTCGTGATGTAGGTTCAAGTTCTCAGCATCCAGATCACACTTAGATCAACTCTGATCTCCAGTTCAGCATAATCAGTGGTGAGTCCTCATTCCTCCGAACTGGCAATCGTCCCATATTTCATTGTTTTTGAGTCCTAGTTAAGGCTATTTTCATACATAGTTAGTTTCAATCTTATTTTTGGTTAAATATCTTCTCGTATCCAACTCATCAATTTCTTATATCTCAGTTATAGTTATTGGGTGTTCCCCAATCTTTTTTTCATTTAAAGTATGGTTTAGCTTTTACGCACTACTTATTTTTCTCTAGTAATTTCTCATGATCATGCCAGCAGGGTTATCTTAGGATAACTTGTGATCATAGGTCCTGTGTTCGTGTCTCGGGGATATCTCGGGGCATGGCAAACTTTGTACCAGAGTACTAGGTTTAAGCATCCTAGGATGTCTAAAAAGCCTCACTAAGTAGATACCTTTTCAAATGGTCTAAGTGTTGTTCTTCACAAGAACTTCAACAACACTCAATTAAACTCTCTCATAGTAAAAACTATTTTTACCTTATATGCTCTATGTAAGTGCACAACTTCTTTGAGGAAATCTTTCTTTCGTGTATAAGAACAAGAAATCATATCCTACTTAAACTCTACTTCACAAACTTATACTATTCCTTTACCTTGGGGACTTTGAATACTTCCAGCGGTTTCCTTTCCTATGGTATGTACTTGAGTAATGTATTCATACCACCGCCTCATCATTATTAATTTCTGTCTATGCCAGTCAGATTTTGACTTCTATGTCTATTTGTGGACCTTTTTTTGCAACGGGTCACTTTTCAAACCTATATCTGTCGAAAGACTCCCCTTCTATAGACAAGACAAATCCCTAATGAATCGGTTGGTGCATTTAACCTACTGTAGGTGTTAACGCAAACATAGAACTCGAAATCACATGTATAACAGACTAGGAACTACTCAGACCTAACACCATCCCCCTTTTAACTATCTAAGAATATATCCATAAAGCATAGAAGGTGTAAATTAAACTCCACTCAGGGTTGCAAAGAAATAACCAACACTATCAAGGGTAAAACAATTGGAACTAAAATCCAAGTACATTAACTAGAAACCTCATAAATCAAAAAACATAGGGCCAATGCAACAAGAAGAAAAGAATATGAGGAAACAAGACGCACTAGGAGTACATGGTATAGAAAATCTAGGGAGGAGTGGATGCGGAAGGAAAGGTAAGGTACGATCATTTTTCAGAAAGTCCTAGTGTCCTCTAAGATTAATAGAGTTTGTAGATTTTTCAACTAATAGAACTTCCTGATCTAAAGCAAGGTCACCCTTACAAACACACATTCCCTTCCTCCAAAATTAGGATGTTCAAGATCATAAGAGATATGCAACTGATTTATTCCTGTCAATTGAGACGCTTTTAGTGCAAAAAACTTTGCTTTCTTAGCATCCAACGATGCCCAAAGCCTTTAAAGTGGTGCATTAATCTCCCCTGGGAGGATCAGCACTGTCAACCGAGTGTCACCTACCAAAACATCCTTAAGGTATACTTTCCATGCTTACGAGAGGCGAAAGTGATAAAAAAACATTCCCAACCAAGAACCGTACCCAAAACGAAGGTGATACAAAATTGAATCAAACCACAAACCAAGTCCAAATAAAAAAAAAAACCTAAATGAGTTTTTGTCCTAAACAAAAATTTCATACATATGGCACAGATCAGACCAGGAAATTGATGGAACCCTAGAAACAAGCATCTCCAGAGTGTTAGATCTATGAAATTGGCTTCATGTGTTGTTGGTGTTACAATAAGAAGAGATCTTATGACCATATCAATATAGTTATTATCAGTACGATGGGGTCCTGGGTGTGAGCAATCCTTGTGGTGGTGGAGTTCATGTAATTGAGTGTGTTCTTTAGTTTAGTCGAGAGGGATTTGAGATTCGTAGTTAGGGGGCTTTGTTTATTTAGTGTAGTGGAGCCAGATGGGTTGGTGTTTATACTAGAATTCAAGAATGCAAAGACATCACTTGGAAATAAAAGTTGTAGTAGGCTTCCATAATGTGGGATATATGGTGCATTATTTGTATGATGGTTAGAGTTTTTATTGTGACACGTTGAAGGAACAAGTTATTGCTTATAGTTTTTGAATCTATAAATTTTGAATCAAGAGTTGAACACATACTTGTATTTTAGGACAGTCCGACCCCATCTTTCGATTTTTATGTGTTTTTTTTTCTGAAAAAAATTACTTTGTTATAGTTTCTCAAATGTTTGAGAATTAATGTAGGGATTAAAAAAATTAATCTGATCTTTTGTGCCTTATGCATAGTGTTCTTTAGTAGTTATAGAGGGTTGCTTAGGCAATTTTTAAATCATCCCTCGTTCAAAATATGTTGCCTTAAAAGTGTTCTCATTGCTAATATGCGTTGGCGAAGATAGCTATATTTGTTTTCTCAATATGCAGAAATTATGTGAGATCAACCTTTTTCTACATCGGCCATTAAAAGTGTGTCTAATGTCAATGTATTTTCTGGCTTTTATGTTGAAATTGGTTTTGGCTATGTGTTCTTTGAAGCATAGTATTGTCCAGAAAAGGATTGGAGCACCTCAGTTTTCAAACCCAAAGTCTCTAAGTTGTTGATCCATAGAAGTTGAGGACAACATAATGCAACAACATATTATGATTTGAAATTATATAGAACTAATAAGTTTTGTTTCTTTGTTGCCCAAGAGATAATACATGACCTTAAGAAGTTATCCATACATGAAGTACTCTTAATGTCCACTATGTTTCCTTCATAGTTTGCATAAACATATTCTACTAGTTTAAAATTGCTTCCTTTTGGGTACTAGAGTCTCAAGTTTGTGGTTCCCTTTAGGTAGCGTAGAATCCTTTTAACAACTTGTAAATGAGGTTCCTTAGGATTAGCTTGAAATCGAGCACATGGACCCACACTAAACACAATGTCTGGACTTCTATCTATAAGATACATAAGTGACAGAATCATTCCTCTATAGAGATTTCAATCTACGATTGAACCTATTCCCTCAAGATCTAATTTGGTAGCTGTGACAATTGGGGTATTGATATTTTTTGCATTTTCCATTTGTACATATTTATGTTGGTGAATTAGGGTTCCTGAGGATGTTTGTTACATTTAAAGTCCTAGGAAATAGTTTAACTCTCCTATAATGCTCCTTTTCTTTCATCAACTCATTTCTCATGAAACGCAATTTATATGTGAGTGTTTTATTTTTTTCTCCCTAGATGATGTCGTCCACGTACACATTTATGATTAGAAATTCCTTTCCTTTACTCTTGAGAAAATTCGTGTTGTCAGTTTTGCCTCTTGTGTGCCCATGACTTAAGATAAACTTTTATAATATGTCTTACCATGCCTTAGGTGCTGGTTTTAACCCATAAAGAGCTTTGTCAAGCTTATAGACATGTTCAGGATGCTCATTATTTTAAAATATATGTGGTTATTTAACAAACACTTCCTTTTTTAGAAATCCATTTAAGAATGCACTTTTCACATCCATTTGATAGAATGTAAATTCCATGTGGACAAAAAATACTATAAGTAGTCTTATTGCCTCTTATCTTGCAACTGGAGCAAAACTTTTATCATTCCCTCTTCTTGATTGTAACCTTGGACCACCAATATTTCTTTGTTTCTTGTTATGGTACCATGTTCTACCAACTTCAATCTGAACAGCCACTTAGTCCCAATAATGGTTCTTTTTTTTTTGGGGGGGAGGGGGTCTTCGCACTAGGTGCTAGACTTTATTTTTTTCAAATTAAATAAATTACTCCTCCAAAGATATAAACCAGCCAGCATCATGAAAGTCCTCACTAATTTTCTTTGGTTCCAACACAGAAAGGAATGCATTGAAGGCACACTGATTTATAGTCTGATCTGGTGGTTATTTCGGATATTACATTAGTGGGTACGTTATCTTTTAGATGTGACCCTTGGTACTTGTAGTCTTTGATTTTTCTCAGATTTTTCTCAGATTTTTCTTCTGAGTTTTCTTTCCTTTCTTCAGTTCTCCATAAGATAAAGCGTGTTTACATCATGTTGTCCATGTTAATAACCCGTCGTTTCCTTTCTTGTTCATTTTCGGCATATAATATTAATGGCTCATATTGAAGATTTTCGTTTGCTATAACATTTTCTTTAACAAATACTACATGTACTCTCTCTTTTACACACATTAATATTTTATTTCGTACCTTATAAGTTTTTCTATATGAAGAATATCCTAGAAGAATTCCATCATCATTTCTAGCATCAAACGTTCCTAATATATTCTTTCCATTATTATGAATGAACAATTTACACTGAAGGTTCTTAGGTGAGATATGTTAGGTTTTATGCATTTTAGTAATTCATAGGGAGTTTTAATTAGCATGAATCTTAGACAGACCCTATTTATATTAGAAGCATGCCGTATTCATGGGGTACCCAAAATTATTAGTTATGTTGGCTAGCACTCATCGTATTTCTATCATTTCTTGAAGGGTTCTATTTTTCCTTTTACTACTCTACTTTCCAGTGTGTTGGGAGTCCTACATAGCAGATAAATGAAATCAAACCCGTGAAATTCATATATGAACCAAATTAAAGTCTAAATTTAGTTCCATGCTCATTTCTGATAACCACCATTTATTTGTCCAATTTCTGTTGAAGTGTTCTTTTAATGTACAAAAGGCTCCAAAATTCATAAAGAAATGTACCCTTGGTAACCTGGCTCTAGCTTGTACAAACACATTCTTCTAACCCTCATAGGTCCACATAGATCCATGTGTACCAATTCTAAGGATCTGGTTGATCTTAAAACATGATTGTATTTAAATAATGATTTTAGCTATTTTCTTCGAGTACATGCTTCACAAAATCTTCTTCTTTAAACTAGATTTAGGAAGTCCTATTACTAAATCTTCATAAATAAGTTTTTTAAGTTAATTGTATGTGACTAGCATGACCTAGACATTTATGCCATAGTGAAGGATCTCTATCTACTGTACTTAGACATATAAGACTTGCAGCCCGTACCTTTGTAATATCTACAATCTATACATGATATCTTTATCCAGTTAAGAAAATTTCCTTTGGTTCGAGATTTATTATTTCAACTCCTATGGAAGAGACAATTACCTTGTTTCCTTTATCACAAAGTTGTGATATGCTGAGCAAGTTGTGATTCAAGACTCCAACATGATACACATTTTCGATTGTGTGTTCACTAGTCCACTGCCAACTAAGATTTTCATTTTGAGGAAAAGGTTACAAGAAATCAACGGTTGATGAGTCTTTTCAAGATATCTTTGTTCTTTTCTTTTACTTAGATTGAGTTTTTACAAGATCCATGTCTCACTAATTCAAACAATCATAGACTACCAATGATTCTGTCAACACGGTTCAGTTGTTTGTATGGTATTTATAAATTGAGCATTATAATATGATAATTTTTTCTTAGTGTTATCTTTGATATAAGAAATGTGTACCTTATCTCTTCAGGTTGGAATCAGAGTTCAGTTCTGAATAAGTCTAATTACCCATAAGTTCACTGTCATCTACTCATCCTAGTTAACACACTATACTTGTTCCTAACTTCTTATATAAGCTTGATTATTTCCTTTTCAATTATTTTTTTCGTTTTGTTTACACCAGTTCTCTTTTCCTAACTTTTCTACCCTTTATTTTCTCTTCTCACTTTCCACATAGGACAAATTCAGACTTGATGGTTCTTTTCACACTTTATACACTTTATTTCGGGCCTGTTTTGCTATTCATCCTTGGTAGGAAGAAAACAATTCACTAATAGGTTTTTGTATTAATCTCCATTTTGTCACACCTCTTCCTTTTTTATTTTTTTTACAATTGTTGAGGATATGCCGTTTTTTTTTTATTTAAAAAAATTATATCTTTTTAGAGTTACCACTTGGAATTGGGTTTTTCAAGTGTTGCAAGTCAACTGATAATTCCTAAATTAAAACAAAAAAAATTATTTATTTTTGGTCTACGAAAACAGATTGGGTAAGGAATTCTATTTGTTGGATTTAATAGGATTCGACATCGATCTTGGATTATTCTGTTATTTTTTTGATTACGCTTTGGTTTCTTAGATGGCTTTTGGAGGTAACCATCGTCCACCCTCTACCAACCTCATACAAAAGTTTCTTCTTCTGCACGATGCAAATACTCCAAATGTTGGAAATATGATGAACTCCAGAGTTGATTATTAATTCCCCTGGATTGGGTAATATTCATTTAACTTTTTAATAGTGTTTGTTAATAAGTGGAGCCTTGTGTAAAATGAGAAGTGGCACTATAACTAATTTAGTGTGCATTATTTTTTTTTTTGATGTTTTTATCCTTAATATTCATTTGTTTTGATTTTGCAATAGCTTCTGTAGCATCACAATTTAAAAAAAATATATACAGGTTTTAATCCTTCTTTTTATGTTTGTTAATGCTAGGTTGCAATCAATGCGTTCGTTGTGATCCGAGCAATGGGTACGTGGAAGAATGTGAACAAGATTGTCCATTGTACATTAAAGATAGAGAATGTTGTATGACTCAATGTAAAAATAAACTCAATTATCTACTTGGGTATTAGACTCCTTGGTCTCAAACAAGTTAATCCAATGTAGAATATGCATGACATATATGTGAATGTATATTTTGTTTCTCTCTCCTAATAGGAACACATTAGTATATGGAACATTTACTCAATCTAAAATCAATTATTGCAGATGAAGTGTTACATGGTCTCTCAAGCACGAGAGCAAGATACAAGAAAATTTGTGGTTAGAAACAGTGTTCTGTTGGGTTGAGTGATTTGTTGGGTATTGGTATGCACCGAAAATATGATAGAGGCCATCATGGATTAGTGAAGATATTGAAAACATTGACTGAGTATTTGACCTCTCCTAATTCCAAAAGAACGCAGTGAAACAGGAAGCCCCAAATCATCTTGTTATAACCCCGTTCTCCTTCTCGCTCAGCCTCTGATAAGGAGGAGTAAGATAAATCTTAAGTTATACATCAAACCCATGTAAGTACCTTCACATGTGCAAAAATGTTAATTTTTTTATATATTTGATAAAAATTCAGAAATAACTATTTTAGCAAATATCTATTTTTAATACAAATGATCAAATTACTCCTCTTTTGAAATTGACAAAGATAACAATTTTATCCTATAGTTTGATTAATAAGCCAAATTAACCGTCTTTAATAATTTTATTTTAATATCATTTCTATATTTACTTCTAATAACAGAATAAGACATATTTACATTTTTATTTACATTTTTTTTTTGCAAAATGAACAAATTTACATTTTTTACAAAACCCAGATTTCAGATTTTTTGCAAAATGACCAAATTAGTAGTATTTTTTGCAAAACGACAGATTTATATTTTTTGCGAACTGACCAATCTACATTATTTCAGAACAATGGACTAGATTTATCCTTCTTGTAAAAGACCAGAAACTGATAAAAACTTTGTAATTATTATTATTACTATTTAGCAAAACATTAGTCTCTTACTAATTATGCGGTAAAAATATAAACTAAACACCAATTAAGTAATTATAAGTATCTAATAATAACCCAATCATATACATCAATATGCTAAACAAGTAAAAAAAATACAAGTAAATAAATAAACGATAAAAATAATCACACAAAAAAATCATCCATAACTTAACTAAATAAAAAATAATTAATACGAACAAATTTATCAAAAATCAAAAACATAAATATTAATTCAAGATTTACTGTTAAATTCCAAAGAAATACCTAAGTCTGACAAAAAAAATGAAGACGCAAACTTATTTGAATTCCAAAGACCACCAAAGATGAAATATCTTTTTTTTTTAAGAAGAAAAATTGTTCTTATGTTTTTCTCTCTTTCAATTTTGTTCTCTGTTTTTTCTCGATATATTTTTTGTCCTTTGAAATGAAAGAAGAAGGGGGTTTAAATTGGTGTTGAGTATTAAACCCCCAATTCTTCTTGAAAACTTAAGAGTCCAATGCATGTATTGGACTCTTTGTTTTCTCAATGTGCCAACCAAGGTGACCAAAGAAATATCTTTTTTTTTTTTAATTTCAAATTAATTAAATGACTCTTTTGCCTTTTTAGATGACCCATTTATTTTATTTTTATTGATCATAGTCCTATGGGTCATCAGAAAGTTTTTAAAAAAGCTCAAATTCCTTAGATGAACAATTTCTTTTTATTTCATTGGATTAAATAATAACTAAATATGCGTCATCCTCCAAAATTTTAACAGCCCACAATGGTTTCCGCCCATTTCATCAAGACCCAAAATCAAAATAAAATCACCACTAAATAAAATATAAACATCTAACTATTCTAAAGATCAAACACAACAAATCAGATGGAAAAATTAACAATAAAAATAAAAACAAACTAAACAATAAAATAGTAATAATAAAATAATAATAAGCATAATAGAATAATAATAATAATAATAATACTAATAATATAACTAAAATAATAATAATAATAATTGAAACAACAACACAACATGAAACTTAAAGAACTTAACAAATCAAACAAATTCAACATCACAAACAATATGACTACATGATCAAATGAAAATGATAAGGACTGATTGGATAGAGGTTGAAGTGGAAAAAATGACATAAACTTTGGGTAAATTGAAGGTCGCGCCGAAAATTTTTGAACTGATTTTGACCTAAAATTTATATCAATGACAACCCTTGACGAACTCTACAATTTTATATATATGGTTTGGGATGGAGATAATCGAAACTTCATAAATCCAAGGGGAAAAAATGAAGATTCATATTTTATTTTTCTTAGATCTACGGAGTTTGGCTATAGATATGGATGAAAGGTTTATGGATTTGTGTAGAGGAGGGTAAAATGAAGAGAAGATAATTTTTTTAGGATTTTTCCGGACAAAAAGGTGGTGACTTCCAGCGGCAGTAGCGGTGACCAGCCGGCGGCATGGGAGCAAAGGGAAAAAGGAAAAATAAAAGCTAACAAAGATTAATTTTTTGAATTTTTGTTATTTTTTGTTTATGGTCATATAATAGACCCTTGGATCAAAGATATTCATGAATGCTTGAGATTCATCTTGACAATTTCTTTGGACCAGCTAACAATCAATTTGCCATCAGAAATTAGAATCTAAATCCTTCCAATTTACCAAATTGGGTCATTTGGGCCATAAAAAAAAATAATACATACAATGACAAAAAAAAAACAAAACACAAATTTTTATATAATATATAGATATATTATATATAATAATATATACATAGATATATAATATATATATTATATCTCTAAATATATATTTTATATTAAGGAAGCCAATAAACACGCACACGTCAAAGGTGTTCACACATTTCAGTGCTCTATTTGCTGGAGTTAACAGGATTTCAACATCGATTCATTGAATCAATATGCTATTTTTTGTTACTCATATTTTTTAGATGGCTCTTGGAGGTAATAGTCGACCACCAACTACGCAACCTCATACAAAAGCTTCCACACAGAACCAAAAGCCTCCAAATGTTTAAAAGTATGATGAACTCCACTGATTGATTATTATTCCTGATGGATTGGGGTAAGTATACATGTATCTTTTTTAATAGTTTTTTTTAATAAGTGGACTTGTGTAAATAGAAGTGCACGATAATCTACTTTAGCTGTCGGTATTAATATTTTTATGTTTTATCCTCGTATTCTTTGTTTGATTTGCAGTAGCTTGTCTCATCACAATTATACCTATAAAACGCCAGGTTTTATCCTCCTATTTAGCGTTTGAAGCTATGTTCCAAGCAATTTGTTTCGTTTTAATCACGATCCTGAGGTTTTGGAAAGATTTCCATTGCACATTAAGAGAGACTGTTTGATGACTTCATGTAACACAAATCAATTATCTACTTGCTGTTTAATAATGTCCTTGTCCCAACACAATTAAATCGTGTAGAGGCATGCCATTATATTTGTGATGTAGTATATTCGTTTAAATAGAACAGTCAATCTAAAAATTCATTATATGTCAGATGAAGTTGTACATGTTCTCTCGAACACTAGGAATAAGATAACCGATATTTTTCCAAGAAAAATATTCTCGTAGGTTGAGTGTTTGCTTGGTATGCCCGAAAAAATTTAAAGGCCATCATGGAGTTGTGAGAGTATAGGAAACATGGAATAGTATTCGATTCGACCGTCTCAAATTTCAAAAAAACACAGTGAAAAAGTAAGCCCAACTCTGCTCCAACCCCTTTCTCCTCACTCCTGCTGAGAAGGAGGAATATGAATAAATTTACATTATAACGTTAAACTCCATGTAGTACACCCTTCACATCGGTATATTCAATTTTAGATCTCCTAACAACTAGTCTTTTAGTTATTGCATGATCGTGTATTTCAGTATTTCATTCAGTGTATTTACTTGGTTATTTGCGTTACGGAAGAGTATTTAAATATGCATCATGCCTTCAGTTATGACACTTATCATGTGTTTTTTACTTACTACTCGTGTTTCATAACACGTATATATATACTTTCAGTCCTATACTTTCAATTTCAAACAGTTGGAGTTAGCTAGGGGTTTGTCCTAGCAACTCATCTTAGTAGAGGTTTTAAGACAAGTTCAGTTCAAATTCAACTATGTGTACTTAGATATTCATCTAATGATATTTCTAGACTCCTATAGTTTGACATTCAATTATCTTCTATTTATATTTCTTTCTTATCTTAGTTTCATGATAGTCGACGAGGTTTCCTGGGGGTCATAAGTGGGCGCGAGCACCATGTCCACGACAGGGCACTCTTGATCGTGACATGATTCTCCCAAAAAAAAAAAAAAAAACTAGTTGTTGTCATTAGTACATAAAATATACAAAATGCTTCTTCTCTGATTGACATAGAAAACTTTGGCAGGTTTGTTACATTATATAATATATATTTAATGTCTTCGTTCATCATCTATAGTTTACAATCTAAGGGGGGGGGGGGTAAAAATTAGGATAAAAAATACAATTTAAGTCCTATTCCCATTAGAGAGAATTATTCACCAAGTATATTATCCCATATTACTCCCCCAACATAAATGGTCATGCTGAGTACAAACCTCACCACCTCAATAATCTCCTTTGATCTTACTTTCGAGAAGCTAGTCCGTTGAGAGTAAGAAGTGGGCTACCGTTACTACTTGGTTTTTGTGTTGTCGCCCTATCTAGTGTGGACAGGGGGGAGTGTGTGGCGCATTGTAAGCGACTATAGGGATGGGTATAGGGAGGGTATGAATGTGTTCAGGGTGGGGTTGTGATAGAGATTCTCCTTCTCTCGGGCTTGAGGTGTTGGTCTTTGGGGTGTTGTTGGTTTTGAGGTTTGAGTGTTGGTCTTGAAAAGGAGCTGGCGGATGGGGCTGGTGATTTATTTGGGCGTGCTGGGTTTGGGATCTGGTTTTGGGAGGGCTGCTTAGACTGGTCTCGGGTGTTAGGACTCGGTTGGGGGACGTCCGTCCTGTGCTGGCCCCGAGGTTCTTATGAGGTGTTGGGGGTGGGATGGTCGGGTCGGGGGAGTTCGTGTGGTTGTGGGTGTGTGTAGGTATTTCGTGTAGTAGGGTTTGGTGTGTGTTGGGGCTGCCGTGGGGTTTGTGGCAGGGGGGGCGCGTAGGGAGAGGGTTGGGCGTAGTTGATTCGGATGATGGTGGCGAAGTTTTGAGGGTGACGGCTGATCTTGGTGCTCGGAGGGAAGAGGGCTTGGATGGGGCTTGATTGGGTGGAAGGAGGTTTGTGAGTTATGATGGGGTCGGGGTTAGGATGGTGTGGTATTGAAGGGGGGAGTTAAATTCGTGGAGGAAAATTTAGTGATTTGGTTTGGTTTGGGAAAGGGAGTGTGTTTGGTGGGAGAGTGTGGTGGTATAAGCTGCTGTTGTGGGAATTTTCGCCCGCGCGGGTTCTGCTCTTGGTAGATTGCCTTGGGAGGGGCTTTGAAGCTTAGTGGGGGTGCCTTATCTATTGTGCCATAGGGTGGGGGAAGAAGATTGATTAATTGAGAGGAGGAGTAAGGGTGAGAGGTTATAGATACGGGTATCTTTTCTCTTGCCCCTCCTTTTAATCGTGCCTTTCCCCGACGTGATTTTTGTGGGGGGACAGTGGTGGGGTTTATGGGTGTGGGGTGGGGGGGATACGAGAGGGGGAGTGTAAGTGGGAATGGGTTTTTGTGGATGGCGGGATTTATACTTGGTGTCAAGGTATGATGGGGCGGAGTAGTGTGGTGAGGTATGTTCTAAGTGGGGGTGGTGGTGTGTGGGGTTGCCTTGGTACGTGGGGGGTGCTGTTGTGAGGTGAGAGGGGGATTTTGGGGTTTGGGTTGAGTCGGGTGGGGGGGGTGGTCGCGAGTGTTGGTGGTGACGAGATCTCATACTGTAGTGATGGACGCTTTCTTTTTATGTTTGTTATTTGGGGGATTTTCGGCGGTATTTGAGGCGCGGAGCGGTGGGTGGTGGGGGAAGGGGTTTGAGGGGTGGGCGCGTATGGGTGTGTTTACAGTTATGGCTGGTGGGGGTGGGTACAGGAAGATGGTAGGGTATGTCAGGGGTATGTAGTGCCGCCTTTAGGTGGGGGTGGGAGATTTGAATCGATGGGCTTCTCCGTTATCCGTTTGTCTTCCTGTTGTTGTCTGTCGTCCGGAGTTACGTCGGTGAATTTGGTTTTTGGATTTCTTTGATACTTGTTGAGGATCCTTAGTGCCTTGACTGATTTGCAGTTATTTCTTTGCTGTGTCGGCTCTGATCTCGGGCTCTGGTCCGTTTGTGTATAGTTGATGGAATGATGGGGGGGTTTTTTATGTGCTGCAGCTGTATCGATGGGGGAAGTTAGCCAGAGAGTGTCTGGTTGGGTAGTGGTGGCGGGCGGGATGGGGTCTGGGAGTAGTTTCGGGTTTCGTATGCGGATTATATTTGTCTTTTGAGGGAGTGAGTGGCTTGGCCGTTTGTCTAGGGAAAGGGGGGCGGCAGGGTGGGGAGAGGTGGAGCAGGGGTGTGTTTGCGTGTCGTGTGGTGAGGAGGTGCCTGGTGGGGTTGTGAGGGCAGCGGTGAAGATTTGCCTTGTGTTCCCCTCCTTTAGTCCTCTCTTCTCTTCTCTATCCTCCCTTAACCCTATCTCCTTCGTTTAGTTTCTCTTGCCTTGCTCCGCGTTGTTTAGCAGGTAGTGCGCGGGGGTGTTGTTGCCCTGGGATGCTGAGAGGCGACGTTTGTCCCGCGTTGCCCTTGCGTAACATGGCACTTAGGGATCACGAGTACCCACGGCCATAGGGATGCCTATAATATACTCCTGTGCGTTCCTGGTAGGCGTGGTTGTTTCGGACAGTGGCCTGTTCTTCGGGGTGAAGGGTTGTTTAGGTATGAGGGTGGTTGCTGATGTTGGGACTTCGGTGGGGGGTTGGGGGTTGGGTGTGGATGGTGGGAGAGGGGTGTTGGGGTGTTAGTGGGGTGTGTTGGAGGGTTGTGTTGTTTAGTGGTGAGTGTATGGTTGGTGTGGCTTTTTCGTCTCGGATATGAGGGTATGATCTGCGGAAAGGAGCGAGTCATACCGTTGGTTGGGGTCGGACGTTGAGGAATGAATTGTTGCTTGCTTGCAAGTGTGCGTGGTAATGACTGGCCTTTTGGGCCTAGGTACGGGGGTGTTCGGGAAGGGGCTCAGGTGCGGGCTAGCTTGGAGTAGCGCTCCGGGTAATTTGGCAGCCGTTGGTGTGGTGGCTGGGCGCGAGTTTTGGGTCACAGGGGGCATTTGGGCACCCGGGGGTTGGTTTGTTGGTGGATGTGTGGTAGGCTGCGCGAGGGAGGTGTCGGTGTCCGTGGTGGGTTAATACTGCATTCTTTTATTTTAGTTGGAGGGTCCTTGGTGGGGTTGATTCTCTAGGGTTTGTACCCGCCTGTGGTGTAGGGGGGAGGGCTTTGTTGCCCATCCGTTTCTGCACGGTTTCTTGTTGTGTGTCTTGGTGCGAGCTTTCTATGTGGGCTGGTGTGTTTGTTGGTTGTGCAGTGTAGTGGCAAAGCCGTTCTGCCTCGGTGTGGGATCGCTGATCCACGGTCGGGCTCTGGTATGGAGTTGGAGATGGCAGGGGGCGCGAGTCCATTGTGGTGTGTGCTGAGGTTTTGTGGTTATAGGTTTTGCGAGTTATTGAGTGTTGTGTATTGTTGTGGTTTTGTGTCTGGGCGGTTGGGGGGGAGTTAGGGAGAGGACTTGGTGTTGAAAGGGTAGGGTGGATGATTTTGTTCGTAGTGGTTGTTTTGGATGTAGTTGTTATGTGGCGTTTGAGGTTGTTTCTTTTTTTGTGTTTCTGGAGAGAGAAGCGTGGAGTTGTGGCTGGGGTGGTGCTGTTTTCTTAGTAGTGGTCTCGTTATGATGTTGTCGGTGCGTATGTGGGGGGGAGTGAAGGGTGGGTTTTGGGAGGGGGTGTGGTTGAGGGTTTGCTTGTGGCTGTTATCACATTTCCACCGCAACCGGTTGCTGTCCTCGCTCTGCCTGGCGCGTGCTGGCCTTCCCGCGAGCTGTTCTTTGTTGGTTCGTTGTCACTCGTTTCTCCACGCTTAGTGCTCAATATCTTATGCTCATCCTTGTGTTCTACTGGCTGTTGTTTTGTCTTGTCGTCTGGTCTCTGAGGCTAATTGGCTGTGAGTTCTTAAGTTTCGTTTGCAGTTATTGTTGTGGACCGGATGGGTGTGGTGTAATCACAGGATGGAGTTCGCCTGTACAGCAGGGATGCGTGTGTAGTTTTTTGCTCTTGAGAGGGGGCTGGTGTGAGTGTTTATTTGTATGTTGGGATGTCTTATGATTCTCATCTTTGGTGGCGACGATTGTGGTGGCTTAGTTAGGCTGTTTTTCTGCATGGCTTCGGGTTTTTTCTTGGCCTTCGTCCTTCTGTGAAGGCTGTAGGGAGGTGATTATTCCGTTTGTGGGGGGGGCAGGCTATAGAATTAAGTTGTCAAATATGTATAAGTTGAAGCAAAGATAAATGAAGCAATGAATAATAAACTAAGTAAGATGTTAAATTCCTTAATATAAGTGAAAAGCCTAACTAAATGTAATGACCAATACTAATCAATTAAATAAATGCCAAAAGAGCAACTTAATATTTCAATTTATGATCCTTGTGACCCGTCCTTAACTACCAGAAACACAAAACACAAAAAAGCAACTTCTCCCCACTTCTTCCCTCTCTCTTGTTTGTGGGCCGTCTGTTCTTTCCAGTCTTTACACAAACAGAAACGACACACTGCGTAATTACTTCTCTGGAGCTACGTATTATACTACTAAACCATGTATCAACATATGTCTCGGATTAATGGCGAGTTGGTGAAAAAGAGGATAGGTTAGTTGGTTAGAAGTGTTTGGGATGAGGGTGGGAGGGGATTTCCGAAATTACCGGTGTGATTGTCGGATTTGAGAAGAGGGTAGGTGGGGGGGTCTTAGTGGGGGGGATGGTGGGGTTATTTTTGGTAGGGTGGGGGGGTTGTGGTTCATTTTCTTGCGTTGTGTAGTGACGTGCTCTCGTTGTTGGTGATTCTTCGCGGATGGAGCATGATGAGGTAGGTCGGGAGTTCTGATTCTGGTTCAGGGTTACTTCGTTTCTCTGCGGCAGGCTTGTGGTCAGTGGTGAGGTGTACACTTATGGGGGTGGCTTCTGCGTTGGTTTTCTAGGGGTGTTTTTGTTTCATGCGTAGGGATTAAGGTTCGGTTTCTAATGTGCGGTGGGTCATTGTTCAATTAGGAAACAATGTAATGCTCTTTCGCAAAGTAAATCTAAACCTTCTTTGGGTTGAATAATTATTGAAAAGCCCCTTTAAGAGGTATTTTCTATACTCAATCTTTCTGAAACTCTTTTACTTTTCTAAAAATAGATGCGCTCTTTCTCCAGTGTAAATTGAAAACCAATTTGTGAAATACTTAATTCCTTCATACTCTTACTCAATTTTGGTTAAAACTCTTTTCTTCAAAAACTTTAGTTTAAAACAAAAATGTTAGCTTTAAAAAGATTCTGTCTCAAAACATATGTGATACTCGAGGGGCGACCCCAAAGTCTATAGGGGCTTTCCGCGCCCTTCAGGGTTGACTCTCTCTCTTTTCTACCGGAGCCAACTGATATTGAATGGTTCTCTGGAGGGCCGATGAGTGTAGGGGCTTGGAATTTGTGCGTAAGGGGGGTAAAAGTGTCGTGCTATGTGTGGGGTAGCTTGGTCCGAGTACTTGAGTTATTTCCGAGTGTTGGTTAGGGGGTATATTGGTGTTCGTGAGATGGTTGGCCCCGGGGTTAAGGTGGTGGTGAGTAGGATATGGAGTTCGCGGTACGTGCTTGGTATTATGGGGCTTGGATTTGATTGTATAAGTTATGGCCGGTCGAAGTTGGGTCGGATGGGGTGGTGGGGGGGGAGATAGGGTTTTGTTGCCTCTGCCGCGTCTCCGTCGGGCGTTAGTGGGCGTGCGTGTTGTGCATCTGTTCGGGGGAGGATGGTGGTCTGATATTTTGGGTGGTGGGTGTTTTGGCTTTGTAGATATTCGTTGGATTGTTAGCGGGCGGGTCTGCAATAGAGGATGTGTTGATGGTTGGGAGGGTGGTTCGGTGAGGGGTGCTCGCTTGTGTCTGGTGTGTAATTCTGCGACGGGGGTGTTGCTTCGTTGGGGCCAGGTTTGTCTGGGATGGTTTAGGTTGCGCTAGGGTTCTTTTACTGCTGATTTACGTGCTGGGTAAGGGGGGGGTGTTGGGTTGGGCGATGGAGAAGGTACTGCCCCTAGATTGGGGGGGCTGTGGTGGGTTAGTCAGGAGTGACGATCCATTTAATGGCGGCAGTTGGTGGTCTTAGTGTTTATGGGAGGGGTGCGTTAGCCGAGCGCGTGGTGGTACTCCGTCTTCGCTTTGCGTGGGTTACAATCACCTTCTCTTTGTTCTTCGTTGTAGTTTTGGGCTTGTCGCTTGTTTGAGTGGTCTGGAGAGGGATTGGACTCTTAAAACCTAGCTTTTCTCCTCTAGGTACCGCGCGTTGCTTTATAACATGAAGTGTTTAATGAACGTAAAATACTGATTCGTACTTTCAAGTCTTACTAGGTGAAAACTTTGGGTTGTTTCTGGGCTATCTACTATTATCCATTTGTTAACAAATAATCTTTATTAAGAATAAATTTTGCTCAATTTCAATAGATCTATATTCGTTTATGGGGTACGATTTACTTATAGACGTAGAATGAATTTAGTGTGTAAGAGTTTTAAGCTTTTACATATAGGATTAAACATCGGTTCTTATAAGTATAATATTTTTTGTTCAAATCTATGATGGAAATTGGAACATTTCTCGGATATGGTTGTAGCACAAGATTTATATGGAAATTTATTCTTGATTATGGAATGTATAGTTCCAACTTCATTGTAACTATACAATTTTTTTGATGGTTTGAACGGGACCGAGGTAAATAGTTGTTTTAGATGACTGACAAAAACGATCTCTAAAATAGTAAGACTTTATTCTTAATTATAAAATAACTTTCTGATTTGTATAATTATTTTTGTTTTGATTAAATAAAAAGTGGATTATGAGATGGTTCCAATATGCCTTGGTAAGTTGGATCTAATAATATATATTGTTTGAAATAATAGTTTTAGTTTGAGGATTCAATGCTCATTATAGAGATTGATTGATATGCCTTTTTGAGAACCTACTTTTTATCTTGTCAAATCTTGCAAGTGATTTATGTTCGTCCGACACAGTTATGAAATAACTCATAGTACTCTAAAGTGAAATTCTCTAAGTTAAATCGTCAGAATTTAATTTATTGATTAGTATCTGAAATCTTAACATGCAAAATTACATAAGTGTTTAATGGGGAATTACGAAATAATGGAGTGCAATTTCGAATTTCTAGTGGAATGACTTGTAATTTATTATGGTTAGAGTAATTCAAATTAATTGGAGTTATTTTCATAATAGGAAGCCTTGGTAACTAATTTTGTGGTCCGTATAGTTCTCATATTTAACTAGAACTCAGAATCCTATTTCCATGCAAAAAAGGAAGAATAATATGGGTTTTTCTTGTCTTCTAAAAAAACTAGGTTTTCTATCCTTTTTGGATTAGGACGAATCGCTATATATAGAGATTCTTCTAACTAGAAAATAGAAATGATTTAGTTTTTCTAATTCATACTTGTCCACCAAATTATTGAATAGTTCGATGTGACTTTTGGGATCACTATAGAAGACCATAACTACTCTTTTAGATTCGTTTGGAAAGTCTGTCTATCTTGATTTGCTTAAAGGTATCTGGCCTCAGGGGTGGGGGGGGGTGCGCGGTCGAAATTACCTGGTTCTGGTGGGTAAGTAAATGGTCATTTGGATTTTATGCATTCCAGACAGTATTATATAAGTTGCTAGCATAAATGGGTATGGTAATCTATTATTATGTAAGTAATAAAATCCTGTGATAGACTTCTGTTGTGCATATATGTTTTCCTGCAATTGGCATCAAAGACTTACTTACATCTTTATAGATACCCAAAGTAGCGGTATGTGCAATGTTGTTACTCTGGTTGTAAATATTTTCACATAAAACAAACACTGATGATTACTTGAACAGTTTGTTTTTTTGTTGGTGCAATTCGTAATAAGACTATCTGACTTCTGTGATCAATAGATTTGATATATTTTACCAAGTCATGCGCCATATACCTTCTTTATATAATGGATAAAATTAAAGAATTTTTTTGCTGTACATACATTAAGCTTTTGGGAATGGTCTTGGGCTATGTGAGGAATATCTAATAAAAAAAAAAAATGGACAAATGTGTGTGGCTTGTGTTTGTTTATTTTAAAAAATTAATGGAATCTTTTTTTCTCATTTGTATATAAAAAAATCTTAATTTTGTATAAACAAAATAACTTGTGTGTCGTAGTTTCTTGTTCATGTGAATGAGTAGCGGGCTAGCGGCAACGTTATGTGAATTGTTCATTGAGGTACTGCAGAAAATTAAAGAATAGCTTTGCACTCAAATCAGGTTTTTATCCCTTTTCTTTTATTTATTAATTAAAGTGATGGGCTTGACATGATGAATATTGTGGTGCTATATTGTGTAAACTTTGTGACTTAGCTTCCACCTCAATTTTTTCTTAATCTGAATCGTGACTACAAAAGTAAAAATGTGGTTAGATTGATTTTGAATAGAAAAGGTTTTCATTAAATGGTTGTAGTCTCTTTTTTAACAATATGAACATATCTAAATTTTATACATATTAGAATTTCCTTAATTAATAATGGGCACCATTAATGGTTTGTTTTGGAATTATTAGAAATTTTCAATATTTTTTATATATGTGAGAATCTAATAAATATTGACGAATTATTGATTACGGAAAAGGCCTAAAATACCCTTGACAGTATTGGAAAATGATACAAAAATTAAAAACAACCCTTCAATTAATCATCCACCTATTGGCGTCCAAAATGCCCTTTTACATCATCAATCCATTATTGTCTTCTTCCAAATAATACCCGTGCATCCATCTTTGGTTCAAAATTGACCCCTTTTTTCACTTTTTTTTAATTGTTTTAAAATGAAAACTCGTAAAAAACTATTTTTTTACAAATAATCTTTTGGCGTTCAAAAACTATTGGTTATAATTTAATTTATTAATATAAATAAATTATAAACAAACTCCCTATACCACTAATTACCTTTAAATATTAAACACCGCACCTAATGAATATTCAAGTTATAATATCAAAGACATCGTCATAAACAGACACTAAAACCACGATGCAAATTAATAGATGCCTGGAAAATGAACATTCAAGAAATTTTTCGAGTCCGATAAAAAGCCCATTAAAATTTAGGTTTGAGCCACTTGTTTAGGAGACACTTTTCTTTCAAGATTGAATTAGAAATTTATGATTAAAGGTAAAAAGAAACATTCCGATTAAAGTAATGCACTTTTTTAAAATATAATTTTACTAAGTATTTTCATGATTTGTGTTATCAAAAAAACGTTTAAATATATTATTTTAAAAAAAAGTTATCTATGAAGTAACATCACACGCTCCTGGCGCTTTCCTCCTCCTTCCCCTGCCCTCCCTCCTCCGCCTTTCTCCGTTTATCGTCCTTTTTCTTTCGCCCTTGCCTGTCTTTCCTTTCCTTCTCTTCTATTTCTCGCCTCCTCAAATTTTTAAAAAACACCTCAAATGGCAGTACTAATCTGTTTGTTTGTATTCATTATGTGACGGATTTATTAATTTCGAGGGCAGTTTAATTCAGTCCTGGGTGGGTAGTGGATTGATTTTATAAATTATATTTAAGTTAAATTATAACAAATAGTTTGACGCCACGTATGTTATCACAAAATATTTATTAAGTTTAACATATAAAAACCGTTTATACTGGTCAATTTTGAACCAAAAGGTGGAATTACAAAGGGTATTTGGGAACCCAATATGTGGTTGAGAAGGATATTTTGGAGCCATAGGTGAATGGAGGGCAATTTGTAACCATTTTTAACTACTTTGAGGGTATTTTTATGGCCCTTTTCGTTATGATTAATATATAGGATTTCATAGTGTTGATCTATTTTTTTTGAGTTTCTTAGAATATTATTAATGTGTGGTATAAGTAAATTATTCTAATGAATACTAGATGGTAAATATTATTTAGTACTTAATGTAGATTTACCTAAATGCTAGTAATGTCTAATTAATTCATGAGAATAGATATGAAATAATTTCACAGGTCTTAAAGGGAGAAATAATAATATGTTGAATCTCAAAGGTAATTAAATTGCAAGACCAATTTTGATATAAGGAGGTGTTGTATCCCTTAGTCAAAAGAAAAAGGCACACAATATTTCCTGTGCTCGCATGAGATTAAAATAAAAGAAAAAAAAAGAAATGAAAATATGAATAAGTTATGTTAAAATCAATCTTAAACTATGCTTAGAAACAATAAAAAACAATTATTTTTTTTCAAATTTGGTCATAGTTTAGGGTCATGAAAATCATCAGATAGGTCATAATAAGGTAGACTCACGGAATAAATAAATGATTTGATTTTGAACATGGATAGGATCATTCTTTATATATCAATGGTTGGGTTTTATGTTAAATTTGGAATATGATATACATAATTGTTTAAGAAAAAAAATGATCTATGAAAGAATGTAGGTCATGTTGTTTTACTTCCTAAGATGTTTAAATCACTTGAATTTCACTTTGGGTCATGACTTTGGAAGTAAATTTTTAATAGACTCCACTTGACCTTAATTTGATAATTCATTGAAAAGGCTTATAAAAGTACGCCATTACTATATGGTTCTATTTTTTTGAGGTCGTTAAAAAAAAACTTATTTTTAAAGTTGTTCTTTGGAACGAACATGTGATTTAGTATGATGACATCCTTTATATATAATGATTTTATTTATGCTTTAATAACTGTTGCTCGCTGGTAACACAATGATTAGACGTTATTAGTTAACATAAACTGATATATATATGGATGTCATTTTCCTCAAATCGTATTTGAATCTAAATTTGATCATAATTTTTTGGAGATAATATTAATTTTTCACTTCCCGATGTTGTTTGAATTTCGGTAGGTTTCATAAAAATTGCAAATTTGAATCTTCATTGTTATGAAGTGACTTGTAATTAAATTAAAAATTTGAGGTCATTTAGATAGTTGCTTTTTGTATTTTAAACATTTAATTTTACTGAAAAATTACTTTGACTAAATATGGTGTGATCGAGATTATTCTCTATTTTAGTCATGGACTAAATTTTATTGAGTATTACGTTCAATGTGTTGTCTTAGACCTTCCTTCCTCCCTATTGGAATGAAATTAATACAAGTCATTAAAGTTTTAATCTCTAGTGTGATTATCTTTATTGCCTGACTCCTCCTAAAATTGATTAATATTTGATGTATTTCAATGGATCTAGGGATAATGATATCCACTTGACTTAATAAATGACATATACTCTCCATGTGAGTTAGCTTTTGGTTGTAAACTTTGGTTGAAGTAGATCTGACACCATTAGGATATGTATGCAGCATGATAGTCCCATTTTTTTCATCAAAATTGGTTGTTCAAGATGCATTGAATCTTGAGGCGTGTTTTTTGGAATTTTTATACTCCATGTATAACCATAAACTGTTTGTTTTGGAATTTTAGAATTTTCGTTCTTTATCTTAATTCTATATCTATTTTAACAAAATGATATCATATGATAAGACCTTACTTAGCGTGAAAAATCTTAACTTCTTTAATGTGCCAAACACACGTTTTCATTCAAAATCCACCAAATTGATCATACTTTTGAAATTCAAAAAAAAAGAAACTCCGATTGATTCTGATTTTTGGTAGATTCATAAGACGACCTATTAAGAAATTAATTTTTTTGGATCATTATATATTTTTTGGGGTCATATTGATTAAAGAGTAGTGAAGTATTGTTTTATTAGTTTTATGGTGCTTGACCTAAAGATCTCCTTCTTCTCCCTAATGGATGATATTAATACAAGCGCTATGTCTTAATTTGTCTAGTTTTTGATAATCTATATTAACTCTCCTAAGCGTTAATATAAGATTTGATCATGTAACTAGGGGATTTTTACTTGACTTAACTAACAGTAGACTCTATCTTCAATCAACTGAGTTGGTCATATAAGAGTTTATGGAGTGATTATCGGTCATTGTACTGTTGTATTGCAGGAGTAGTTCTCCATCCCAACGATTGGCTATAGTCGAGATGCTGGATTATATTGTCTAAATGAGCCCTGACTTTATTATTTGGAGTATTCGAAATATATGATCTATTTAAAGTATTGTTGTCCTCATATTTCTCAATACTTTACGGTCACTTAGTACTACTTAAGATTTATTTTGGTACGAGATAATCTATAATATTTCAAAGAATGCATTTTGTCCATGTACCTTCTGTTAGAAGAATTTATATTTTCATTTCCTCTAATCTAACTAGATAGTGCTGAGTATTAATATATTTATTTGGTAACTCGCTTATCATTGAGTTTTGATAAATATTTTATCATTTGGTATATAATGTCGCATGATTCCTTTATAGTATTATCTCTCGATATTGGATTCTATTAAATTTCGTTTCTCATAGGACACATATTTTAAATTTAATTAACTACATGTGCATTAGCGCTAAGGTCATTTATCTTAATAAGAATTTTTAGGTTTGGTTAATGTATGGATAATAGTCTGTTCATTGAAAGAGTCAAGTCAAGCTACCACATGTATGTTTTAATTGTAGAAGGGAAAAATGACAAGAGACCTTCTTTCCGTCCTCCTTAAAAGTAAAATGTGAGGTAGTGATAATTTATAAAATTAAATCTATTTTGATTATTATTTGTGTAGCACATGGTACAAGAGGTGAATTTGAGGTTTTCCCTCTTTCTTTCTTTTTCTCTGATTTTTCAAGAAAGTTACTTACTCCGAGATGAATAGATTTTTTATGTTTTTATAAGTCTATATTGTCACTTATCTTAAAATAATAATAATTGTATATCTTGGGTGGGGGGGGCTACACTAGACACTCTACAATAGATTTGGTGTAGAAGAGAAAGACTAATTAGACGCTTGTGAAGATGATAAGATAATTATTTACCTACTTATTAATTATTATTATTAATTAAGTTTTTTTTTTTGTTTCTTTTTTGGATAGATTCTAAAAACTACAATATTCAATCACATTCTAAATTCAATTCTTTCATATTAGACAGAATACATTGAGCACCTAAAGAATTAGTTGGAATTTGAACGTGAGTCCCTAATCTGTGACATGTTTTCAGTATATAGGATTTCCACCGCACAATGTGCTGAGGTCGGATAATAAGAAAGGTTGGATTTAAGATTGGAATGTGTGGGTGTTAATTGGAGTATGCCTAGAATGAAGAAAGGTTTATTATAGTGTCCCCTAAAAAAAATAGGTTCAAATTGGTTAACACAACGGTCTATTTCTAGAAAAGGATAACTTTAGTAAAAAACCACGTTCCTAGAACTAAATGTTTTAACGGAATTGATCACAAAATAACAAATAAATCAACAATTGTAATAAATTCAGACGCTCAAGAACACTCTAATGGGTAGTTGAGAATTAACGTTCACTTGCATTTAAAGTAGTGGGATAACGTTACTCTAGAAAAATGGCATGAGAAAATAGCTTGGGTAAATTTTTTTTTTCCGATAAGAAATAAGGAAAACGCTTGTGGAAGTTGTAAATGCATAGTTTTACGAGTCTATGTTATATTGTTGGGTAATAATACTATTAGTCACTGTTTATACATTAGTCTTCTAAAGAATTTTCAAGATAATATATCTAAGTGGACGAGGGTCAGGGTATATATTATTCACCATGAGCTTTTTTAGATAAGTGCCGTTCTCCCATGGCATGGTTACACTCCGAGAAAGGGCCTAAATAAAAATACCCTTGAAGTAATTTGGGGAAAGGCTTAACCAAATTAAAACCCCTTCATGTTCCACTATTGGCTTCCCAAATGGCCCTTTTCATGCCCCCTAGTTGGTTGCCTTTCCAAATAATCCCTCGTCATCCCTCGATACCTTTGGGTTTCAAAATTAGACGCACTTTTTTAATAATTGTTTTAAAAATTAACTCTTTAAAACTTTAAATTAAAAAATTAAATATTTTTTTAAAAATACTTGTGTTCAAACAAGACTTATTGGTTCTAAATAGTTTAATTTATTATATGATTTCTAAACCAACGCACTACCCCTAATACTTATAAAAAACTCACCTAATAATAATTCAATTATAATATCCAAATCGCATAACACTACTAAAACAAACCGATGAAATTATAGATTCCTGAAAATGACATATCCAAAATTATTCGAGTCCGAAGCGAAGCCCATTAAAAAATTTTAGGTTTAGGTTGAGCCACTTGTTTAGGAGTACACTTTCCTTTCAAGATTGCATAGAAATTTATGATAAAATAAATAAAGTAAAGGAAGTACACCTACACTTAATATTCATGCAATTTTTTTTCAATAGAATTTAAATAAGTATTTAATGATTTGTTATAAAACGGTTTATTAATTATTTTTTACAACAAAAAGTTATCTATTAAGGAAACTCCATATTGGATTTAAGAATAATTAAATGAACATAATCAGACTTTTTTATAAGTTTATCGGTAATTTTTTCTATTTAGACACTTGAAATGTATAATAATTTTACTTCTATATAATATATTGTGCGACTCAAATTTTTAAAAACACCCTCAATTGGCAGTACTAATCAATCTGTTGTTGTATTAATAATATGAACCGATTTATTTTTTTAGAGGGGGTTTAATTAGTAATGAAAAAAGGTGGTAGTGGATTGATTTATCCATTAACCTTATATTCTTTAAATTCTACCAAATATTGAGCGCCACTTATTTAAAAAATTAGAACCAAATATTTTTATAGTTTAATTACAATATACAACCCACCGTTAAATTTTTATAAGTGGTCCATCTTTGTTGAACCAAAAGGTTGGGATGAACACGGTATTTGGAACCCAATAGGTGGGTGAAAAAGGGTATTTTTTGGAGCCAATATGTGAATGGAGGAGGGGGGCAATTTGTACTATTTTCAATACTTGAGAGGGTATTGTTAAGGCCTTTTCCGTTAAAGTATAAGTGGGAGATTGTTGGGATCATTACTCTTAACCCCTAAAAATTAACCATGTGTTAAACCAAATAATATTATTAGAGAATAAAATATTTTGCTCAACAATTTCAATATATCATATATTCGTTTATGGTGTTCTAATTCTTATATCGTATATTGTTTGTGTGTAGAATTTTAATCTTATCCACACAGATTAAATCCATTGGTTCTCTTATCAGTTTAAATTTTTTTGTTCACAATCTTGATTTGAATTGGGACATGCCATCGGGTACCATTGTTAGCACAAGATTATTATGAGGTTATATCTTGGGATTAGGGAACGGTATAGTTCCAACTTCTTGTTCTAAGTCCATTTTGTATGTATTGAACTATAACTAGACCGATTAAAGAAAGATATTTCTTTCTTTGTAGATTCACGGGACAAAAACACATTTTCTCTAAACTATTAAATGTACTCATTTCTTAATCTGATAATAAACTATTTGATCTGTATAAATGAAATTATCGGTTTTGATTTTAATTCAAAGTGTAAATCTGAGATAAATGCATGAATGATATTTGCCTGGTAAGTTGGATGATATATATATATGGTGAAATAATAAGTTAGTTGATGGAATTCATGACTCCATTATGAGATTGATATTGATCTGCCTTTTTGAGAAACTTATAAGTTTTCATGCAAAAGTTTCACAGCGTGTCCAAATCTGCAAGTGCAAATTTTATGAATCCCCAACACATGAAATAATTAAGAATGCTTCTAAAAGAAATGAGTATCGTATTAAATTCGTCATTAATTAAATTTATTTGATAATATCATAATCTTAACATGGAAGAATTACACAGTGTTTAATATGGAATTCGAAATAGAAGAGTGGTGGCAATTTATATACGACTTTCCTAGTGGAATATTTGTAATTTATTATGATGAAGAGTATTCAAATGAATTGGAATTATTTCATAATGGAAGCCCTCCGGTAATTAATGAATTTTTGTGGTCCCTATAGTGCCCATATGTACTAGAATCAAATCCTAGTTCTCTATTCTATGCAAAAAAGGACTAATAAATGGGTTTTTCCCAATCTTCTATAAAAAACTAGTTTTTTTTAGTCCCCTTTTTGGATTAGGACGAAATATCCTCTATAATATAGGTTCTTCTCTACCCTAAGAAACTAGATGATTGTTTTTTTTCCTATTCATACTTGCCCATCCAGATATTGAGAGAGTTCATATGTGACTTGAGATCACTAGAGAAGACCATAGCTATCTTGTAGATTCATTTGGAAGTCTGTCCAGCTTGGGATTTGCTTGAAGGTATCCGCTCACGCTTCAAGAGGTAATTCTTGAATTAAATTTCATTATCTTTATGTATTTTAGCATAAACGGTATTGGTTATCTATTATTCATGTAAGTAATAAAGCATTTCTGTTGATAAAATGCTGATGTTTGAAATATATATTTCTAGCAGTTGAAAACTTAGAACAAAGGGTAAAAATATCATAGGGAATCAAAAATGCACCCCAACTTACAAACTAACCTTGTTTAAGTCCCCATTAAAAAAAGGGAGGTTTCCCAGACTTTGTTTAGGGATCCATGTCTTGAAACAAAAATTCACTGGCCTTCGTGGCCAGCCATGGAACTTCGATTCCTGACAGAATAACTTTTGTACTCCGAACTGAAAAATGGAGAAACTTGGGTGACTTGAAAGATGATTCATAGTAACTTTACATTGTTAGAGGTCGTGAGCTCCCGAATTTCCTAGTTTCTTGAGAGATATGGTCCATTTGAAGTTGACGGAAGTAAAATCTCATATTGTAATCATCAGTACGAAGTTTCAACTTTCAACTCAACTTTGAGTTAGGAAGATTTTAATAATGACCCTTAATTTTCCAAAATCATTCTCAAAATTTCAAAGAGTTTTACAGTATACTAAAGTTGAACTGGGTCAGCTTGTAAGGAACCCTAAAAATCAAAACTATACAAGTCACAAAAGGAGAAGTCCGTCGTGGATCCTATCAATCAAGGGTGACTCAAATCTGGTCGGCTCCGTGAGATATTGGGGGCGTGGGTGTTCTTGTTTTTAGGATGTTGGGGGCTAACCTCCCCCTAAACAAAACGATAGTATCGGTTTCCGTGAGGGGCCATGGTCCCATTTTGAAGTTCGTGGACTTGACATTTAACAACAATACCCGTCTTTAAGCCTTTCTCCGTTTCTCGAGGTTCACATGTGTTACAACACCAATGATTTAACAAATTTAACATTTAACAGAGAGGTTGGCCGGTTTTATAAGAAGATTTGGATCTTCGGTTTTGAAACTTTGGGATCGTTTCACATGATAAACCTATTGTTTGAAACAAGTCACTATACCCCACCTTACTTTATAGGGAAGGATTTCTAGGGCCTAGAAGTACTTAATTTTGATAATTTTTCCATTTATTTTTTATATCATAACAGAGGCAACGTGATTTTGTAATTGGAGCCGAATATTCAGGAGACAATGTGTTTGATGAATAAAATAAATGGTACTTATTTGAGGAATACAAACCATGGTTGTTGCACAAAGCCATGTCCTTTTTATCATAATTTTCTTTCTAACCATACTGTTATATTTTTTTTTCGTAATTGTGTTATTGGTAAGGGTTAACAAAACTAGATATTTTAAATTAGCCTGTAACCGTAAATGTAATCTTTTGGATGATATATTAATGGAAGAGAATTTTGGAGCTTTCTGGAACTATAATTCTACTACCAAATCCCTCTTTAGGGTGTAATCCAAACCAACAAAATAAGCGGTTCACTTACTTATTTTCCTGTATGCTATACGCATATTTGAAAAATATTATTCTGAGGTATTTTTAACATAATGTAGAAAAAATACTAAACTAGGAAGTGACGTTGGGTCGCTTGAGGGGTGTGTATGGAAATTACAAGGATAAGCAATGATGAGGTGCAATTGGATTTTGAGGAGGACGATAAATCAATACGGAATACCACTTTTAATAAAAAAAACCTCCATACTCTTAGAGTGGCGTTTTTCTCTTCTCTTTTCGTTTTCATCTTTAAGGAACCTTCTTGCCTAAATCACATTCTTAGCAACTTTTTTGTTTTAGTTTCCCTCCCGTCTCCCACTCGGTGTCTATAGCCTCCATTGGAGAAAACTGCAGGGACCCTTTTCTTTCGGGAAGGGACACTCCTATCGTATTTTTCTTTCTCTTCACATACCCATTGCTTACAGGTCAAAAACTTATTTAAGGATAGAGCATGTCTTCCTACCACTAGCACTATAATCCATGTTGGTGATATTAATAACCTAATCGAATATGAAAATTTTGAAAAAATATTTTTTGCAGAAATGTTTTCCCTTCATGGGGGGTTACAAAAAAATTCTCTCTTTTTTTTTTTTTGAGTTTCTTACCTAAACTGTCACATAGTAGATTAGTTAGAGAAACACACTTCAATAGTTTGGTATAAACTAGGTGTGTATAAACTACACCTGAAATCTCTTTTTATTTTAAAAATAAACCTTGTCACAGTGACTTCCTCGTGGATAAAAATTTTCACACCTTGATATAAAATAATAAACCATTAATACTTATGGGTTTGTTTTCAAAGATTAAGTTTCACTATCTATAACATTTCATATTCTAAAGAAAGAAATTGATCTTTAAACGTTGATTAAAACAAACTTTAAAATTTGTATATTATTTCTTTAATTGAATGAATTTATTATTATTCGCTTAACTGGATTTGAGACTAAATTAATTAGGTTTAGACTGAACCATAGACAACTTTTTCTAACGTCCCTTGATTTCATATCTTCCATCATGTATTTTATTTTCATATCGTCTCATTTAATTTATACATATAATGCAATGGTTATTATAGGTAAAATTAATAGAAAAATAATTATTATTCTTCAATTATTCTTCACATAATGATAAAAGAATAATTGCGTGTTAAAAGTCCTATTTTTGAGTTTATTGGTTAATGTTTAATTACCTTTGAGAACGGAAAATTACGAGAAAATCTTAGCCAATATTTACTTTAATAAACTACCTTATTATAATTAAATTATTATTAGTATTAATATTTTCTTATAAAGAGACCTTGATGCTTCTCATTTCACAAATTGTCTTATCGAAGATTGAGAAAAATTTTTAGATGGGAACATGTGCTTGAAGGTTTTCTTTCCTCTTTGTGTTTGTTTTTCTTCCATTGGGCACTCCGGTAACATTTCTTTTACACTTCCTACTAGACTTCTAGACATTTTATGTAGTGTTTCATAAATTCAATTCTTGAATGTAATAATCTCTCCTAATTTAATTTTCTTTTGTTTATTTTATGATGTTTTTTAGTTTTTATATCGATCTCATGAATTCTTTAAAAGAGTCTTATTGATTTCGGGGGCCGAATTAAACAACCTATATTGAGTGAAAGATATTCTTTACAAATTTTTTTGGAACAAGCTTAAAGATTTTGTTAATTTCTTCACAATTCCATGTAAGATTTATTTTATGTAAGATTTTTCCACACCGTCTTGGATGTATTTACAAGATTATTCATTTTTGTATCAATTTACATGTGTTGACTTTAAGTTTTTTTTTTTTTTTATGTAATACCTAAGTGTTAAATTTGAACCTAATTCTTAAGAGTTATGTCCAACCTAAATATAAAGATTACAACTTCATGTATCTTCACATAATTTAAAGTTATCACAACGCAAATAATCCATGAATAACTATAAATTATGTCACTAAATTCTTCATAATATATTCACTGCTGTCCCTTCGATGTTCTTCCTCTATCTCTGCTGGCTTGCCTTTCTACCCCTTCCCAACAGCTCCAGCTACGCCCCGCCCCTGTTTCCGTGCTTCCTCCCTCCCCTCTATTATCCCTCGGTTTCTCAAAATCACGACTCTCTAGAAGCAGAACTCCAAAATTTCAAAAAGAAAGAAGAGTCCAAAAAAGTACCAAATTCCTCAGCAAAATTAAAAAGAACTGAATTTTCAAACTAATTTCACTTCTAATTTTTTGTTGGTTGTCTTTTGGGGTTTCTTCTTTTTTTTTTGTTTGGTTTCGTGATGTTTTTTCTATTTTTCTTCCGTCTAAAATTGAATTCATGTTTTTGATAAAGCATAGATTTTCTTTGACTTTTTCCCCTTTTCTTGAGTTTTTTTTGGAATTTTTAGGAGTTAATCTAGAATTAATAGCTATTTTATTTGTTATTACTATTTTTTTCTAAACTAGTTATTCCTTCATTTAATTCAGGTTGAGAAGAGAAATACGTTAGATTCCATCTCATTTTTCTCTTAAAATGAAAGACAAGGATTATATCGTGATGAGTTTGATACTTTCAAAATTTATTTTTTTTTTCATTATTGTCGCCTTTCTATACTCTTTTTCTTCTACAGTTTGATCTAGCAAGTGTTATTGCTTTAGAAAAATAATTGCTTACTTCTCCTATCATGAATTTGAAATCATTTTTCATTTGTTGCTTTTATCGCATTTTTGATAGTAGGACAAAACTATCGTGGTATATATACGAATTAATTCTATGTACAAACAGTTGGTAGCCCCAAATTTAAAGGTGAAATAAAAAAATATTCTTGAAAATTTGAATGATACATTTAATTTTACCATTCATACAACCAATTACCTTCCATTAGTTGCTCAATTTTGCTTAACCGAATATAGATATTCTTATATAATGTGTCAAATTGACTTTTAAATCCCCCCCCCTCTATGCTTAGTAAACTATTAGTATTTTCAATCAACATTCCCTTTTGCAAGCCCCATTTTTTTATACACCCAATAATTCTTAGCTTAATGATTATATCTCAAAAACTTCTCGTCCGGTCTCTCCCCCCAAACATGGAGAATCCTGGTAGCACTTTGAAATTTGAGTAGTGATATTTGTTGTGAAGCAATCCCTTGTTTTGAAAAAATTGTCTTTCTGTTCTTCGTTCCTAGAGGCTGGGAGAATTTATACTTACCTATATTTGTTAAATCAAAATTATCAAAACATTTGTTCACAAAGGAACTTACAATTCACGACTACGTTTCATTGATTGAGTAAAACAAAATCAAAATCTTAATGGGTAGTGTAACCTTTTCCTTTAAAGTTTGATTATCTCTATAATTCTTAAGAGGTTTCTAGTGATAGCTAACAACTTCATCCCTTATAATCCTATCCCAGGAAAATTCGTCCAAAAACAATCTCATCTTTTCATGAAAATGAATTTTTGGTCGTTGACATGCTAACTCTACTATCTTGCTATTGCTGGCGGTATGTAAAGATTCACACCAACTTCACCAAATCATCATTCTTTTTATTCAGTGTTTTTTCCAACGTCCTTCTTAAAATTGAAGAAACATCTAGCCTCGTTCTATGAACAAAAAAAGAAAAAAAAAGATAGATGAATAAAATGATTCCTCATTTTTTATTTGATTTTTTAGCAACTGGGGGAGTATGTTTGAAACACAGATTTGTTCGTAAGCTGCTAACTGAAAATGACATACAATAATATCATTTGAATAAAGTTTGTTTTTGACTAGCGCGTTAGTTTCTTGCACAAATGGAGGGATGAAGACGTAACCTTTTTGAATAGGAAAAAAGAATGATTTTTGTTCATTAATATATCAAATTGATATAACCTACTTTAAGTTTATGCCGATAGTCAGAGATGGTGTTTAAAAGCGCAAAACCCTCACAAACACACATTCTTGACTTCATATTGGAATTATTTTGTCACATTCACTAGATTATGATTAATAACCTGATAATAGGTTTATGATTTATGAGATATTTTCATGTTGTATGACTTACTGCTCATCTATTTTTGGCAAGCAAAACAAACTATAATTTAAAAGGTTATTTTTTTCGTTAATAGAAACCGTTACCTATTGCTATTTTTCTAAAAAAAAAACCAATTCTAATTATTCATTTATTTTTATTAAATTGGGAAAGATTTTCATACATAATTTTTTCTACTTTTTATAATTATATACACAGGAGAAAGCTTCAAATTTAAATAGTAGTTTTCTGCTCCTAATTAATTGAATTGTTTTTTTCTCTTTAATAGCTTTGCTTGTCCACTTTAAATCCATTAGCACTATAGAGGAAATTTTACTTTTTTGGTACGCATGAAATTCTTAAATTGAATGATACCTCGATTGATCACTCTTTGATTGATTCCACATATATTTAAGTCAGAGTGAAAATTGAAAGGGAGGAAATCCCTCATGAAGATGGTGCAAAATAAAAGAAAGTCCAATATAGAAAATGAAAGTGAAAATGTGAGAATAATCTATTGCCTGACAAAAAATAATCCATTAAAATACTAACTAACAAACACAAACATAAAAATATCCTATGACGTGTTGATAGATTTGGAATTCAAGGTAATTATTTTGAAACTATTCTATATAGGGTTATGTAATTTCTATTTTTATCTTTTTGGAAAAAAAAGGTGTATCTCCGTAAAAAGTGGGGTGGTAGGGGGTATCGATGAGAAGATAGCGTGTCCTTAAATTACATATCTAGCAAAGTATTGTTTTTTTTTTTCAAACTTATTGTCAACTGATATAATTTTTCTTTTTTTGTAACAATCCTTTTGTTTAATACTTAGAATACTTTTTTAGTATTTTTTTCAAAACCATTGCTTCTTAAAGTGTCGCTTTTAATTTTTCTTCTAAATGCCTAATGTAACATAAATCTATTTCCCCATATGTTGACTTCATATGAGGAAGGCCCAAACCTGGAGGCAACTATAGATCACATGGGATAACATCTTGGGATTGGTGAATCCGCCATATACAACACGTTCATGAATCAACTTAGAAAGTACAGTGTATTTTTCGTCGCTTTTGCTCTATAATATACTTTGTAACCTGCAGACTTAGATTACGTGTTCTTGCAATCCTCCTAGGAAGATGTCGAACCGCCTTCACCAAAATGATATTGTGCAAACCCCATCGCAAGCAAAACGTCAAAAGGTATTTAAGTACACTGTAAGTTTAAACTTTCTGCTCCTACTTTTTATTGTCAAGAAGACTAATTATATATAGGGACTCATTTATTTTCATTAAGATTAAGCCGTATTAATATGAATGTACACATATATATTCAGATGTGTGTGCAATCATGACCTACATAATTCTTCTAAGGATCTTTTATGGGAAATTTTATCTTCAGAATGTTTAGCAGTTCAAAGTAAGTATATTTGGAAAAAGCTGATTTAGAAAAATACTCAAACTAAACAAAATATAATTCTTCAAATTTTTTTCTCCGCAAAAATTCAACTAAACATTAATTTGAACTCTCTCAGACTAAGACTATATTTTACTTGTATCTCTATGTAAGTGCACACAAACTTCTTTGAAAGAAAAAGTGCACTATTTATATAACAAAGAGTCGATTCCTACTCAATTCTTCTCCTTAGGCACATTTGTATTGTTCTTTTACACTCGTGGACTTTGAATACTTTTAGTGGTTCCTTTTCCTCATGGGACAGGAGAACTGTATTATTTCCATCACCTCAATATTATTATTTGTCTCTATGCCCAGTTCAGAGTTGGTTTATCTATGGTCATATTTGTGGACCATTCTTGCACCTGCCACTTTTCAAAACCTATATCTGTCTAAAAATTCCCCCTTTTGACGATGACAAACCAATGAATCTGTGTGTGCTTTCAACCTGCTGAAACATATTAAAAAACATGAACTCGAAGTAACATATTATAAGACTAGGAAATAATCCTACTAACACCATCCCAACCTTCGATATCATAAAGAATATATCATAAGCAAGACGTAATAACTAAGGGTTGAAAGAAAGTCAACACCACTATCAAGGCTTAAACATTGAACTAAAACCAAGTACATTACCAGGTAACCTTATAATAAGAAGAAAAGAATACAAGCAGAGAAATACACTAGGAACAATGGTCTGGAAAAGATAGACGACAAACCGAGTGGATGCGGTAGGAGAGGTAAGGTAAGATCCTTTTTCAAAAAGACATTGTGGTCTTTGAGATTATTAGAGTTTGTGGATTTTTCATCTAATAGAACTTCTTGATCTAAAGCAAAGT
This sequence comes from Solanum habrochaites, assembly GCA_027704765.1. Classification (NCBI taxonomy): domain Eukaryota; kingdom Viridiplantae; phylum Streptophyta; class Magnoliopsida; order Solanales; family Solanaceae; genus Solanum; species Solanum habrochaites. Next base: position 6,360,341 of record JAKWJA010002495.1, on the reverse strand, counting down.
CAACCTTCAAACACACATTCTCTTCCTCCAAACCAGAATGTTCAAGACCATAAGAATATGCAACTGATTTATTGCTGTCAAATGGGATTTCTTTAGTGAAAATATATTTGCTTCCTTACAATTGAACGATGCCCAAAGCCTCTAAAGTGGTGAATTAATCTCCCATGGGAGGATCAGGTACTGCAACCTAGTTAACATTACATGAAGATCCTCATTGGTCTGATATTTCCATGCTTTAACTAGAGTTCCAAAGTGATCATAAATCATTTCTAACAAGAACTCATAGCCCAAAACATGAAGATCTTTGTCCTTAACACAAATGGCATGCTTATGGCACAAGATAAGACCAGGAAAATTGATGGAACCCTAGAAACAATCATCGCCAAAAGTGTAAGATCTATGAAATTGGCCTCAGTGTCTTTTTGGGGTTAACGATAAGATATTCTTATGAACAATATCAAACAGTAGGTTATGGAGTGGTAACATTGCAACATTGTCTACTTTGATATGAAATTCAAAGGTGGGATCATTCGCTAAAAGGCGAGATATGTCTAGGTAAGATGGCAACTCATCTAACATATGAGATAATCCCTATTTACATAGTGGACCGAACCTATATACGGAACCCCAAAATTTGGTGCCATACATTAAAAATGAAGTAAATGAGACAAATCATGACTGTACTATTATTAAGGTAGATCACTAAAGCATTGATCTGAAATAAGCCGAGTTTCTTTCATACCTTCCATATGGCGACACATATTGCAGGAGGTAATCAGTTAGTCCAACATGTCTATTTAGAAGACCTAAGGGTACACATCAAAGAACCCCAAACCATAATCCCTCCTACTGTGGAGAATAATGTCTTGCTTAAAGTGTATGAACTCGAGAATTCCTAACTAGTGGTGTCCTCAATATCATCACCTAATTCTAGAGACAAAATTTCATCCCTCTATTTTCCCGCCCTTTTAATTCCTCCAGAAATTTTTAAGAAATGAGAGAAACACTTTATGACTACCTGAATCAGTAAACTAATCGTTTAAACCATACAGATGGTACATTTGGAAAAAGTAGGGTAAGAAGCCCATTTTTTAGTACGACTAGAGGAAGCCATGCCTTTACCATTCTTATCCTGTGTTAACTCATCAGGTATTTTTGTAGGGTCGATGGGAGGGATAAATGAGGTTTTTGAGGACTTGGATTAGTTGGTTTAAAAGTAGAGGAGACCTTAATCAATAGCTATTTTCACTAAATGGGTTATACGAACTAGGATAACCATAAACAACGTAGTAGGAAGAGTCCGTCGAGGTTTATATATTGGCACGAGCACTGGCTTGCTATTAGCCTTCTGTAATTTTGAACTCAGTCGTTTAGCGACATTATGTGAAATGTGCATGGTATCCTTAGAACATATATTTAATTACTATATTATGCTAATACGAAATTCTCTTAAACTAGATGCATCAAAGATGAGCCAAGTGGGTGAACCTGGTTCTGCGATAAGGTCCTAATGTGTTCCTCCTAAATTACCTTAATTTCCAAAAAGAACCCTAGATCCCCTTAAGATGAAGTTGTAAAGTGTGGGAAACATCACGATTATATATTCTAGTGGAATCTACAAACACAATTTCGACAAATGAGTGCAACACCTGTTTCCTCGAAATAACCATTGTCACACTTGTTTTAGAGAGGAAGGTTAAGGTAGGATATGTAGTGTTGATAGGTTTTTGGGGTGTGTTGAGGAATCTGTGTTGGTGGAGTTTTCAAGGGTAAGAGGAGTGTGATGGGTTAGTTACAGAGAGGAATTGGAGATTGTAGTTAGGAGTGGGTGTATGTAAGTGGTATGTGGGCCATATTTGGTTGTTTATAACGAGAAGTACAAAGGGAAGAGTTTTCAGTTGGAATAAAGTTGTAGTTAGGCTTCCAATACTGGATGGCGATGGTTTTTTAGTTGTGTTAATATATGATTATATTGAGTATTGGTGGGTCATGGTTTTTATTGTGACACATGGAAGGAACTTTTGGTTTCTCTATTTGAATTATGCATTTTGAATTAGAGTTGAATACATACTCGTATTTTAGGACAGTTGACCCCATCTTTGTGATCTTTATTGTGTTTTTTTTTTTCTTTTGAAAAAAAATTACTTTGTTATTGTTTCTCAAATGTTTAAAATTAGTAGGGTAGTAATAAAAATGTAATATGATTTTGTGCTTTATACATAGTCTTCTTAGTAGTCATGACGGTGGTTTAGGAAATTTTAATCATCCCTAGTTAATTGTTTCTTTTCAAGTGTTTCTCTTCTATTCCTTCGTAAGATATCTCTGATTGTTTTTTCAATAGTGAAAAATTATGGAGACAATCCTTTTCCTACATTGTCCCTTAAAAAGTGATTCAAACAAATGTTTAATTATTTTTGTCCTTTTATGTTGAACTTGGTTTTGGCTATGTTTATTGCACTAGTATTGTCCACAAAAAATTGGAGCACATCCATTGTTCACCCAAAGTATTGAGTTTTTGCTCCTAGAAGTTGAGACAAAATAACGTACACTGTATACCTTCTAAATAGATAGAACAAAATATTTTTCTCTTTGTTTCCCAAAAGATAAGACATTAACCTATGAAGTTAGCCATACATGTAGTCTTACGGTCCACTAATTTGTCTTCTTTTTGCATAAATGCATATCCTACTAGTTTCGAAATTGCTTCCATTTGGGTACAAGCAGTTCCCAAGTTTGTGGTTCGTTTTTAGGTAGCGTAGACGCTCAATTTTAACAACTTTAAATGAAGATTCCTTAGGATTAATCTTGAAATCGGGGACAAGAACAACACAAACAAAACTTAAACCTCTCTCATAAGTAGGGCAATCGATCTCTTTGATTTTGATCAGATCTTTCTTCTGAGTTTTCTTAACTTCCTTCGTGAAACAAAGTAGTGTTAACATCATTTGTAGGTGAAGAAGTTGATTCGTGTACTTTTCAGTTTTCATTTTCGGCATATAATATTAATGGTTCATCTTGAAGACTTTGGTTTGGTAAAACATTTGTTTCAACAAATAATACATGTACTCTCTCTTTTACACACATTAATCTTTTATTTCGTACCTTATAAGCTTTCTATATAAAGAATATCCTACAATAATTTCCTCATAATTTTTAGAATCAAACATTCCTAATATATTCTTTCCATTATTATGAATGAACAATTTACACCTCAATGTTTCTTAGGGTGATCTAGTTAGGCTGTTTTGATACCTTAGTATTTGGTAGGGAGTTTTATTTACATAGATCTAGAAATCCATCTATTATAGTATATAATGCAGTATTCATGGTTGATCCCAAAATTGATTAGATTATGTGCTAGAAATCATCATCTTAATCCCATTTCTTGAAGGGTTCTATTTTTTCCTTTTTTTCTACTCCATTTTTGGTTGAGGAGTCTAGGAGCAGAAATTGGTGGTCACCCCCATGAGCTTTCATAATATTGAACAAAGTTAGAGTTTTCTCAAATTTAGTTCCATGACATTTCTGATACCAACACACTTGTTTTGTCAAGTTTCTTTTGAAGTTTTCTTATTAATATACAAAAGGTTCATGCATAATAAAATGTACTGTAATCCTCTATTAGTAAACACCTTTTCCTACTATCTTCTAACCTCATAGGTACACATATATCCATGTGTACCAATTCTATCTATGGCATCTGGTTATCTTATTAACCTTTTTATATTTAAAGAATGATTTTACTATTTTCTTTCTAGTACATTCCGTCACAACAAAATCTTTTCTTCGTTTAAACTAGGTTAGGAAGCCTGTTACTAAATCTTGAGAAATAGTTTTTTTAATTTAATTGTATGACTAGCATGACTTAGACATTTATGTTATAGTGAAGGATCTCTATCCATTACACTTAGACATATAAAATTTGCAGCCCATACATTTGTAGTATATACATGCTATATTTTTGTCTAGTTAAGATTTTTTTTTTTCAAGATTTATTACTTCAACTCCTATGGAAGAGACTATTACCTTGTTTCCTTTATCACAAAGTTGTGATATGCTGAGCAAGTTGTAATTCAAGACTCTGACATAATACACATTTTCGATTGAGGGTTCACTAGTTTAACTTATTTTCGAATGTCTTTAACTTGTCCTTTTTGTCCACCTCCCACTACTATTCCATGTTAGATCTAATATTTTTGTTATTATTAATTCTGGTTGTAAAGGACATGTGTTTCTAGAGTGACCAGGATTGCCATTCATAGATTGATTACAAAACCTAATTCCTAAACAGCTTTTGTGTTATGTGATGTTAGGTTCCTAGATGGGTTTATCAACTCATGGAAAACTTAGTCCATTTATTTGCTTGTTCAAACGAATATTTAATGCTAATTATTCAAGATTCCATTATCTTTGATGTTTTACTTGTGTCTGATCCATAATTCTTCTTTAAGCCTTTTGACATCTTATTAACTTAGGGGTTGGTCACACTCCTTATCTTTTTCCTTAGATATGACACTTAATTTTAAGATTTCAGATTTGAGGGAAAGGTTACAAGAATCAAGTTGATGAGTCTTTTCAGGAAGATCTCTGTTCTTTTCTTATAGCTGCAGTATTGAGTTTGTACAAGCTCCATATCCTCAAACTTCAGACTATTCATGAAGCTACTAACTTTCCTTGTCACTGGTCAATTTTTGTTGGGTATTTTATGATAGTGGAGAATTAAAGATGATAATTTCTTCTGTTTAATCTTTGAAATAGAAATGTTAACCTTCTTTTTCCTCAGTGTCCAGAATTCGATTCAGGTCTAATCTTCTATGGCCATAAGTGAAATGTCATCACACTCTCCTCTCTCAGAGTTATATTGTACCTGTTTCCCAATAGCATATCCCATGATTAGTTTCCTTTTCATTATTTATACTTTTGTTTCCCAATTCTCTTTTCTACTTTTCTACACTTTATTTTCTCCACTCAACTTTCAACAAAGGACAATTCTTGACTTGATGGTCAGTTTCACCACATTTATAACATCCTTCATTTCAGGCCTTTTTTGTGCTATTCTCCTTGGTAGGAGAAAGTTTCTTTCCGTAGTTTTTGTCTTTCTTGAAGAGTTCCTTGAAATTTTTGCTTATGATTTAGATATCATCATCAATAGATCAGATTAATTATTCTCATCAGTTGCCTTGAGAGAAAGACTCTTATCTTTATTTCCTTCACTTCTTTTGGCACTTTCTAATTCATCTCATATGTTTTTAGATTTTCACAAGCTCATCTAAAGTTCATATTTTTGTAAGCCTTTGGCCCCTCTTCTAGAAGTACTTTGATTTTCCATGATTCTATGTAGATTTGAATAACCTTAGCTACATGTTCCTTTGTAGTGTATTCCTAAGGACATTAATTCGTTGACCACTATGGTGAATCTAGTGATCACATCCTTAAGTCACTCTCCATTTTTCATATCAAAGGACTTAATTCAGTGCATAGTCTACCGATTTGGAAATTATGAACTTGGGTAGTACCTTCATGTGCGTTTAGAAGTGTATCGCTTATTTGTTTAGCAATAGTACATCGGAGGTGTGGTTTAACTCATCAGGTCCAAGTCCACATATGAGAATGCTTGTAGTTGTTCCTTTTCCTCATGGAACTTGGAGTACTATATTATTTCCACCATCTCAACATGTGGTGTTCTTGTTTCACTAATGTCCCAATTTGGATTTTTGTCCTTTTCCGACATGTTTGTGGAATCGTTGCTTGCACCTTCACTATTCAAAACCTATCTCTTACCTAACCTGTGATTAAATATCAAGAGTACGGATTGTGAATTCTCATTTGAATTTTTTAGATATCTGTAAGATTTGAACACTAACCAATGATTAAGTTTGTTTGTTTTTAAATATCTCATTGTGCATATGAATTACAGTGTATCAATAAAAATTATAAAATCTCATTTCAGCAAAATAATTTTTTTTGATAGAAAATAATATTAGAAAAACCTATATTTTATATAAAACTTTTCTCATCTAAATACAAAATAAAACCTATATATAATATAAAAAAAATACCAGAACAAGATAACATGAATTTTTTTAAAGTTAAGCTCAGTCGATCAATCTCAAATAATCGAAGGCTAAGGTTAGCTTTGGTCAAACAAGTGTTTGTTATAATTCAGATATGTTTGACCTTTGTAAACGTAGAGGAAGTTGAAAAATAAAACCACTAAATAGGGGAAAACATCTTATTTTTCATAAGATAATTACATATTAGAGGCAGTCTTTGCTCAAAACTCTTTAGTTATCATCAATGAGATGCCAAACAGAAAATTACATTGAATGCCATATCATATATCAAAAGATAGAAAAAATGGTACGGGGTTGAGAAGAAAAATAAGTGGTGTGAAGAATAACGAGCCTTCGAACGGTGTTAAGATTCCGTTATAGATCTTATTCTTTCAGATTTGTTAAGACCTATTCAGAGGTTCAAAAGGAAAGAAAACAAATGCACTTAATGGGTTGATTTGAATGATTAAGATTCAGATTCTTTATCATTGAGAAATATTTTATGTATTTATCTCCATTTCAGAGCTCTATTTGCTGGAGTTAATAGGACTTCGACATCGAATCATTGGATAAATCTGCTTTTTTTCCTTACGCTTATTTTTTTATATGGCTTATTGGAGGTTAACAGTCCGTCCCAAGCAACACGCCTCGTACAAAAGCTTCTGCCAGAAGCAAAATCCTCCAAATGTTGTAAAAGTATGATGAACTCCAGAGATTGAGTATTATTCCCGATTTGATTGGGGTAATATTAATGTATCTTTTGTAAATCGTTTTGTTAATATTTGGACGTGTGCAAAATGAAAGTGCACTAATAAAACTACTTTAGGGCCGCATTATTATATTTTATTTTTTAATCCTTGTGTCTTGTTTTTGAATTTTGGCAGTACCTTCGGTAAACATCAAAATTTTAAAATAATGCAGGTTTTTATCCTTTATTCATCTTGTGAAGGCTATGGTCGATCAATGTGTTTCGTGTTAGGACGAGGCCATAGAGGTACTTGAAAGATGTTCCATTGCACTTAGAGAGAGAATGTTTTGCTGACTTCAAGGGTTAAAGGTAATCTATTATCTACTTGAAGTATTTAATAATTCCTTGGTCTCAAACAAGTAAATCAATCTAGATTCATAACATATATATTAGTGATGTATACATTGTTTAAATAAAAATACTTATTATGTTGGACATTCATTACATCTAAAAATTAAATTATATGCAGATGAAGTGTACATGGTCGCATGAGAATAAGATACGAGAATTTTTTTTTCAGAAAATGTTCTCGTTGGTTGAGTGATTTGCTTTGGTATGCCCGAAAACATGATCTGAGGCCATCATGGATTAGTGAAGATATATGGAAAACATTGAATGAGCAGTGGAGGACCATCGTGAAAAGTTTTAAAAGAACACAGTCAAAAGAAGCTTCAAGCATCTTTTTCTATCTACCAATTCTCTCAGCCTGCTGATAGGAGAGTTAAGGTGAAATTTAGATATACATAGAAATCCATGTAGTACCTCACATGTTTATGTAATTTGAGTTCCCTAGACAATAGTCTTTTGGTTATTGCAGGATCGTGTATGTCTATTTCAATTTTGTACATCTAATTTATGGTTTTTTTTTTTTTTTACTTGGTTATTGCGTCAACATGTTTTATAGATCCATCATGTTAAGTTATTTACACTTATTCCATTGTTATCTTACCAACTTATTATATTCAAAAGTACTAATATATACTTTCTTCTACATACTTCCTACTTTCTAACCATATTTTTTACTAATATAGGTTCAAACTCATATCCACTTGCAATTAATTATTAGACTATCTCCGGTGAGCACCATCCGAGTTGTTGAGGTCCTCCATCTGATCTTTTTGGAGGACAACACTTATATCTCCTTTCAGTCTTTACTTTCAATTTCAAATAGTTGGAGTGAGCTATGGGTTTTGGTCCATTGATCATCACTTAGAAGAGATTTTTTAAGACAAGACAGTTCAAATACATTCAACTATAGGTACTCAATCATTCGTAAACAGATATTTCTATACACGCCTTTAGTTTGGCATTCATTATCATTTATATATATATATATATATGATAAATTATATATATATATATATATATATATATATATATTATATATATATATATATATATAATCTTAGTTTCATGCTAATTCCATGATGTTTCCTTGGGTTCATGTGTGGCTCCAAGCACCATGGGCCACGACTAGCGGCAATTTTTGAGTCATTCATGAGTCTTCAAAAAATAGTTGTTGTCCTTAGTACAACAAACATCCAAATTCTACTAATGTTAGTCCTCTTTATATTGACATGGAAATTTTTGGAATATTTATTAATTATAAATCGTATTTAATATCTTCGATTCAACATTCTCATATTTCCAATCTAAAGGGGGTAAAGATTATGATAAAACACAATTTATATCCATATTCCATCATAAGAGAATTAATCACCAATTGTATTACCCTTATAATCCCCCAAAATAAATGGTCATGCTGAGCACAAACATCACCACCTCAATAATTTCATTTGATGCTTACTTTCCAGGAACTAGCCCTTGCATCATTTTGGCCTAAAGCTCTAGTTTACGCAACTTAAATCATTAAAGGATCCAATGTCAAAATTTGAAGTTCTCCGCACCATTTCAATGTTTATTCGAAAAAGAGCTTTATTTATGCCTTATCTATTTTGCTCTAATCGTTTCCATACATTATACTATATTTCACTTATTCTTTTCCAGCAATAAGATTTTTTTAGTAAGCAAAGTTTTTAAAATATCTCATCATAACTGAAAGTTGCACAAATAAAGTATTTGATTGTAACTATATATCACAAGCGAGGCTACCCCTTGACGTAACGTAGTACTTAGGATCATGAGTGAACCCAAGCTAACTCTATGTCTAGTATATATAAAGCATATTGAGAGTAATTGACTAAGACATGTACTCTATGGAAGCTAAAACAATGTATTATTGAAAGTGGGGAATACTCTACTAGTATGAAGGTGTTAAACATACAAAGAGTTGAATAACAACTGAAATATTTAACTTCACAATTCAAGTTGATTCTACTAATCTGTTTGAAAAGCATGTAACTGAGTTGAATTGCTGGGACATGTACCCCATCTAATTCTAACAAAACTGAAAACTAAATAAAAAGACTAAGCTTACAAGCATGTCTATTGTCCTCGAAATATGATGACTCATAACTGAAGAAGCTGCTGAAATGAGATCCAAGAATCGATCTACTCGCAATTTGAATGCTAAGTTCTAGAACTTACATCATGAAAGGTGTAACAAGACGTATCTAAAACACACCAGAAATCAGCTTTTTAGAAATATGCAGGTGCAACCGACAGTTACCATCAACGGACCGTAGTCTGATCTACGACCCGTACTGTGCATCCATCGTCTTTGAATCCCCGCCAAGAAAAACTCAGCCCAGAAAATTTAACTAAGTGTCAAACGACGGATGGACCTAGGGTCCGTAGGTCAGACTACGGTTCGTAGTCTATGTGTATTGATCAAGACCCCATTTACCCACTCTCTGACAAGAACTACGATTGACCAGTACGATCCGTAGATGGACCTACGTATCGTAGGTATGACAGTAGGTGAAAGTTAGCACATAATTAGGGGAAAAATGGCAGTCAGTCAACTTACTTGATCATAAATCCTTAGCAACAAAAATGATTTAGGGTCCTATTACCTATTAAATAATAAATACTTGAATTGCCTTCGCATTCCACCGAGTTTTAATCAGACCCTCCAAGTAAATTTTATGCCCTTTTTGGTAATGTTTGTCTAGGGCGAGTCGTGTTTGTGAGTAGTTCTGACAACCACTTAAATACTCAGGGTCTTTTTGGTCATTTCCTACTTTGTTTTAAAACCCAAGATATGTCCTTCTTGACCTAAATCATAAGATTGCGTCTATTTAAGCCTAAAAACCATAACTAAACTCCCCCAATTCATCATTTAATAAAAACTTAGACAATTAGAAGTAGGAAATGAGAAAAAGGACAAGAACCCTAGTTCAAGAACCTAGCAAGGTTCCATCACTTCATGCCTCGAAATCTAAATATTTCTCTGTGGCTTTAATCACTAGGTATGTGAGATTTTACTAGTGGGTTCCTTTCACCCATTGGGTCCCTAGTTTCCAGTCAGATTCTTGATTTCCAATATCATGATTAGACCAGGATTTCTAGAACTTCAACAAAACTTAATGAATTTATTAGTTATATAATCCAAATCAGATAAACATGTTATTACTCAGATTATTGCATGAATTTCAGAACCCTAGCTATGTATTTCTAAGTTGTGTTTAATTGTAAGGGTTAACAAAAATATATACTGTTAATTTGCCTCTAACCTTATGTATCTTTTGATGATATATTATGGAATAGAATTTTGGAGCTTTTGGAACTATATTCTAATTCTTTAGGTGTGTTCTAAACCAACAAAAATAAGCGGTTCACTTACTTATTTTCTTTTATTCGATAAGCATGTGAAAAATATTATCCTAATGTATTAGTACATAATGTAGAAAATACTAATGGAAGTGGGGTTGGGTCCGCTTAGGGGTGAGGATGGGGGATACAAAGATGAGGAAAGGATGAGGTGTGTTAGTGTCACGACCCAAAACGGGCCGCGACTGGCACCCACACTTAGCCTCTATTGAGCGAACCACCCCATCCAATTCCCAACGTTTCAAATCATTCAACCATACTAACAAATATAAGGGCGGATGAATAAAACCATTAATGAAAATCGATTAACACTTATAAACTCAATACTATTTATTCCGCAAAACCTGTAGTCATCACCACAATAACTCTATCCTCAAATTACTAATCTAAGAGTATCTAAGAAGCTAAAATAAGTAAAAAGCTACTATGCCGGATCTCACAGGCATCAAGACATGACGAGGAAGATCCAGTCCACGCTAGAAGCAATAGCTCACCCTGAAATCTGGCTTGAATGAGATTGGTAGAGTTCGGCTGATTTGAAGAAGATGGCACGTTTGGTGCACTGCCACAAAATGACAAAGAGAGAACATAAAGTAGGGGTCATACAAACCAAGTACTGAGTAGGTATCATAGTCCAAATCAAAATAGAAAACAGTATATACATAATATCATAAATCAACTACCATATCACATGTAGCTCAACACGTTCTATAATCATTAATACAGCACCGCCAAGTTCACCCATGAGACTCAAGCCCTCAGTGCCATACCTATTTGGAGAATTAGGTTCATCAGATTGAGTATATTAACGTCTTTTCAAGATTCATTATAAAAGGCTTATTTCGCTCGTTTCGGTACATGACACTCTCCGCTCCATATACTACTGTCGGTTCTTGACAGCCGATCCCCTAATTCTAAGTGTCGGTTTCTGACTACCCCGTCCCCTAATTCACGTGGTCGGTTCGTGGATTTCGTGACCACCCGATCCCCCCCTAATTCTATACGTGTCGGTTCGTGCCACCCGTTCCACTAATCTATCACTTTAGTTCTCAATCAAGCCTTCTTTTATACCAAGGCATCATCAATCTCATTAACAAGGCAGATTAGGGTTTTTTTCAAGATTTAGGATTCATTAGCTTCATCAATGCTTATTTTATCAACAATATATGTAATCACATTCATACAACATACAATTTAAGCATAAGAAGGGGTTTACAATCTACCCAGATCATATCATTCACTATTAAGATTTTTCTACGATAGCATAAACATAACTACTCCACCGAAGAATTCGTGATCAGCTCATCTAATCTTCAAAGTCTTTGCTTCCCTCTTCGTTATCTCTTTCTCTCTCTCGTGCGTTTCTCCTCCTCTCTCCTTTGGTTCTTTCTATTTTTTGGTTATTCAAAACCCTCTTTCTTTTACCTACCTAATAATCATATAATTAAGTATAAAAGATGATAATAACCCCATACTTGTTTCAAGGTTTCTCCCTTTTAACGCCCCCATAAATTAATTATCAACATTAAACCACTCACTTTAATATTATAATTAGGCATTGTGCCAAAACGCCCCTTAAAATATTTACAGAAATTCCGACCACCAATCAGGGTCCACGCAGCCTGTGACGGGCCGTCTGCCTGCGGCGGTCCCGTCCTATTCTCTCACAAAGATCCAGAGACTCGATGTCATAAAAGGTCTATGACGGCCCGTTATGAATGAGAACGGTCCGTCCTGCACCACCAGCCGTCGTGATGTTCAAGAGTCGAGTCTCAGTACCCAAATTTCTAAATTCTAAGTGTTTTGGAACGATACCCTCCACGCGGTCTCGTGCCCAAGACGGTTCGTCGTGGGATCCGTCGACTTCTTCCAGTTTTTCCAAAAATAAAATTGCTGCTCAAAAACGACTAAACGGTCGTTACAAGAGATAACCAATTTACCATCGTTCGTCCTCGAACGATCATAGACGAAAGAATAAGGGCAAAAGGAGTAAACCTGATCGGTAAACAGGTGTGGGTATCGTCTTGCATATCACAGCTCATTCTCCCAAGTGGACTCTTCACAACTGTCGATTCTTCACCATTGAACATTGATGGATGCAATCTCCCTTGATCTCAATTGCGAATTTTCTATCTACATGGCAACAAGGCTTCTCCTCATAGAATAAGTTCTCATCAATAAGAACTGAATCCCAACGAATGAATGTGTTTCCATCCCCATGGTATCATTTTCAGCATAGACAACAGAAATAACCAGATCCTGTCCCTGACAGCCCTGGAGGTAAGGCTAATTCATAAGCACCTCCCCTACCGCTTAGTACTTTCAAATGGTCCACTAATCCTTGGGCTTAGCTTACCCCTCTTTTCCAAACGCATCACTACTCACTCTCCCTTCAGGTGAAACCTCACAGAAAGTTGCTCACCCTCCATGAACCCAAGTCCATAACCTTCGATCTGCATCTCCTTTTGCCTACTTTGAGCCGCTAAAAGATTCTTGAATAGATTTATTCACTTCTCTAATGAATCCCAATGAATCCCTCAAAAATGTCATTACCTCCAAGGTCTAACCCTCGAATTGCATATTCAAACCAACCATGGGAGACCTACATCTCCTCCATACAATGCTTCGAAAGGAGTCCATACAATACTTATTGATAGTTTATTATTGTAGAAAACTCTGCTAAGGGTAATGTTTAGCCCAATTACCACCAATTCTATCACACATCTCACGAAGCAATATCTTCCAACAACCTGAATTGTTCGCTCATCGCTCAGCACTGCCCATCGGTCTGAGGGTGAAATGCAGTACTAAGTCCAACCTAGTCCCTAATTCAGCACTGCAATGTTTCTCGCTCCAAACATAGAAGTAAACTGGCTACCTTCTATCTGGATGATGGAAAGTGGAACTCCCATGCAACCCGAAAAATTTCTGAGATTTCGAGTCTAGCTCTTCTCTTCTCTGCATTGTAAGTCCCTTAACCGGGATAATGAGCACCTTAGTTAATCTGTCCAAAATTACCCAAATAGAATCAAACTTGCCCCAATTCTTTGGAAGAACCACCACAAAGTCGTTGCTTCTCTCCCACTTCATTCATGAATGGCCATTCTCTGAGTGTTTCCTCCGGGCCTCTGGTGTTCAATCTTTACTTGCTGACAATTTGGGACCTTTGCAAACAGAACTCAACATGTCGCGCTTCATTCTCATTCTACTCCACCCAAAAGTGTTTGCGTTTAGAGGTCACGGAAGCATCTTGGTTGCACCAGGATGTATAAGAATATCCGGAACTATGAGCCTCTGTAAGAAATTTTGTGATCAAATCATCACACGGGGCACACATTAACCCTTCCCGTAATTCTCAAAAACCCTTCCCTCATCCATTATTTCTTCTTAAGCCTCTCCTTGCCACACACCATATCCCGAATCGGCTTATTTTCTCATCACAAACTGTTTCCCCCCTTGGATCTTGTTCAAGAAAAGAAGATCTCGCCTCCACCCTGGCCAAAAATCCTCCCTCCCTTCTCATTTACTTTCTAACCTCAGAAAGTCATTAGCAGAGTCTGACCCTCTCTAGCCAATGACTGTCTAGAGGCTTGCGCAATGAGCTAAACTACCGATGCTATGCCCCTGCTTTTCTGGCTTAAGGCGTCTGCCACAACATTATCCTTTCTGGGTGATCACAATATGGTAATATCGTAAGTCTTCAGTAGTTTCCATCCATCTCCTCTGTCTCAATTCAAATCTTTCTGATGTAAAGACATAATGATGCTACGATGATCGTACTAGACTTCACATTTAACCCCATTAGATAGTGTCTCCATTGCTTTATGCAAACACTACCGCAGCCAACTCCAAATTGTGGGTCGGATAATTACGTCATGCAACGTTTAATTGCCCCTCGAAGCATAAGCAATTACCGTTCTTTCTCTTGCATTAGCAACTGCAAAACCCAACCCAAATAGGATAGCATCACAATACAGCACAAACGAAGTTCTTACCCTCTACTGGCAAGGTAAGGATGGTTTCGGTAGTCACAGGTCTTTGAGTTTTTTAAATCTTTCCTCACATTCATCCGCCGCAACAATTGGAACATTCCCTGTCTTAGTCAGTGTCCTCAATTGGGAAGCGATAGAAGAGAATCCCCTTGACAAATCGACGGTATTCGCTGGCTAACCCAACCAAGCTCCTTATTTTAGACCAATTAGTATGTCCTTACCCAATTTCTCACTGTTTCAATCTTTAGAAGGATCCACCATCACCCCATCCCTTAGAAACCACGTGCCCCAAGAAAGACACTGAATCTACCAAACGCACCTTGAGGAATTTGGCATAAAGCTTTTTCTCCCTCAACATTTCCTTCCAACACAAATTCTCAAATGCTCCTCATTTCCTTCTTCACTCTGGAGTATATCAGTATAATCATCAATAATAAACGATCCAAAGAGATCCTATATCTTAAAAATCCCGTTCAATCAACTCAGAAAGCAGCAGGGGCATCGTTAGTCCAAAGGGGAAACATTACCAAGAATTCATAATGCCCATAACCTCGTTCGACAAAAGCAGTCTTTGGCACATCTCTGCTGCCCGTATTTTCATTGATTGATAACAAGACCTCAATTCAATTTGGAGAAGACACAAGACCTNACCGAGACGGGATATTGACTTTTGCATTGATTTTGGATCCGGGTACTCGTCCCATTTCCATACCCCCTTATAGAATGGCTCCAGCAGAGTTAAGGGAGTTGTAAAAGCCCAACTTCAAGAATTGTTAGGGAAAGGCTTTATTAGACCAGTGCATCCCCTTAGGGTGCTCCTGTTTTGTTTGTGAAGAAAGAAAGATGGGAGTCTTTCGTAGTGTGCATAGATTATCGAAACTAAATAAAGTAACTGTAAAACAGTAGTCCTTCATTCCTCGCATTGATTTGTTCGATCAGTTACAAGGTGCTACACCAAACTATACATCACTTAAAAGTGCCTAAAAATTATAAAAGCCCATTTATCCAACTTATCCGTAATTTGCCCCAAACTCAAAAACCCAAACCGAAAAAGTTCTATGACATGAATTGGCAAACAACTTTAACGAAACAGACTCAAATTAAAAATACTGATTCCTGGCATTTTATATTGTTATGGTTCTGCGCACACTGGTCACTTCAAACAACACTTCAAATTGAATCTCTCACATTAAGACTATGTTTTACTCTATCCCCGTGTCAGTGCACGACCTTCTTTGGAGAAAACCATGTTCGTGTTTAGACACATATCCCTTCCTACTTTCACTCTACTTCAAATAAACTCCTACTGATTCCATTTCCACTTGTAAATGCTTTTAGTTTGTTCCTTTTACCTCATGGAACTTGGATACTGTATTCGGTCCACCATCTCAACGTGATTCGTTTTTCACGAGTCCATGTGGGATTTTGGTCTTTCCGACATGTTTGTGGAACACTCGTTGCTTGCAACCCTTTCACTATCAAACCCTCTCTACCTAACATGTGAATAAGATTTAACTGTATTGATTTGAAGGCTCATTTTGAATTTTGAAGATAGTCTGTGGCTGAAACACACACCAAATGATTAAGTTTTTTTGTTTAAATATCGCATTGTGCCTATGAAATGACAGTGTATCAATAAAAATTATAAAATCTCATTCAGCAAAATGATTTTTTTTGATGAAAATAATCATTGAAAAAACCTTCTTTTATATAATACTGTTAGATCATCTAAAATACAAAATAAAACCTATATATTAATATACAAAAATACCACAACAAGATAACATGATTTTTTTAAAGATTAAGCTCATGTCCGATCAAAATTCCAAAGAACTCGAAGGCTAAAGTTAGCTTTGTCCACAATTGTGTTGTTCATTCAGATATGTTTGACTTTGTAACCTGGAATATGATAAGTTGAAAAATAAAAACCACGCATGAAGGGAAAAATACTTATTTTTCATAAGATTTATTCCAATAGATATAAGCATCTTGTTGCTCAACTAGTTATTTTAGTCATCAATGAGACTGCAGATGAATTACATTGATGCACACATATCAAAAAAAGAGAAAAATTATACGTGGTTGAGAAGAAAGTAAGTGGGTGTTAAGAATAACGCGCCTTCGAACGGTGTAGGCTAGATACTCTGTTATAGAGCTAATTCTTTCAGATTTGTTTAAGAAGACGACCTATGTCAGAGGTGTCAAAGGAAGAAACAAATTCTTTTAACTGGGTTGAATTAATAATAATAGATTCAGATTCTTTATCATTGAAAATACGTTTTTTGTATTTAGGTCCATTTCAGACTCTATTTTTCTGGAGTACTAGGACATCGAAATAGATTCATTGGATCATGCTGGTCTTTTTTATTTCTTACGCCTATTTTTTTTAGATTGGCCTATAGGAGGTTAACAGTCCGTCCGACCAAGCAACCGGCCTCGTACAACAGCTTCTCACAGAGGCAATAATCCTCCAAATGTTGGAAAGTAACGATGACCTAAAGAGATTTTGATAATTATGCCCCCCGATTGATTGCGGTAATTATTAATGTAATCTTGTAATCGTTTTGGGTTTAATCAACGGAAGCCTTGTTCAAATGATGATTTGATTTTTTCTCCTTTATTCGTTAGTTTTGATTTTTTCAGTAGCTTCGGTAACATCACAAGTTTAAATATCTGCTGTTTTATCCTTCTATTTCAGTTATAAGGCTATGGTCCAATCAATGTGTTCTTGTTATGACGACCCTGGAGTACTTTAAAGGATGTTCCCATTGAACTTAGAGAGAGAAGGTTTTCTGACTTCAAAGGTAAAAGTAATTCGATTATCTACTTGAAGTATTTAATAATCCTTGCTCTCAAACAGTAATCAAGCTAGATGCATGACAACACATATAGTGATAGTACATGGTCTCCCGAAAACATGATTAGAGGCCATCATGGAATTAGTGAAGATAATAGTCAAACATTGATGAGCATTGGATCTCTGAAAAGTTCAAAAAACCACCTCAAACGGAAGCTGAACCAAAATCAGTTTCTACTACCTTTTCTCCGCAGCCGTCTCATAAGAAGAATACTTAATATTGAGATTAATACATCAAAATCCAATGTAGTACCCTCACTGGGTATATGTTCGATTTCAGTATCTCCTAAAATATCTTTTGGTTATTGCACTGATCGTTTATTTAGTAATTTCAACAATTTGTACATCTAATTTAGTTTATTTACTGGTTCATTGCGCAACATAATCTTATAGATCCATCATTTTAGTTATACAACTTATATGTGTTATCACTTACCTACTTGTTATATTCTGTACTAATAAGTACTGTCTGCATAGTGTTTAATCATAAGTTCTAACCCTCAATATCCAGTCTGTCAGTTAATTATATATACTATCTCCGGTGAGCAACATCGTAGTTGTGGTCCCCATCTTTGGAGACAACACTTATATCTCTCCTTTCCAAGTCCTTTACTTGCAATTTCAAATAGTTGAGTTAGCTGGGGTTTGTCCTGTTCTCATCCCTTTTAGTACGAAGCTTTAATTCAAGACTTCAAATTCAACTATTTTACTCTCATTTATTCGTATAAAGATATTCTATACCCTATAGTTTGGCATTCAATTATCTTTATATCTACTAACTAATACTTATTAAATATATATATATATAGTATATATCTAGATATATTAATATATACTATAATGTATTATATCTACTCATCTATACATTTTTATCTATATATCTTCTATTATACCTATATATAATAATATATGTTTTATATATATATAATGCTAGTCCCGATGTTTCCTGGCTTCATGTGCGGCGCCAGCACCATGGTACGACTAGCTACAATCTTGAAGTCATGACATGATGCTTAAAATTACATTGTTGTCCTTATTATATCAAAATTGTACTATAAACTTTAGTCTCTGTATTCGACATGGAAATTTTTTTGAATATAATAAATTAGATAATATGTCTTTAATATCTCGATTCAACATGTCTCCTATTTCCAATTGCTCAACGGGGGTAAAGATTATTCATAAACACAATTTATATCCATATTCCATCAAAGAGAATTAACACCAAGGTATCATACCTCTTATAATCCCCCCCCAAAATAAATGGGTCATGCGAGCACAAACATTCGAGACCACCTCAATAATTTCATTTGATGCGTACTTTCCATTGAACTAGCCGTTGCATCATTTGGCGAAAGCTCTAGTTTCGCAACTAAATCTAAAAGGATCCAATGTCAAAATTTGAAGTTCGCGCAATGCCATTTTCAATGTGATTAGAAAAAGAGTTTGTATTTATGTCCTTATCTATTTTGTGCTCTCAAATCGTTTCCATGCTTAATACTACATTTCACTTATTGTTTTCCGCTATATGGACTATTTTAGTAAGCCAAAGTTTGTAAAAAAAGATCATCATCCGTACATTGAAAGTTGCACAAATAAAGTTTTATATTGTAACTGAATCTCACAAGCGAGGCTACCCCTTGACTCACTGGAGTCCTAATTCATGAGTGAACCCAAGCTAAACTCTATGTCTAGCATATCAAAGCATGTTGAAGTAATTGACTAAGACATGTACTGCTATGACCTAAAATACAATGATTATTGAAAGTGGTGATACTCTACTAGGTATGAAGGTAGTAAACATACAAATAGTTAGATACAACTGAACATCTTTAATGTCACAATTCCAGTTGATTCTACTAATAGGTTTGAAAGCATCTAACTGAGTTGAATTGCTGGGACATGTACCACCTCTAATTCTAACAAAACTGAAAACTAATTAAAAAGACTAAGATTCAAACAACCTGTTCTATTGTCCTCAGCACTATGAAATGACTCATCCTGAAGCAGTTGATGAAATGAGAAACCACGAATCGATCTACCCGCAATTCTGATGCTGAGTTCTAGAACTTACATCTGAAAGGAGGCGTAACAAGACGTATCTAAACAAACCACACCAGAACTCAGCTTTTTTAGAAATATGCAGTGCAAACCACAGTACCATCGACGGACCGTATCTGTCTAGGGCCCTTACTGTGGCATCCATACGTTTGAGTTGAATCCCCCCCAGAAAACTCATCCCAGAAAATTTAACTACTTGTCAAACAAGGATGACTTTAGGTGGTGTTCTAAAAAGACCAACCAAAATAAGCGGTTCACTTACTTTATTTTCTTTATTCCGACTCAGCATGATTGAAAAATTTATCCCAATGTATTAGTACATAATGTATTACAATACTAATGGAAGTTGGCGTTTAGTGGGTCCTCTTAGGTGTGAGGCTGGTGGGATAACAAAGATGAGGAAAGATGATGTTTTTTAGAGGGTGGGAGGACATACTCCATATTAAAACCACTTGTTTCAAACAACGCCATCCACAGCGATTTTCGCTTCTCTTTTCTTTTTCATCTCTAATGAACTTCTTTCTAAATCATTTTATCACATTTTTTTTTCAGTTTACCACTCGGTGTCTGAGCGACTTGGAGAACTGCAGACCCATTCAGGGGGGACACCTCCCCGTCGAATGGTCTGCATACGCGGACGGTGCTTAAATAAAGTCAAAAATTGTAATTCAAGGATAGAGCATTCTTACCATTGGCACTATAATCCATGTTTGGTGGCAGTAATATATCAGAATATGAAAAGTTGAAACATAGAGTTTTGGAGAAATTGTTCTTCCATGTCTGTAATGGAGAATGTATCTTGGTTTCAGTCGTTAGCTTTGTCTGTTACATTGTTTTAATTTTGGTTTTTAATGTTTTTGTTGAGGTGGTTTTTTGTCTTTCCCAAAAAAGTTGTGGAGAGGCTATTCTCACGAGAGTATTTTGGGTTTGCCGTGAGTAAGCGACACCGTGCAGGGGTGTTTGGTTGTTAGACCACGAAGCTGCGTTGGTTTAATAGGAAAGCCACGAACCTTTCACTAAGATGCCCCCGGGATAAAAAAATTAATCCTTGATACAAATTTAAACTAGATATTGTTTTAAACTCAAAGATTAAAGGTTCACGATTCTATGAAAAAGTATTCTGGAAATTAAAATCTGCTTTTTCTGACTTACTGAGTTTCTTTACTAATAAATTATGTATTTAGACTAAGATTAAACGCTTATTTTTTACTGACTGAACCCTATCCCTTTTCTAAACTACGTCCTTGCGGCCTATCTTCTGTATTTGTAATCTTTCATATATCCCCATTTAATTATATATAGATGAACTGATTTATTCTATGTCAAAATGTAACAAAATTCTTATTATCTTCCTATAACGGCAAAATGAATTATGTGTGTGTTAAAAGTCCTTTTGAGTTAGGGTTTGAATTGACCTTTGGAACGGCAAAATTATGAAAATTTATACTCCTATTTACTTTATCAACACTCAAATTTATATTAGTAATTATTATTCGGGGGGAGAATGATTATTATTATTCTTATTATGTACTTATTATTATTTTTATGACATTATAGAGATACCTTGGATGGCTGGTCTCATTTTCAACGATTGTGTATCGAAGATACATTAGGAAGCAAAGAAAGAATGTTAACGGTTGCTTAAATTTCATTCGTGTTCTCTTTGTGTGGTTTGCATTGGGCAATTCGGTAACAATTCTTTCAATGTGAACTCTTTTCTCATATCACGACTTTCTAGAAGAGAACTCAAAATTCAAAGAAGAGTAAGCAAAAACTAGCATATTCCAAAGGTGTTTTTTTTGTGTTTCTCTCTCTATATATATATATATATAGTAGGATATTATGTTTAGGTATGGTTGTATGTATGTCTGTATGTACGATATTTATGTATGTATGTAGAATATTTTCCAACAACCACCATTCCTGAGCAAAATAAAAAGACAGTGAGTTTTAAAACTCACCTTCTAGTTTTTTGTTGTTTGTTCTTCTTTGTTTGTTGTGTTTGTTTCGTGATGATTTTTTCTCTAATTAATTCATGTTTTTGATAGCATAGTATTTTCTGGATTTTTTTTCGAAAATTTTTGCAAGGTTCTCTAATTCCTATTAGCATTTTTTTTTTCTAAAACTGTTTATTCCTTATTTAATTCAGGCGAGAAGAGAGATATGTTTAATCCCATCTCCTTTTGCTCGTGCAATAGAAAGACAATTATTATATCATGGGATTGATGACTTTAAATTTTTGATTTTGTTTTTTCATTTTGCCCCGAAAAAGCCTTTCCAATCATTTTTTCTTCCACAGTTTGACTAGCCAGTGTTACTGCTTTAAAAAATAATTGTTTTATGTCTTCATTATGGAAAATGGACTGCCTAAGTCAGATGAATATTGAAATTATTTTCAATTTTTTTTTTATCGGTCATGTTTGAAAATAGTAAGGGCAAAACTCATCTTGATAATAATGTAGGAAATATTTTCTATGTAATTATAATCATCATGCTACCAAATGTTGAAGCCCCCAAAAGGTTTAAAAATGTTAAAAATAAAAAACATTCTGCAAATTTGAATGAATCATTTTTACCATTCTAAAACAAAAATTTACCTCCATTAGTTTGATCATTTTAACTTCACAAGAATATCTATATATATTCTTGATATAACATGCTCAAATGACTATTTAAATCTCCATATATGCTTAGTAAAACTATACGAGTATTTCATCCCTTCCTATTTGATGCCCCATTTTTTTTAGAAACAGGATACAGTCTTATTGCTGTGATTGAAATATAATATACCATAGCAACTTCTCGTGCCCTTCTTTTCAAACATGGAGAATCCCTGGGACACATTAAATTAGCTATGATATTTGTTGAAACGATCCCGTTGATGTGGGTAGGCCAAAAATGATAATTGCTTCTTCATTTCCTGAGGCGGAGGAGTTGATAAGGGCAATATAAAAATTTTTCAATAAATGGGGACCAAACATTTGGTTTCAAACGAAGAGCATTAAAAATTCAAAGAACAATTTTCAGGAGGAGGTAGACAAAATCAAAATTCTACAAAGTAGTGTACCTTTGTTTAAAGATTGTTAATTATCTCTAGAGTCTAAAAGAGTTCGAGTGATACTACGAGCAACTTCATCCTTATATCTTATCAAAGGAAACAATCTGTCCGAAAACAAATCCTCATCTTTTTCATTAAAAAGAATTTGGTCTTCACATGCTAACATCACGCACTTGCTGGTGGTAAGATAAAATTCACACCAACTTTCACAAAATTCCCTTTCTATTTATCAGTTGTTTTCCAAAGTCTTCACAAAACTACAGAAAACAAGCTGTGCTCCGTTCCAGAACAAAAAAAAAGGTAGAAGAAGAAAATGATTCATGAATGTTTTTTTGGATGTTAGTACCACTGGTGCAGGATGTTGAAATACCTCATTTATAAATGTACAGGGAAATAATCGTTATCCTTTATCTATTTTTCTAAAATAAAAAAAAGTCTAGTTATATGGAGAAGGTCATTTTCCAGTGTTTTCGTTAAATTGGATAAAGATTTCATACATAATATTCTAACTTTTTCAATTTTTTATAAGAAAACTTCATGTAGTAAGTTCTGCTCCAATTAATTGATTGTTGTGTTTCTATTTCCAATACTTTGCTTGTCGACTTTTAAATCAAATCCATTAGTACAAATAGAGGAAATGTTTTACTGTTTTGGGTACGTCATAAATTCCTTAATTTGAATTGATCACCGTCTTTGTGATTAATCCAATGCCACAGATATTTGACGTGAAAATTGAATGGGAAGGAAATCCCCCATGAAGAGTGGTGCAAAAAAAAAGTCCAACATACAAATGAAAGGGAAAATTGAAGAAATTCTAATGAGAAACTAACACAAAAAATAAAATATCTTATGACTTTTTTTTGAGACGACGTTGCTTGTATAAAGAACAAACCAGAAACATAAACGGTTCTTGATTTGAACCTATTCTTATAGGGTATGCTAATTTCTATTTTTATCTTTTGGATGGGGTATATCTCGTAAAAGTGTTGGGGGGGAGGGATAAGCTGTAGAAGAGGCATTCTTAAATTAATACCCAGCGAAATTATTGTTTTCCTTATTTACAATGATTTATGTTTTCTTTTTTAGAAATATTTTGCTTTAACATTAAATCACCTGATTTTTTTATTATTTTTCAAACATTGCTTTCTTAAAGTGTCTTTTATGTTATCTCTAAATGCCATAAACTAAGCGTACATAAATCTATTTCCCAGATGTTAAAATTCATATAGAGGGAAAGCTTCCAAACCTGGAGCACTATAGATAACATGGATAACAGTCCTGGGATTGGTTCAATCCGTCTAATATACAACCACGTTCATTATCACTTCGAAATAAGTGTATTTTACCCGTCATTTTTTATCTTGTATGCTTATGTAACCTGCATAGACTTAAGATTGACGTGTCTGCATCCCCTAAGAAGATGTCCAACCCATTCAACAAATGTATTGTGCAAAGCCCATCGGCAAGCAAAAGATGTCAAAAGGTATTGAGTACCCTAAGTTTAAACTTTTTTGCTTGTACTTTTTACTTGGCAGAGAGACTAATTTAATGTATACTAGGGACTCATTTAATGTTCGTTAAAGATTAAGACGTAGTAAATAATTCACATATAGCTATTTAATGTGTATTGCAATCATGACCTCCATAAGTCTTCTAAGGATCTTTTGTGGGCATGCTAATGTTTAGAATGGTTAGCATTTCAAAGTAAGTAATATTTTTAGTTTCCAACAATTTCACTTTCCAACTTTTATTAACTCAATAGACCTTCAAATTCAAACGTTACAACTTGCTAATCTACCCTTAGAAGATTATAATTCTCTACTACCTACATCAGACATCACAACCTCTAGCTTTAGGTCCAGTAGATCGGTCATGTTGCCAGCCACTCAACATTCGACACACTACATTTCACTTGGGAAAAAATTAACGACAACTTGCGAAAAAAATACTCAAACTAAACAAAATATAATGTTCTTCACAGTTTTTCTCGCGCAAAACTTCAACTACACATCAATATTAAACTTTCATCTTCTCAGACTAAGACTATATTTTACCTGTTCGCGAGGTAATGCACCAAACTTCTTTGAGAAGAAACTTGCACTATTTAAGAACAAAGAGTCGCTTTCCCCCGACTTTAATTCTAGCTTAAGCAAATTGTAGTGAGTCCTTTACTTTAAACTCGTGGGGACTTTGTGAAATACTTGTAGTGGCTTCTTTTCCTCCGTGGGATTGGAGTACTGTCATTAAAATTTCATCGGCCTCAACATTATTCTTTGTCTCTATATGCCCAGTTCAATTTGTCTTTCTAATGGTCATATTGTGGACCATATCTTTGCCACCTGTCACTTTCAAACCTATATCTATCTAAAAATTCCCACTTTTGACTATGACAAAACCAGGAATCTTTGGTGTGCGTTCGACCGTGCTAAACAGTTACAAAACATAGAACTCGAGTAACTGTTTAACACAGAAATAATCTACTACGCGCCCACACCCACCTTCTTATATCATAGGATATCTCAATAAGCAAATAGAAAGTATAATACTAAGGGTTGCAAAGAAGTCAAAACAACACTATCAAGGCTAAAACAATTGCGAACAAAACCAAGTACATAACAGGTAACCTTATAAATAAAGAACAGACTTACAACAGAGAAGATACCTAGAACACATGTTGGAAGCTAGAAATGGATGCGGAGTCGAGTAGGTAAGATCCTTTTTTCAGCAGAAATCAGGTAGTGCCTCTGAGAGATTCTAGAGTTTTTTGGGTGGCTTTTTCATCTAATAGAATTTTCCCCTGATCTAAAGCCATGTAATACCTTCAACAACATTCTTTTCCTCCAAACCAAAACTTTCACGACATAAGCTATGCACTGATTTATTGTTGTCAAATAGACTTCTTTTTGGAAACAAAATCTTTGCTTCCTAACCTGGACGATGCACGCAAAAGTCTTCTAAGTGGTATTAATCTCCCTGGGAGCAGCACTGCAACCAGTTCAACACCTTACCGTTACCCAAAGATCCTTATGGTCGATATTTCCATGCTTTACTAGACCCCACGTGATCAAAACTCATTCCCAACAAGAACTCATAGCCCAAAACATGACGAATTTTGTCCTAAACACAAATGACATGCTTATGGCAAAAGATAAGACCAGTAAAATTGATGGAACCCTAGAAACAAGCATCTCCAAAAGTGTTAGATCTATGAAATTCGAAGGTGGGATCATTCGCTAAAAGGAGAGATATCTCTAGGTAAGATGGTAACTCGTCTAATATATGAGATAATCCCTATTTACATAGTGAGACCAACCTATATTAGGAACCCCAAAAAATTGTGCCATACATTAAAAAATGAGAGTAAATGAGACACCATGAACTGTACTAGTATTAGAGGTAAATAACTAGAAGCATTGATCTGAAATAGCGAGTTTCTCATAGCTTCACATATGGGCCACAATATTCCAGGAAAGAAACAAGTTGTCCAAACTGTATATTTAGAAGAGACCATAAGGGTACAGACATCATCAAAGAACCACCAAACTATTATTAACCCTACTTTTGATAATAATTTCTTGCTTAAAGTGTATGAACCATGAATTTCCTAACAATACGGTGTCCTCAATATCATCACCCTACTTCTAGCGGTGAGGGGGCATTTTCCCTTCTCATTTCACTTATAATTCCACCCGAGAGAGTTGAAATAGAGAACACTTCTTACTACCTGAATCAGGTAACGAATAATTTAATACGTAACAGATGGTACATTTGGAAAGAGTAGTTTAGTAGCTCAATTTTATAGTACGAACTAAGGAGCCAGCCTTTCCATTCTTAGCCCTCATATACATCATCGGTTCGTCAGGTATTTTTTATATGGGTTATAGGGTCCGGTGGATGGTAAAAATCGAGGTTTTTTGAGGACTTGGATTTTGATTGGTTTAAAAGTAGAGGAGCCTTAATCAAGAGATCTTTTCACTAAGTGGGTTATGGAACAAGGATACCATAACAACGTTAGGAAGAGTTCGTCGAGGTTTCTCTATTGGCACGGCACAAGCTCGCTAGTAGCCGTTTGGTAATCTTAACTGTAGTCGTTTGGGACATTATGTGAATGTGCTGTATCCTATAGAACATCTATTTAATTCGTAATATTATTCTACATTACGAAATTCCCTTAAACTAGATGCATCAAAGATGAGCATAGTGGGTGAACCAGGTTCAGCGATAAGGACCTAGTGTGTTCCTCTTTAATTACCTAAATTTCCGAAAAGAACCGTAGATCCCCTTAAGATGAAGTTGTAAAGTGTGGGAAACATCACGATGATATATTCTAGTGGAATCCACAAACTCAATTTCGAGCAAAATAGATGTGCAAACTTGTTCCTCGAAAATAACAATTGTCAAAACTTACTGAGTGAAAGGTTAAGGTAGGACATTGTAGTATTGATAGGTTTGGGGGTAATGGTGAGGAATCTGTTCTTGGTGGAGTTTTCAGGGTATGAGGAGTGTGATGGTTCAGTTTACTAGAGGAGGAATTGAGGTTGTAGCTAGGGGTTGGGTATTTTAGTTTATTGGAGCATCATGGTTGTTACATGAAAAGTCCAAGACCCAAAAGTTTAAATGATAATTTTAAGAAGGCGACATATGGGTCCACGTGGTAAGAAAAATGTTTTTGCTTTATTAGTTTTGAAGTTATGCATTTGGAATCAAGAGTTTAATACATACTTGTATTTTTTAAATGATAGTCAGACCCACATTCGTCTTTTGCGTTCTTTCTTCATGCATAGTATTCATTAGTAGTCATGGAGGGTGGGCGTTAGCAATTTTAATCATCTCTGGTGCAAATTTTTTCTTTCCAAGTTTCTCGTGCTAAGCCTTGGTGAGATTCTATGATTTGTTTTTTCAGTAATGCAAAAATTCTTGAGACCAATCCTTTCTACATTGTCCCTTAAAATTGATTCATGTTAAGTATTTTCCTTTGGTTTGAACTGGGTTTTGGGGCTATGTTTTTTCACATAGTATTGGTCACAAACAATTAATCACAAGGTCCATTTTTCAACCCAAAGTATGAGTTGTGGATCCCAGAAGTGAACAAATACGTAACAACTTTTACTTTCGAATAATAGACAGAACCAAAATATTTGTCTTTGTTTTCCCAAGGATAAAAACATGACCTTCACGGGAACGTTCGCCAATACCATGTAGTTACTCAATGCACCCCTAGACGTTGGCCTTCATAGTTCAAGATTCATATTCTACATCAGAAGGGAAAAATTGAGCTCCATTTTATCAGGGTACTCGACAAGGGCGGAGCCCAAGTTTGGATGAATTCGGTTAAAGGTAGACGAATAGAAAAACATGTGTAACATTTGTAATTCAAGTTCGTGGGATTATCTTGGGAAATGCGGAGACATTACCACACTAACAAAACTCTTTGTCTAATTTCAACGACTCCTCTTTGAGATTTTGCTCATATCTTTCTTTCCTTCTGAGTTTTCTTCATTTTCTCCATGAGACAGAGTAGTGGAAAAGAATATCACATGAGGGAAGAACCTGGTCGTGTACTTTTCTTTTCATTTTTAGCATATACTTTATTGGTCATCCTTGAAGTCTTTGGTTTGCTATAACATTTGTTGCAACAAATAATATCAATGTACGCTCTCTTTGGCACATTAATCTTTTGTTTTCGATGTTAAAGCTTTTTCATATGAAGAATATATAGACAATTCCCTCAACTCACTTCTAGAATCAAACATTCCTAGGTATATTCTTTCCATTATATGAATGAAAAATTTACCCGCAGGTTCTTAGTGAGATATGTTAGGCTTAGGCATTTTTAGTAATTCAATATGGAGTTTTATTTATCATGCGCCTCTGGCATAGCATCTATGTAGAGATAATATCATGGAGTATCATAGCCTTGAATCCGAATTAATTAGATATGTTGCCTAGAATCATCATACTGTAATCCATTGCTTGAAGGTGCTAGTTTTCCTTTTTTCTACTCGCTCCAGTTTGTGATGAGTCTAGAGCAGGATTATTGTGATCAGACCCCATGAGCTTCATAATATTGAACAAAAGTAAGGTCCGTCAAAGTTTAGTTCCATGATCATGTTCTGTTAACCACCATTGTTGTCAAGTTTCTTTTGAATTTTCTTATTTAATATAAAAAGGTTTTCAAATTGCGCATATAAACTGTAACCTTTGTAACTCCTTCTATTAATAAACCCACATTGGCCTACTATACCTCTGGCTAACAACCCTCATAAGCTGGGTAACTCGATATAGGAACACAGTTTCCACATATCTAAGCATCTGGTTGATCTGACTGATACACTATTTATTGTCTTAAGATGATTTTATCTACTTTGCTTCGATGTTACATTCTTCACAAACTTCTTCTTTAAACTAGTTTGTAAGGAAGACCTGTTACTAAAATCTTGTATAATAAGTTTTTTTTTTAATTATTGTCTAACTACATGACTTATACCATTTATGCCTATTAAAGACTCTATCCATTACCACTTAGATATATACATTTGCAACATTAGTATATTTGGATGGATTGAATATATGAAAGTAACAAAAGATAAAGCTCGAAACTAAAAAAGAATGGCCTTCATTAATAAACACAGGCCTTCATCCAAGACCTCTCTAACTATTATCTTCTCTCTCCTCTTTCCCGCTTCCACCGCCCAAAATTGTATCAGAGCTAGATCCTTAAAGATAAACTATGGAAAATCTGGAGCCGCCTCAATCGACGAAAAATCAGGTTATATAATCTTCATTTTTTGAGAGCTAAATCAATTTATTCTGAAAATCTCTTGTTAATTATAGTTTTCTTTATCATATTTAAATAATGTTATAATAAACACATCTTTAGAAGGTGTTGACTACAGAATACTCTTTACAGTATACCCAGACTATGGCCCAATCTAAGGTTGAAACCGGTAGGCAAAGAAGGCCGTTTAGGGGGAGTAAACAAAGTTGAGGCCGCTGTTAGGGTATCAATTACAGAAGCAAGCTGTAGTAGTGACTAGAACGAATTTATTATTAAATCATAGTATTACATATAAGTAAGTATAATTTATAATAGAGGTTGGAAAGGAATAAAACTTTAGCAAAAATGAATAAGATGGGACTAGCTATCTGATCTTGATGATGAGATGAAGTAAAGCTAGTTATTACTATATATTAAAAAATCTTAATAACCCGATATAAAAAGAGAATTTAGATAAATAGTAACATAACGAGATATAGAAATGCACACCCCAGGTTGACCTCAATAACCATACACAGCTTACAAGATGAACTTATTATGATTTCTATTTAATATGATGATGTAGACACAGACTATGATAAGTTACGACTATTTACAATATTGGGTAAAAACTATCGAAAGATAAATCTACTTGAAAAATTTATAATAGAAAACCTAGTTGAATTATGTAAGACTAAGGAAGTTGAACATCTATACATATTACAAAACGTTAATGAATACAAAGATTAGCACTAACAAGAGAGAATATTATATAAGGACCTTCTATGAAGGATAATAAGCAAAGAAACTCAATAATAAAAATAAGATAAAAGGTTAGAAAACATGAAAAATTAAAACCCTTATATATGGAATATAAATTAATTACCAATTAACTAAATGCAAGAAATGATGAAAAGATTAGTTGATAGATAACAGTTCGAAAATGAAATATAACTATTGTGTTTCGTTGAAAAAACAATATGGACAGAGAATCTATCAACAACAATTAAGAGAAGAATAATCGAGAAATAACTGGAAAAAGACAAGAATTACACTAGAAAAAAAGATTAGAATAAAACATATTAGCATAAGTATGATACCTAATCAATACTAACACAGAAAAACGATATCTCATGTTAAAACTAGAAATAGATAGCTTTGACTACGAGTTTGCAAACATAACATCATACATAATTCAATGAATAAAGAAGATTCACAGTAACGAAAAATATGGTGTATAAGCGTCAAGATGGACTGAATCATCAAAATAGTATAGTTCAAATTTAGGGGAAGATATAAGAAAGATAGACTAATTTATATTGTGGGAAGGTTTGAAAAAGAAACGCAAGCTAGAATGCTTAACATCACTGATGGAACCCTCACAAAAGAAAATGAAGAAATAGACAAAGTACTTTTTCTTTTTAGATTTATTTTTGTCGTCTTGCGTCGGCTAAAAAGCCAAATTTTACAAAGTCGTAAGGGTCAAAAGTGGTGTCGGCCACATCATGTAAAAAGTTTTTTCTTTTATATTTTTTGGCTTTATATTTTATCATACTTCCTTCATTATTAAAGCCGTTACTACATGGTGGTGTTTAATTTTTCCCATTTATCTTCTGGTAAACAATATATTTACCCTATGTTTGCTTCCTGCTCCGTATCATCAGTAGGGATAATAATCGTATCTTTTGTGATAATCCTTCGAGATATTTTTGCAAGGACAATATATATATGTTCTTATTCATCTTGTGTCTTTTTATAAATTGTTTTAAATCTTTTTTATTTGACAAGTTATTGTCATTAGTCGTTTTCTCTATATTATATGGTGTAACTTTCTCTAACACCATTTTCTTACTACATAATATGATAGTTTCTTGGTATAGTTGTTAACTCTATTTTTAATGGTATTCCACCTATAATTAGTTCTTTTCTGTTGTTTTCTTCTTCACTTGTAGTCCATTTGTAACTAGGTAATCCGGGCATTCTGTCCTGTTCTTATTATTTCTTCTTCTAATACTTTCTCTTGTTTATATAATTTTCTCTATGTCCTGTCTTATTCAAATTTTATATCGTTCTTTGATGCCACTTATTCCTGTTATCAATATGAAGTTGGTGTTATTTCTTCTTCTAGGAATTCGTGTGTGGTTTCATATTTCTCTGTAGATGTCTTAGCTTGACGAGGTAGTTTCTTGTTTATTGTAATTTGGTATGCTGTACTTGTATACTAGAGCGGTCTTAATCTTTCTTTAACTATTGTCTAAATCTTCTTCATTGTCCATTTCTTTGTACTATAATCGGTAATTATCTATTACTGTAATTATTCTTTTCAAATGATTTCTATTTTTATTTTTATCAATTTTGTTTTTTGTCATGTATTTTAATGGTTTGGTGTTAATATAGTATAGAAATTTTTTACCTCTTGCTTGAACATTTTTACTTCCTGGTGACTAGTTTTATTCCTGATAATTTCCAATATAGTACTAAGGGTATCTTATATTGGTATCTTTTATGATACACGTATACAAAGTATTGGACGCTTATTAATAACAGTTTTAGAATGGGTGATTATGTATATTACTGTCCTTTAACTTGCCTATTACGCTTTTTCGATAGGTGTATTTTCTGTCAGCTGCCTAATATATTGCATGGGGGTTGAATTTCCTTCCTTTCTCTAAGGACAGGGGTTATTCTTAACAAAATAATTTCTGGGTTGCTCTCGCTAGTGGCATATTTTATAGGTGCCTTTGCTTTTTATAACTTGGTATTTCTTTGATTTTTATTCTCGGTTGTTATTATGGGTTATGGTTTATGCTCTTCCCTTTGCATATTTACAATCACTAACATGTTTCTCTTTTGACTAACTACATAATATTCTTCTTTTGTATTTTAAAACCGATTTTTTTTTATTTTAAGGTATGGTCGGTATTTTTCAACACTTAAATCTAATTCTTTTTCCTTTTATCTGTTCAAAAATTGTATTATCCAAGATTATCTTTTGTGTGACATTTCTGTCTCATTTTCATTATTTTCTCTTTCTTCATTTTATTTTATTTCGTTTTCAACATTATATTTCTTCGTGAGATTTCATCATTATCTGAGTTCAAATTATTTCTTCTTATCCTTTTCTATATCTAGACAACTGAGTCATATTGCTAATTCATTTTCATTGTAATAACATTCATAATCTTATATTCTATTTGCATAGAATTAATAATAATGTTTCATCAATCAAAGGAGTTAGTTCGCATTTTTTTATTTTGTATATTTTCTGATACTTTACACATTTTGTCGTTATAGGTCCTATTTTTTTCCACAATTGCTTACATTTACATTGATCTATCGTTCTTTTGGTCTATAAAGGTCTTTTTAGTTTTGTATTCTTTATATAATATCTTCTTCTTGTTTGTTTATATTTAGATTTAGTTCTATTTTTTCGTATATTTTTAATAACCTTTTTTTAGTTTTTGTTTGTTGTGGCGATTCCGAATTTGTGGTGCCATTTTGATTTTTACAGCATGATCGAATTTTTATTTTATAACTTTCTACTTTCTCCATTTTTAATTTTTATTTTGTGTTTTCGCATAAGTGTACAAACCATTGAGATAAAAAATTTTATTCTCGATCCTAAGTCATCTGTAAGTCCCCTTCATTTTCCCAATCTTTAATTACTTTTGTGATAAATGGTTCTGGTAAGTTTTTGTCAATTTGTGGTCGTACTTCTTTGAGTCCTTAGATATATTTTGCTTTGTACTAAATAGTCTTTAAATGCACAAGTATATTCTTCTATATACACATTTTGCAGATAGTTAATTTTGTCATTTAGTTTGTCTATTTAATTACTTCTTTCTTTTTTTGTTCTCTAATATCTGTGGTCATACTCCATAATTCACTTCTT
Source organism: Solanum habrochaites (assembly GCA_027704765.1). Taxonomy (NCBI): domain Eukaryota; kingdom Viridiplantae; phylum Streptophyta; class Magnoliopsida; order Solanales; family Solanaceae; genus Solanum; species Solanum habrochaites. Next base: position 6,327,191 of record JAKWJA010002495.1, on the reverse strand, counting down.
ATTGCTGATTCATATTTATCTAATACTTCTATATGTGTCGTCTGTGATGGGGAATCCGGCCATTTTGCTTTCATTTCTAAGTACTTCTGAACTTTTTCTGGGTAGGGGTTTCTATCCATAGGTTTTAATAAACTGTTTCCTACAAATGTTCTTCAATATATCTTGGGTTTCTTTGTTTTATTTTATTCTCTATCAATTGGTTTGGATAATGTTTTCCTGTCCATATATATTGCTTTACTTACATTGTTTACCATCTAGATCTAGAATTATATTGGTTCCCATTGGTCATCGTTTGGGTGGGGGGGGGCATACCAATTTTATTTAGGCCGACTATGTCCACATGCATTAGCTCTATCTGATTTTGGTAAACTTTCTGTGTAATATTGGTGTGTCTGTCTTGGATAGCTCTAGGACATATTATAGGACGATTTCTGGGACTATTATCTTGTTTAACAACTCCTGATGTACATGTTTCGTTTGTATCTCCGTGTTATTTCTAATTTTTTTAGTTGTTTGTTTGTTACTAGCATTTCCCGTGTATGTTTCACTTATATGTCGCTTATCTCTGATTTCCTGGTCCCATTATTCAATTTTCATCTATGGTTCATTTTATTTCATTTAAATTCAAAGAATCTCGTTTAATGTTTGATGTTTCGTTGATGATTTTTTCTCTAAGAATTAATTCATTTTTGATAAAGCATACATTTTTCTTGATTTTTTTCTTAAAATTTTAGATGTTCTCTATAATTCTATTAGGTTTTTTTTTTCTAAATAGGTTATTCCTTCATTTAATTCAGGCTAAGAAGAGAGATACGTTAAATCCCGTCTCATTTTGCTATTGCAATGAAAGACAATTATTATATCATGGTGATTTTGATACCTTTAAATTTTTTTTATTTTGTTTTTTCATTATTGCCCGCCTTTCCAGCATTTTTTCTTCTACAGTTTACGTCGTAGCAAGTGTTACTTGGCTTTAGCAGAATATTGCCTTATTATCTAATTTCTCTATCCATGAATTGTGGAAATTATTTTTCATTTGTGGTTTTTTTTATCTCATTTTGATAGTGATGACAAAGGGGGTGATGGCGAAACTATCTTTAAATATGTCGGAAATACATTCATATGTAATGTATCATCAGTCATGCTAGAAGGGGAAATGTTGGGAAGCCCCCAAATTTAAAGGGTGAAATAGACAAAATTTCTTTGAAAATTTTAGGATCATTTACCATTCAATAAAACATAATTTACCTCCAGTAGTATGATCAGATTTTTTAACTTAACAAGAAGATATATGTTCTTGTATATATGCTCAAATTGACTATTTAAAGTCCCCTCTATGCTTAGTAAAACTAATTAAAGTATTTCAATCAATTCCTTTGGATGGCGGGGGCCATTTTTATAAACAGATACAATTTCTTTAGCGTGATGAAATTATATATCATACCACTTCTCGGTCCCTTCTCTCAAACATGGAGAATCCGGGACTTGAAATTTGAGTATTTGATATTTGGTTTGAAACGAATCCCGTGTTTTAAAAAATTGTGCTTCTTCAATTCCTAGAGGCTGGAGGATTTATAATTACATATATTTGTGTCAAATCAAAGTTAGCAACCATGTGTTCAAGCAAGGGAGTAAAAGTCAATAAACACGTGGTCAACTGAGGAGGAGACAAAAGCAAAGAGGCCGGAAAAAGGGAGGGGAACCTGTGCGTAAGTTATTTTATTATCTCTCAGCGGAATTCTAAAATAGGTCTAAGTGAAACTAAAACTTCATCCTCATATCTTATCCAGAAAAATCGTCCTAAAACAAATCCTCATCTTTTCATAACAAGATTTGGTCGTATCACATGCTAACAATCAACTATCTTGCTGTGGAATATAATTCAACCCAACTTCCACACAAATTCTTTTCTTTCTATTTATCAGTTGTTTCCACAGTCGTCAAAAAATTAAAAAACAGCTAGCTCGTCCATGACAAGAAAAGGTAGGAATGAAGAAATGATTCAATTAATTTTATTTGGCTGTTAGTATCAACTGGGGGAGGATGTTGAATAACTCAATATTTTTTTGCTAAAGGATGCCATACGAAAATGACATAACAATAAATATCTTTGAATAAGTTTGTTATGACTATCCGCGGTTAATTTCGTTTAACTAATGGAGGATGAATATTGTAACTTTTTGAATAGTACAAAAATGATTTTGTTCATATAATATATCACCAATGGATTAACCTAACCTAAGTGTTAGCCTATAGGTTCAGAGATGGTTTAAGCGCAAACTCCTCAACAATCACACATTCCTTGACTTCATAGGTGGATTATTTTTTCAACATTCACAGATTATAATTATAACCTGATAAATAGGTTTAATGATTGTATAAGATATTTTTCATATTTGTATGACTTACGTGCTCAATCTAGTGTGGCATAGGCAAAACAACCCTATTTAAAAGTTATTTTTTTCATTAATTTATACTGTACTGGGAAATATAACTGTTATCTTATTGCTATTTTGTGTTGCAAAATAAAACATCTCTGTTTATTCATTTTCCATGTTTTCTTAAAGTGGGAAAAGATTTTCATACATAATATATTCTAACTTTATATAATTATTATTATAAGGAGAAAGCTTCATAATAGTATTCTGGCTCCTAATTAATTGAGTTGGTTTGTTTCTATTTTTAATATACTTTGCTTGTCCACTTAAATCCAGTAGTACAATAAGGGGAACTGTTTTACTCTGTTTGGTACGCATAAATTCTTATTTGAATAGATACCTCGCTGGGATCCGTCTTTTGATTGACCACAGATATTGGAGTGAATTGAAAAGGGGAAGGAATCCCCCATTAAGAGGTGAAAAATAAAAGTGTCCAATATACAAAATGAAGGGGAATGGGAGAAAATCATAGATGCCGAACAAAATACTATGAAGAGACTAACACCAAAAATAAAAATGGATCTAATACTTTGTTGAGAAGACGGTGCGTGATAAAGAACAACCAGAAGAACATCAAAGGTTATTATTTTGAACACTATATTCTTATAGGGTTGTTTCTTCATTTCTATTTTTATATTTTGGATGGTGTATCTCAGTAAAAAGTGAATTGTTGGTGGTGGGGGGGGGGGGTCGATGTAGAATAAGGCGTCTCTTAAATCATATCAGCAAGTCTTTGCTTTCCATTATTGTACTTATTATTTTTTCCTTTTTATAAAATATCATTTTTTGTGTAATACATTAGAATGGATTTTGTTTAGTTATTGGTGAAACGTGGCTTTCTTAAAGTGTCTTTTATTAATTTTTCTCGAAATGCCTAAGTAACTCAATCTATTTCCCGGTATGTCAAATTCATCCTATAAGGAGCTTCCAAACCTGAGCAACTATAGAAAGACATGGATAAAGTCCTGGGATCTGGGTGCAATGACTCCGTCGCCCAGATACACCCACCCACTATCATTCATCTTCTCCCTTCACCTTCGGCAGTTCCTCTCCCCAACACAATCTTCGTGAAAGTAAGTGTTTGTTACACATCACAATGCGACCTGTGTCTACATGCACACAGGCCGCTCGCAGTGTGTGCGCGTCTGAGTGGAAAGGCATGGAGCAGCGCCCCAAGGAGATTTGAGACTGTCTCCTTGTCCAACCTTTACACCACACTCGGTCCCGGTCACTGCTGATTAAACAAAGATGTCTTGATGCAAAGAAAGCCGCAAGCGCAGCAAAACTCAAAAGGTATGTAATACACCGGTAATTAAACTTGGTGGGCGGTGCTACGGGGGATGCAAGAGACTAAATATGTATAGGCCGCATGGAGTTTCAGAAGATAAGACGTATTAAAATGAACGTACACATATATAGCAGATGGAGGGGCCTCATGTGAGCCCATAATTCTGGCTAAGGAGCGGGTGGGGCATTCATCGTTAGATGTTAGCAGTTCAAAGTAAGGATGTTTGGAGGGGCAACACAATTTCACTTGCAACTTTTATTAAACTCAATAACTAAACTACAAATGGTTACACACTAATATACCTTAGAAATTATCTACTCTAGACCTAGATTCAGACACAAACCTCTAGCTTATGCTAGATCTTCTGTTGCCTCCCAACTCAAAACCTCCCACTACACTACATTTCACTGGGAAAAAAATTTACGCAAATTTAAAAAAAATCTACTCAACTAATAAAATATATTCTTCCAAAAAAATTCTCAGCAAACGTCAACTAACCAGTCAAATTTGAACTCTCTCGAGACTAAGACTGATATTTTACCTGTATCTCTATGTAGTGCACACAAACGTCTTAAAGAAAGCTTGCACTATATTAGTGAACAAAGGTGGCTTCCTACTTTAATTCTACTTAAAGCAAATTTGTAGTGATTCCTTTTACTCGTGGACTTTGGAATACTTGTAGTGGCTTCTTTTCCTCATGGACTGGAGTAGTTTATTATTTCCATCCCTTAAACATTATTCTGTGGTCTCGATGCCAGTTCAATTTGGGTCTTTCTTGGCCATATGTGTGGGCCATCTTTTGGCACCTGTCACTTACAAAATCCTATATCTCTCTAAATAAAAGTTTCCCCCTTTGACGGATAACAAACCAATTAAATCTGTGTGTGCTTTCACCCTGCTGAAACATTTAGCGGTACCAAAACATAGCAACTATGTACGAAGTACATGTTATACAGAACTAGGAATTACTACATGACATACTACACCATCCCCTTCTGATATCATAGAATCTAGCAAGATAAATCTATGAATAATAATACTAAGGGGTTCAAGAAATACACACACTTATTCAAGGCTAAAACAATTGAACTACAACCATTAACATAACAGGTCCCATTATAAATAGAAGACAAGAATACAAGTAGAGAAGATACACTAGAACAGCCTGGTATAGGAAAAGCTAGGACCAGATGTGAATGCGGAAGTAGAAGTAAGTAAGCATCCTGTTCAGGTAGAAAGTCATAGTGGCCTCTAAGATTATTAGATTTGTGGGATGTTTTCACTAATCGGAAATTTCCTGATCTAAATCACAAGTCAACCGCAACACACATTCTCTTCTTTTTTGTCATACGTATTCAGAACCTGTCTTTATCTCTTGTTTTCCGTCTCCGTCTTAACCTAACGAAAATGCACTGATTTTGTTGCTTCAAATGTGAGACCTCTTTAGTGAAAAAACTCCTTTTGCTTCCTACATTGAACGCTACCCAATAGGCTCTAAGTGGTGAAAATGAATTCTCCCTGGGAGGATCAGGCACTGCAACCTGTTCCCCTACCCCGAAGATCCTTAGTGGTCCGATCTTGCCATGCTTTACTAGAGCCCCAACGTGATCAAAATCATTCCCAACAAGACTCTAGCCCAAAAACATGAAATTTTGTCATAAACCAAATGGCATGCTTATGGCAAGAAGAATAAGATCGAGGAAAATGATGCCCCTAGGAACCGCATCTCCCCAAAGTGTTAGATCTATGAATCAAGGTTTGATCGTCGCTAAAAGCGAGATTATTTCTAAGTAAGATGGGAACTCATCTATATATGAGATAATCCCTAATTTAACATATGATCCCACCCAGATTCGGAACCCAAAAAAAAAAAAAGTGGCATACATTATAAATAAGAGTAAATGATACCCCATGAGAACAGGGGCGGGGTTGTAGACTATTATTTAGAGGTATATAACGCGAAGCATTGATCGAATAGCCGAGTTCTCATCTTCCCATATGGCGACACATATTGCCCAGGCAACGACCACCTTTAGTCCAAACAATGGTATTTTAGAGAACCATAAGGGTCACACACAAGAACGCACCAAACCTATTACTAACCCTCTGTGAGAATAATGTCTTGTCTAAAGTGTATGAACCAAGAGAGGTGGGGGCCTACATATAGTGGTGTCCTCAATTCATCACCTAATTCTAGAAAAAAATTAACCCTTCTCATTTGCCCTTATAATTCATCCCGAAGAGATTTAGAAATAGAGAAACACTGACTACCTTAATCAATAAACTAATCATTTAAACATTACAGATGGTACATTTTGAAAGACTAGGTTAAGAAACGCATTTTATAAGACGACTAGAGGAAGCCATGCCTTTACCATTCTTAGTCCGTGCTAACTCATCAGGTATTTTTTTTAGGGTCAATGGGAGGGATAAATGAGGTTTTTGAGGACTTGGATTTGTTGGTTTAAAAGTAGAGGAGACCTTAATCAAGAGCTCTTTTCACTAAATGGGTTATACGAACAAGGATAACCATAAACAACGTAGTAGGAAAAGAGTCCGTCGGTGTTATATCTATTGGCACGATCACAGCTTGCAGTACCTCTGTATTCTGGAACTTAGTCGTGTTGGGAACATTATGGAAATGTGCAGTATCCCTTAAAACATATATTTAATTCCTATTTATGTAATCGGAATTCCCTTAACAGATGCATCAAAGATGAGCCAGAGGTGAACCATGTTTCAGCATAATTTTCTAGTGTGTTCCTCGTAATTACCTAAATTTCCAAAAAGACCCCTAAAGATGATTCTCCTTACGGATGAGTTTGTAAAGTGTGGGAAACATCACGATGATAGTATTCTAGTGGAATCCAATCCACAAACACAATTCGATACACAATAGATGTGTCAAACTTTTCCTCTAAAATAACCATTGTCAAAACTTACTTACTAGAGAAAGGTTACTAAGGTAGAATATTTATATAGATAGGTTTTTGGGGGGTGGTGGTGAGGAATCGATGGTTGGTGGAGTTTTACGGTTGAAGTGTGATGGTTGAGTCTTGGTAAATGGGGGGCGGAGCCCGTAAAAGAGGAGGAATTGAGGTGTACTAGGGTGTGTGCTATTTAGTGGTAGTGGAGCCCATCATGTTGGTTATAATGAGAATCACAGACGCAAAGAGTTTCAAAATGAGATAATTTTAAGAAGGCGCCATAATGAGGATGGTTTTTAGTTTGTTGAAAATATAGTGTAGTATTTGGTATGGTAGGTTATAGTTTTATTGTGACCCCGTGAAGGAACATTTAGTGCTTTTAGTGTGATTTATGCATTTTTAATCAAGATTTCGAATACAATAACTTGTATTTTAGAGAGTCGACCCCATCTTTCGATCTTATGCGTTCTTTCTTCATTCATAGTATTCATCTAGTATCATGGAGGGTGCTTGGCAATATTTTAATCACTATGAGTCAATTTTTTTCTTTTCAAAAAGTGTTCTCGTGCTAATTCCTTGGTGAAGATAATCTAGATTTGTTTTGTCACCGTAGTGGCACAAATTATGGAGACTAACCCTTTTCTACGATTGTCCATAAAAGTGAGGTCGATTTAAGTATTGTGGGGGGGGGGGTTCTTTTAGGTTGAACTGTGTTTGTCTATGTTTAATTACACTATTATTGTCACAGCAAAAATTGGAGCACATCCATTTTTCCACACCAAATCTTTGAGTTGTTGATCCATAGAAGTTGAAACAAAAATACTGTAACACCTATTACCGTCGAAAATAGATAGAACAAAATATTTGTCGTTTGTTTCCAAGGGATAAAACTAGAGACCTTAAGAGTTAACCATACATGTAAGTCATATCTCAATGTCCACTAAATTTCTCCATAGTTTGCATCTTCACATCCTACTAAGTTCTACATTTATTCATTTGGGTACTAGAGTTCCAATTTGTGTTCGTTTTCAGGTAGCGGAATCATTAACGAACCTTGTCATAAATTCGTTATGATTAATCTTGAAATCGTAGACATTACCCAAACACTAAAAAACTCTCTCATAATTACAATCGACTCGCTTTTGATATTGACTCAGTATCTTTCTCTGAGTTTTCTTAATTTTTCCTCCATGATCAGAGTAGGTTAACATCACTGCGGTGAAGCACGTGTTTCGTGTACTTTTCTTTTTCATTTTTTTAGCATTAATAGTAAGTTCACATCTTGAGTCTTTGGTTTGCTATAACATTGTTTCAACAAATAACATGTACTCTCTCTTTTAGAACACATTAATCTTTTATATTTGAATTTTCAAAAGCTTTCTTATGAAAATTGCTCGAATAGAATTCCCTCATCATTTCTAGAATCAAAACATTCCTAATAGACTTTCTTTCCATTATTATGAAGAACAATTACACCTCAAGGTTCTTAGGTGAGATATCTTAGAGGCTTTATGCATTTTAGTAATTCATAGGGAGTTTTATTTATCATGGATCTAGGACATTCATTTATTGATAGTATATCATGCAGTATTTATGGCTTGATCCCAAAATTGATTAATGTGCTCTAGAAATCATCATACTTTAAATCCCTTTCTTGAAGGTTTCTATTTTTTTTCCTTTTTTTCTACTACATTTTGTTTGAGCAGTCCCTACGAGAAGAGAAATTGTTGTGTCAACTCCATGATCTCATAATATTGAACAAAGTTCGAGTTCTCTAAATTTAGTTCACATGATCATTTTTGATACCCCCAGTTGTTTGTCAGTTTCTTTTGAATTTTCTTATTAATATACAAAGGTTTCAATGCCTCATAAAATGTACCTTGTAAACTCCTCTATTAATAAACACAACATTTTCCTACTATACTTCTAACCCTCACAGTACACGAATATCCATGTGACCATTCTAAGCATCTGGTTGATCCTTATCATCTGTTGATATTTAAAGAATGAATTTTATCATTATTCTGCGGTACATTCTTCAACAAAATCGTTCTTCGTTAAACAGGTTTAGAAGACTTGTTACAAAATCTTGAGAATAGTTTTTTTTATTACTTGTTGACTACATGACGTAGACATTTATGCCATAGTGGAGATCTCTATCCAATACACTGATGCATAGTCAAATGGCAGCCATACATTTGGTAGTATATACCATAGATACATGCTATATTTTTGTCCATTTAAAACATTTTTCTTTGTTTGAAGATTTATTACTTCGACTCTATGAGAGACATTCCCTTGTTTCCTTATCACAAAGTTGTTATATGGTGAGGCAAGTTGTATTCAAGAAACCGACATATTATCACCTTTCGATTGAGGGTTCACTAGTTTTACCTATTTTCGAATGTCTTTAACTTTTCTTTTTTCCAGCAAGCTCCCACTACTATTCCAGGTTGTTCCTAAGATTTTGTTTATGATTAATTGGTGTTGTAAAGGACTGAGTGACGCTAGGATTGCCATTCATAGATTGTTGTCACACCTAATCAGCTTTTTGTGTTATGGATTGGTTTCCTAGATGGTTTTACAATCATGAAAACATAGTTCCACTTAGTTGCTTGGGTCAAACGAATATTTAATTCAGATTAGTCAAGATTCATTCGCTAAAGATTTTTACTTGTCGGATAATATTCGCCTTTAAGACTTTTGAATCCTTATTCACTGGGTGGTCCACTCCTTATCTTTATCTTGTAGTAAGTCACACTTACATTTTTTTTTTTAAAATTTCAGATGTTGTGGAAAGGTTCCGAAGAATCAAGTTGATGAGTCCCCCCCCCCCCCCCCCCCCCCCCTTTCAAGAAGATCTTTGTTCTTTTCTTAGAGCTTGTATTGAGTTTATAGATCATATACTCAAACGTCATATAGTTCATAGAGCTACCACTGATTCGTTATCACGGTTTCAGGTTTGTTTGGTATTTATGAGAGTGAGCATTAAGATGATAATTTCTTCCTGTTTAATCTTTGCGATAAGACAGGTTTTACCTTCCTCTTCCTTAGTGTCAAATTAGACTCGTTTTTTTAATCTTCTATGGCCATAATGAAATGTCATCTACTCCCAGAGTTATTTGTACCTGTTTCCCAACTAGCATATATAACATGATGGTTTCATTCCTTTCATTATTTATGGTCTTTGGGGGTTGTCCAGTGCTCTTTTCTTCACTTTCTACCCTTCATTTTCCTCCACTCAACTTTCCATCTCCCCACAGGACACTTCTTGACTTACTTGTCAGTTTCCACCACATTTATAACATCCTTCATTTCGGCGGGGATGTCCTTTTTTGTGCTATTCTCCTGGTAAGGAGAAGGTGGTTCTTCTGTTTTCTTGTCTTCTTGTCTTTCTTGAAGAGTTCCTTGAAATTTTTGCTTATCATGCCTATATCATCTCAATAGATCATGAGTTAATCATTCTCATCAGGTTGCCCTTGAGAGCAGAATCTTTATCATTTATTTTCCTGTCACTTCTTTGTTGGCACTTTCGACATTCTCTCATATGTTTTTAATTTTTTCTCCAAGCTCATCGAACAGTCCTATTTTTTAAACTTGTGGCCCTCTTATAGAAGTAACTTGGATTTCCATGATTAGGTAGTTTTAAGAACCTTATCTACATGTTCCTTTGTAGTGTATTCCTAAGGACATTAATTCGTTGACCACTCTGGTGAATCTAGTGATCACATCCTTAAGTCACTCTCCATTTTTCGTATCAAAGGACTCAATTCAGTGCATATTTGTTTAGCAGTAGTACATCGGAGGTATGGTTTAACTCGTAAGGTCCGAGTCCACATATGAGAATGCATTAAGCCTTGTCAATCTTTCCTAGCATCTTGTAGTCAGCTTCTCCGTATAGAGCCTTAGGTTTAGGAATGTCCTTTCCTTCGTTGTCCTTGATTGTAGGCATTAAATGTCCATCAGTAACTCTCACGTGTAGTTCATAGTCCTCAACTTGAATGAAGTCCTCCATTCTTGTCTTCCACTAAGAGTAATATTTATTTCCAATTAAATAAGGGTGGCCTATTTATGTGTTCTCCTTGACCGTGTCCAAGAGGACGTGCAGAATTCATAGTGTTCTGACCTTGACTTATTAGACTCTTTATTGAGATATCCAGCTCTGAGAATAATTGTTGGAATTGTGACCTATATAATTCTTCTAGGGATCGTGTATGGGTTATATAATTCTTAGAATATTCATTATTTTAAAATAAGTCTGTTTGTAATTTCCCAACAGATTCACTTTCAAACTTTTTACCAACTCAATCAAACTTCAAACTACAAATTTACATATTAGGTAGGGCCTAAGAACTATAAATCCAATTTCTCAACATCTTTAATTTGCCCTACTTCAAAAACAAACACTAATTTCATGGAAATGAATTGCAACAACTTTAACAAAAGTCTCAAACGAAATCTAGGATTCTTCAATTATGTTCTTTGGCGGCACTTCAACAACCATCAATTTGAACTCTCTCACATAAGACAATTTTTTTTACTCGTATCGCCCTATTAGTGCACACTTCGTTGGTGGAAACCATGCTCTGTGAGAGAACAATAGTCCCTTGCCTTTTCCAACTTCAACTCTACTTCAATAACTCCTAGTGATGCATTTCCTCATTTAAACTTTGAATGCTTGTAGTGTTCCTTTTCCCTCCTGACTTGGATCCTGTATTATTTCCCCAAAAAAAAACCCCCATCTCACTATTCTTTTCTCTATTTGCAATTTGGATTTTGTCTTCTTTTCCTATCATGTTTATGGAACTCGTTGTCTTGCCCTTTCACTATCAAACCTATCTCTACCTAACAATGTGATTAGAATCTATATGTTTGTATTTTGAACGTTCATTTGATTTTTAGATAGTCTGTGGATCGGACACCAATGAGTAAGTTTGTTGTTTTTCATATCTAATTGTGGTCCTATTAACGATTAACCTGTAAGCATAAAAATTATAAAATATTCCTTCAGCAAATAATTTTTTTTGATAGAAAATAATATCAAGAACACCTATATTTTCGATAAACTTTTATCATCTACATACAATTAAGCTTATATTAATATAAAAATACACAACGACAACTGATTTTTTAAAGAATTAACTTATGTCGATCACAATCTCCAACTCGAAGGCTACAGTTATCTTTGTCCAACAATTGTTTGTTATATTCAGATATGTTTGAACGCTGTACACATGGATACAGTTTGAAAAATAAAACCTCTAATTAGGGGAAAAATTCTTTTTTTCTCGTGAGATTGATTAATATGTAAGAGGCATTCTTGCTCAAACTTATTTATTTTAGTCATCAATGAGAACTGCAAGTAGAGGACGAACATTGAATTCCACTATCAAAAATCGAGAAAAATGGTATGTTGTTTGAGAAGAAAAGTAAGTGGTGTGGAAATTAAGAGCCTCCGACGTTTGTAAGATTCTATTATAGATCCTTAATTCTTCAGATTTGTTAGACCCATTCAGGTTCAAAAGGAAAGTTAAAAACAAATGCACTTAAGATTGATTAATGATTAAGATTCAGATTCTTTATCAGTAGAAATTTTTTTGTGATTTAATCCTCCATTTCATAGCTCTATTTGCTGAGTTAATAGACTTCGACACTCGATTCATTGGGATGAATCTGCTTTTTCTTTTTACGCTTATTTTTTTTTGATGGCTATTGAGGTAACAATCGTCAACAAGTCACACGGCCTCTGTACAAAAGCTCTTCTTCCAAAGGCAAAATCCTCCAAATTTTTGGAAAGTATGATACTCCAAGATTGATATGATTCCCATGGATTGGGTAAGTATTATTTAAATCTTTTTATCGTTTTTTTTTTGTTTTTTTTAATAGGGAGCCTTGTCTACATGAGAATCACTACTATAAACTACGTTAGAGCCGCATTATTCTATTTTGATTTTTATCCTTTATTCATTTTGTTTTGAATTTTGCAGTAGCTTCGGTAACATCACAATTTTAAATATAATGCCAGATGTATCTCTATTCAGTCTTGTGAAGCGATTGTCCAATCAATTTGGTTTGTGTATAACGAGGGCCGTGAGTACTGTAAACATTTCCCCTTGAACTTGGAGAGAGAATGTTTGGTAATTCAAGGTAAATTAAATCGATTATCTTAAACCCTTGAGTATTTAATAAAATCCTGGGTCTCAAACAAGATACATCAATCTAGATTCATACATATATATAGTGATGTTATATAATTGTTTAAAAAAATAAAAAAACCGATTATGTTGGACTTTATTACTCTAAAAATTAAATTATATGCAAATGACGTTATATGGCTCTCGAGCATGAGAATAAGACTACGCGAATTTTTTTCAGAACAATGTCTCGTAATGTTAGGATTTGCTTGGTTGCCCCGAAAACATAATCAGAGGTCCATCATGGATTAGTGAAGTATATGGAACACATGATGAGCATTAGGACCTCTGAAAAGTTTCAAAAAGAACACCGTCCAAAAAGGAGCTCAACATCTGTTTCTACCCCGTTCTCCCAGCCTTCTCATAAGGAAGATTAAGGTAAATTTTAGATTTATACATCAAAATCCATGTATACCGGTCCATGGTTATATGGAGATTTTTAGTATCACCTACGAAAAGATCTTTTATTTATTACATGATACGTGTATTTCAGTATTTCAATTTTGACAGTCTAAATTTATTTATTTTACTTGGTTTTGCGTCACACTGGTCTTATAGATCCTCAATGTTTTGGTTATTACACGATCATGTTTTATTTTACCTCACTTTATAATTAAAAGTACTAATATATCCGTTCTGCCGACGATTTTTAATAATCATATGGTTTCCAACCCTCAATATCCAGCTTGCAGTTAATTATTAGTACATCTCCGGAAGGAACATCAGAGTTGGTGAGTCCTCATCTTTTTTAGGAAACACTTATATCTCCGTTCAGTCCTTTACTTTCAATGCAACATGAGTTAGCTAGGGCTTGTCCTAGTAAATCTCATCTTAGTAGAGCTTTACGACATACATTTCACATTCCACTATTGTACCTCAGTATTTCGTATAACCAATATTCTATACCCTTTAGTTTGGCATTCATTATCTATATTTATATAAATGTTTTTTATCTTAGATTCATCTACCACATTTTTCCCCGCTTGGGGTCATATGTGGCTCCAGCACCATGTCAAACAGGGCAATCTCGAGTCGTGAGATGATTCTCAAAAATTAGTTGTTGTCCTTAGTACATACAAATTACTAATAAAGGTTTGTCGCTTTATTCGACATCAAAAATTTTTGACAGATTTATTAAGTTATATAATATGATATTTAATATCTTCGATTCATCATTCTCATATTTCCAATCTAAAGGTGGTAAAGATAACGATGAAACACAATTTATGTCCATATTCCATCATAAGAGAATTATTCATCAATTATATTACCCTTATACGACATAATTATACCCCACACCCCCCGCCCAAAAAAAAAAAATGTCATGTTGAGCACAACATCACCACCTCCAATAATTTTTAATTTGATGCTTGACTTTCCCGGAATGGCCCTTGCTTGCATCAGTTTGGCCTCAATCTCTAGTTTAACGCTACGTAATTCATTAAAGGGATACATGTCAAATAGTTTGAAGTTCTCCCTCCGCACCATTCAATGTTCATTCCCAAAAGAGTCTGATTATTGCCTTATCTATGTTGGTCTAATCGTCTTCATGTACTATATTATACTTTGCACTTATTGTTTCCAGCTATATGATTTTGTAGTAAGTCAAATTTTTAAAGTATCTCATCCTAACTACATTTGCACAATACAGTATTTATTGTAAACGATATCTCACAATTGAGGGCAACCTTCCGTAACATGAGGATTCGGATCATGAATTGACCCCAAACTAGCCCTATGTCTACAATAAAGGCATCTAAGAATACTATTGAATTAGACCATGTCTCTAGGGAAGCTACAACAATTAACTAACTGAAAGTGCGGAATACTCTACTGGTTTCAGTATAAAACCTGCAAGAGTTCAATAACAACTGAAATATTTAACTTCAAAATTAAAATTGATTCTACTAATATATTTGAAAAGATCTAACTTAGTTGAATTGTTGGAACATGTACCTCATCTAACTAACAAAACTAAAAACAAATTAAAAAGACTAAGATGACAAGCATGTTTATTGTCCTCGAAATATGATGACTCATCACTGAAGAAGCTGTTGAAATGCGAACCAAGAATCAATCTAAGTGCAATTTTGATGCTGAATTCTGGAACTTACATAATGAAAGGTGTAACACCCTGTATCTAAAACAGACTAGAAATTAGTTTCTCCGAAATCTACAGGTGCAACCGACGGTTACCATTGAGGGACTGTACTCTGATCTATGGCCCATACTGTGCATCCGTCGTTTGAGTCTAAATCCCACAAATAAAAACTCAGCTCAAAAAATTTGACTAAGTGTCGAACAATGGACGGACCTACGGTTCCTAGGTCAGACTACGGTCTGTAGTCTGTGTCTGTCGATCAAGACCCCATTTATCCACTCTATGACAAGAACAACGATGACCAGTATGGTACGTAGATGGACCTACCGACTGTAGGTATGACCGTAGGTGAAAATTAGTAGACAATTAAGGGGAAAATACAGTTGGGTCAAGTTCAATTGATCATAACTCTTAGTACAAAATGAATTAGGTGCCCTATGACCAATGAAATTATAGATAATTGAATGAACTTTCCTTACCCACCATGTTTGCTAAAATCATATCTCCGAGTAAAAAGTTATGCCTGTTTTATTAAAGGCTTGTTGAACAGACCCAACCTACGGACCCAAACGATGGACCGTCAATTGAACGACGGCCCATCACTCCAGGTCGTCATTTGGTCTGACAACAATTCACTCAGGGGTCTTTTGTTCTTTTCCCACTTCGTTTAAACCCTAAGATACGTCGTTTTTACCCAAAATTATTAGATTTTTGTCAGTTTAAGCCTAAAAATATAACTAAAACTTGCCTAAGTCAAATCATTAATAAAAAAACTTAGAAAATTAGAAGCAAGAAAGGAGAAAAAGATCAAGAACCCTATTTCAAGAAAGCAAAAAGGTTCCATCACTTCTAGTCCCGAAATCAAAATATTTCTCCGTGGATTTCATCACCAGGTATGTGGGATTTCACTAGTGGGTTCCTTTCACCCATTGGGTCCCTACTTTTCAGTCAAATTCTTGATTCTCATATCATGATTAAACCTAGGGTTTCTAGAACTTCAACAAAACTTAATGAATTTATTAATTATATGTTCCAAATGATATTATCATGTTATTACTATGATTATTGCATGAATTACAGAACCCTAGCTATATATTTCTTTAGTTCTTGAATTACACATGCTAGGTGTGATATTTCAGTTACTTCAGATATACATGCCTCAGTTATAAATACATAATTACCAGATTAATTGTTTCATTCTGAGTTTGTATGTTCAGTTTTAAGCTATCCAGTTTTTACAGAAACTCAGTCATAATTAGTTAATTACATAATTCATTAGGAGTAGCATAATACCGAGTTGGACTAGGGTTCATCATACCCAATTAGTCCCAGAACTACTATCCAAATAGGTTGTAAGTCCCCATTGTGGACGATCAGTTTAGTGATCACGCTAGCATGCCTTTATACCTCTAGCAGGGTATATTGGGTCCTCTCGATGGGGAGTATACATCGAACTCCAAATTTAGCTCATGTGGTTTTATTATTGGTTATTAGTAGCTTCCACAGTTCAGTGAGACTCTATTGAATCGACAATTTATCACTATATTCACTATTCAGTTCCAGCATGTTATGAATTGGTCATTGCATTTAGTTACCTCAGCATTAAGTGTATCATGTTCAAATTATTATACTAGTTTTGTGCTTGTTCAATTATGTTCTATTTCAGCTTTACCCTATCCTACATGCCCAGTACCTTTAAGTATTGATGCATACATGTGCTACATCTTCTCGTCATTTAGGTTCAGGTTCTCAACATCCACATCGCGCTTAGGTCAATTTTTTATCTCCAGTTCAGTACATTCAGCGGTGAGTCTTAATTCTCCGAGGACAATAGTCATGAGATCATTTCAATATCTAGTCATTTAGTTTCATTTTTACTAGACTTAGTTGGGTCTTATCCCAACATATCTAGTCAGTTAAAGGCTTATTTCAAAAATAGTTATTTTTAGCTTAGAATTGAGTTAATAACTTCTTTGTATTAAACTCATTGTTTTCAAATATATCAGTTATAGAATATGGGTATTCCCTATATTTGTAGCTTAAATTATGATTTAGCTTTCGCCTTCAGCTTATTATCTTTAGTATGCTCATGATTATGCCAGCAGGGTTATCTTGGGATCACTTGTGGTTGTGGTCCTAGGTTTCGGGTTCGCGTCTCCGATGTAGCTCGAGGCGTGATAAAACTTGGTATCAAAGCACTAGGTTTAAGAATCCTAGGATGTTTGAAAATCCGTACTAAGTAGAGTCCTTTTTATGGGTGTGAAGTGCACTACATCTAATGTGAGAGAGGCTACAAAGTGTTTCTGGAAAACTTCACCTTTCTGTTACTCTTATCGTGCGTTAGGTATGATCTTATTCCACTCTAACTTGACGTTCTACATTTTAGATCATGCCTACGTGTAGAGCTAATTCTAGGAATGCGAATGCCCGGAATGAAAACGCAACTCCTCCAGTCTCAGATCAAGAAGTCTCCAATTGTGAGTTCAGGAATGCCATACAAATGTTGGCTCACAGTATGACCAACAAGAACAATCGGGTTCATGTGAATGAAAATGGTGGATCAGCAGCAGCAAGGTTCCGTGACATTATTAGGATGAATCCGCCTAAGTTCTTAGGATCACAAACTAATGAGGATCCTCACAATTTCTTGGATGAGATTAAGAAGACTTTTGATCTGTAATGCAAGATCACTGGGACTGATCGGGTTGTGACGTTGCTCCTAAGTTTTGAAGAATGTTGCGGATATTGGTACGACGCGGAAGGAATTAATAGCGGGTTGTATTCACAGGCAACTCCTATTATACCGGGCATTACTTTGGGATGGATTCTTTCTGGACCAAGTTTTCCCAATCTATTTGAGAGAATAAACCCGCCCCCCGGAATTCCACTTGAATTTAAGGTAGGGAAAATGAAGGTCCAAGCATAATGGGCTGAAGTTTAACCAACTCTCATGGTATTTGCCCTCACAGGGTTGCTGACTCCGGGGGCTCAGATGAATATAAGTTTCCTTGTATGGCCCCCGCCCCCCCCAGCGTCAGATTTGTGAAATTGAGCTGCAGCAAAATGCTATGCTTACTGGGAATTATGGACAACTTGTAGGCTCTATGCACTCCCCAATGCATCAGTATGGCTGCGCCGGTGATTAAGCTTACAGAACCAGGCTAAGGAGAAATCAAGAAGGCAAGGACTGGGAAACTGTGATCCACTTATCAGTGTTGAAATCGTGGCGTTGGTGGAAAACTCCCCGCAAATTAAATAGTCAAAAGTTCACCGCTCCAGCCCCTTAACAAATAGTGTTCCATCCCCTACACCCCCCTCCCCACGCATTACGGTTCCCTATGACCAGAAGGTTAGCAGCACCCAGGATCTAAGTCTCAGGGAAGTTTTCTACCGGACATAAGACTCTACTCAACTTGCCCTAAGTGTGAAAACCCAACACCTTTCCGTCTCTAGGTCTGTTCGAAAAGAAGATGTTTTCGCCGTCCCCGCAGGCCCGTCAACTCTGTCACAGTTGACGAGATTACCTTCTAGCACATGGGTCAAAGACCCCCCGGTGTTCAACCCTGGTGGATCCATCACTACTACAACATCATCAGCACCAAACAAGTCACCCGATTCCAGAAGTTCGGTAAACTATTATGGTACACGGTTGGCGGCTGAGCGGACAGAAAAGGTTGTATGCTTCCCCTCGGTATGACTATTCAGGATCGACAGGATCAGTAGGTTCTCTGATTATTAGTCAATTTCGTACATTCGAGTCGTTCAACTTGCCTGTGTTAGGCATTGTTAGATCCAGGGGAGATCCTCCCTTTCCGTTGAACCTCTTTTCATGAAGTAACAATTTAGGGTATCAGTCCAAAAACAATCTCTCAAACCTTTCTCAGCTTATTCACAGGACGGTGGCACATTATAGCTAGACGGCCCTATATAAATTACCCTTACCAGTATACTAGAAAGTAACCTCACTCAGATCTTGTAGAGTTAGAACATGGATAGACTTTGCATGTCATTATAGGCAGGATGACTGTATTCACTGTTATGCCTCAAAGATTACCTAGAACTATATAGCTGTTCGTTCCTTTAGTTCTCCAGCCCCATGAACAATCTTAGAATGGAAGAGTCGTAGCATTCACGTACTTATGGCGATTCCATTTCTTACATCTAAGCCACCCAGGAACCAGATGATATTATAAGGGTTATCTCTTATCATCTAGTTACCGGCGTAAGAATTCTTAGCCTCTGAAACCCCAACTCATAAGTCGTTCTAGTCAGTTCTGTAAGTTTCCAAAAAGTTAATCAAGAAAATCTGCCGAGTCACTTCTAAAGGAAAATCGACTATGGAATTGATAGTCCTCACAACATATCCATCATATTTGTATTCCTCCTACAGCAATGGATCCGCGGAGCTTAAGGTAACTTCGGCCCACATGAATAAGAGCAGTTTAAAGACCTTTTGATTCTAAGGGCGTCACAGACCTAGACTTCACATGGGGTCGGCACCAGGGTTGGTCATAAACTACAGCAAACGATGGTTTCTCCAGAATGTTGCATGACTATAGATAGTGAACAAGTCCCACAAATCAAGAAATAGTATCTACCCTAGGATCTGATGACTATTTGAAAACTTCAGGGGTGCTTGCTAGTCACTTCTCCAAAGCTAGACTTCAAACGAGTTCCCCACCGTTATCACAACCGCCTTAGACGGCAGAGCGATAGTGACATTCCGAAAACACCAACTTAGAACTCAGTCCATGGTCACTTATGAATGTGTAGTTATGTCATTGGCCCAGCCACTAACACTACTCGCACGCTGTTGGGAACACCACCCCGTAGCAAAAAACCAGACCACCAAATTAGGTTTTCAGAAAAATCTGCATCGGTCCCGCTATAAATGGTCCCGGAATCGAAGACCCAGAGCCTCTGACTGAACCACGGTCGTCTGCAAAAAACCATCGATGGATCAAAAACACCCAAAAATTTTAGACTAGAAACCAATGGTTAAGTCTTGGACGACGCCGACGGACTAGGTCCGTAGGTATACAATAACGGACGTACGTATTCCACGTGCACCGTCGATCAAGACGCCACGCAACCACTCTCTGAACAAGAGCTATGGATGACCATCATGGTGCGTAGGTGGACCCTACGGTCCGTAGGTGGAAACATTTGCAGACAGTTCGTTCTTGTTAAAGCCGAAAAATTTCCCCTGACAGTTGGGTCCAGATTTTTAAAATAATCATTACTATCTAGCCACAACCAATGACATAGGTGTCCTATCCCAGCCCTCACCCAAGCATAATGAATTGGAATTAGTCTTCCCTAGCCCCCCAACAACTTGAAAAATCAGAACCTGTGAGTAAATCTTTTAAAAATTTTCTATTGTCCACCTTTAGTAACGGCCCCATTGTCGACAGGCCCTCACGACGGAGCGTAGGCCGGCGCACCGATTGGACCGTCCAGTTCCTGGCGTCCCCCATGAGGTTTCGACAGCAATTCTCAGGGGTATTGTTGACCTTTCCCCCACCTTCTTAAACCCAAATACGTCCCAGTTTTTACCCTAAATAATCAGATTGTAGTAAGTTTGAGCCTAGACAAACATGATCTAAAAAAATACCTAAGCTCAATCAACATAATCCAAAAACACTTGAAAAGTCGAAGCAAGAGAGGAGCACGTACATACGGGGAAAAAAGCTCAAGAACACCTAGTTCCCCAACCAAATCCCCAGTGACCCCCTTCCCCCAGCCCCAGTTCCAGCCTCCGAAACTTAGTACCTTTTCCGTGGCATTTCTAACGGGTATGTGGGATTCCACTAGTGGGTTCCTTCACCCATTGGGTCCTTATTCAGTCAGTTCTTAATTCTTTATCATGATTAAACGTGAGGGTCTCAGAACTTTGAATAATTCATGAATTTTATTAAATTTATATCCTCTCAAATTTGTGATTATCATGTTATTAATCCAGATTTATCGCTTATTGAAGTTCAGAATCCTAGCTTGTATTTCGTTAGTTATTGAATTACACATGCTTAGGTCAGCACTACTCTCCCCTCACAGACCACTTTTGACCTATATTCATGCTTTTTTTTCAATGTTTAAATGCCCTAATTCCCCAGATTAAATTTATTGCATTCCAGTGCGCATCCGTCTCAGTTTGCGAGCTACTCCCATAGTAAGTAGAACAATTCTAGATATAATCAGTTTAATTTACAGAATTTCACTTGGGCGTAGCAAATACCGAGTCTGGACTAGGGTTTTTTAGCGTACCCCCTCAATAGCGCCCAGACCACTACTAGCCAAGTAGGTTGTACACGGTCCCGCTAGCGAAATCAGTTAGTGATCACAACAGTAGCCCACGGCCCCTATACTTTGCAGGGTATATTAGGTTCCTTTCGAGTGGGCGTATACATCAAACCCACATTTAGCTCATATGGTTTTATTATCGGTTACATTAGTAGCCTCCACTGGTTCAGTCAGACTCTCTGCATTTGACCATTTCATCAGATATTCACGTATTCGTTTCAGCATGTATAAATCTGTGTATTCGCATCCAGTTCCAGCTCAGAAAATCCAGCACATCACGTTAAGATTATTAACTTGTTTTTGTGATTATTCAGTATATTTTAATTTCAGCGTTACTCTACCTCCTAACATGAGTCAGTACCTTTTGCAAGTACTGACGCCTACGTGCACACCTAGATCTTCTTTGTTGACTGTTTTACGTTCACGCGTTCCCTCATCAGATTCAGTAGTGAGTCCTCACTCTCCACGTGGACAACAATCACTGAGTGTGTCTTTGGTCCATTTAGTTTCACTTTTTGCTAGATTTAGCTGGTGCTCCTGTCCAGCTTAATTTCAAGCTTCTAGTTTAGATGTTATGTATATCATAGTTAGATTCAGCTTAGTATGAGTTAATATTTCTTTGTATTAAACTCAGTGTTTTCAAATATTCTTAGTATAGAATATAGGTATTCCCCATCTTTCATTTTAAGCAATGATTAGCTTCCGCGACGTCTTTTATCTTTAGTATGACTCATCCGCCTCATGCCTAGCACTTTCAGGGTTAGCTTTGTGGGCTAATTGTGGTCCTATTTCCCGTGTTTTTCAGCGTTCACACGGGTGGTTCAGCCAGCTCCGGGGCATGATAACTTTCATGGACTTTGCTCTTAACAAAGGTCAAGGTTATTGGGAACTTGTCGTTGTTGTCTTTTTTTATTGATGTACCTCATGTTACTCTAGGAATAAGGAAAGACTATGCAAGTTCTTTTTTGCGAGTTATTCTACAAAATCTCAAAGATCGAAAGGTATTCGCTAAGTTTTAGCAAACCTGTGAGTTTTTGGTTGCAAAAATGTGGGCTTGACCTTCGGTCACAATTTTTGTAAAGGGAATCCGCAGTGGATTCACCTATGACGCACATGTGAAATTACGGCCCACAGCTACCTCTGCTACAGGTCATAAAGAAGTCTTAGGTCTTCCAGTGCGTTATTTCATAGAAGTGTTCGTCGGTAGTGATCTAATCTATATCCACATAATTGTGAACTAGGTTACAAACTAAAACGTCTATGGCTCAAGTTTCAACTAGTCCCCTGTCCTGCCTGAGGAAACGCTTTGCAGAATTGACACACACGATTGCCTACACCTTTCTGTCTCTCGACTCTCCCAGATTGGGTCAGATGTCTTGTGACCTTTCCTTATTTGGATGAACTAGAGTTTTCCTCGGTCTCGTGTATTCAATGCAGCAAATAAGTTCTAACTCTCCTTTCGCCAACTACGGTTCATGCGACGACCCTATCCACAACCCTGACCTCGAGCTTGTTAGCAGTGTTGTTTTCACGCCAGCTATGGCGACCTTAGACACTGATTATTATGGTGTCATGATGTAGAGTCTTCACTGATCATAGAGCCTTCAGTATGTGGTCACCCCCAAACGACCCGTTAAATCTCTCGCAGAGGCTTTGGTCGTGGCTTTACGTTCAATGATGATTAGGAGCTATGAGTGTGACCTTATATCACTCGCGGACAGGAGATGTCAGTAGCCAGATCCCCATCTTAGTAGATTATCTATGGGTTAGTGTAGCCATGAGAAGAAAGGAAGGATATAGTGAAGGAGGTTCACAGCGCTTGCTCGTTGGGATTTCGCCTTATGAGCATATAAGACAGTGGATTCGTGTTGTTGTGACAGTTACGAATGGGGCATAGGTCTTCTTTGATAGTGGAGGTTAAGGAAAAGAAAGATGATCAATCTTGCTTGACCTAAGGGTATTTGCGCGCGCAATCAGAGATGGAGGTTTCTCACAAGGGGGAAGAGGGTGTACTTTCACCAGGGTAGATTGGGTTGTCTTCTGATTGTGGGCGAGTTGAGAAAGCATTTATTCATTGTAGAATACAAAACTCAGGCATTTTATTCATCTAGGGGACACTAAGTGTGTGTACCGCTATCTGCGCGAAGTCTATCGACGGAAATGACATGAAGAAGGATATTTAGTACACAATTTTGTGAGTAATTGCCCTAAGTGTCGCAAATAAGGTTAGAACAGAAAAACCAAGAGTATGACTCAAAGATATATTCCGACTTGAATTGGGATGTGATCCATATGTGATTTCATCATCACAGGTTACCTAATACTCACAGACAAAATTGGGACTCCATTTGGGTGTGATAGTTGATAGATAACTAAGTATTCTCCGCTTTTTGGCGGTCAAAGGACTACAAATTCGAGTCGGCTATGCAAAGCTCGAACATTAAGAAATTGTGGGTTACATGGGGTTCCTCTGTCTAAAATCCTCAAGGAATGTCCTTAATTTTACCTCCCATTTTGGGAAGTCATTTAACGAAGGTCTTGGTACTAAGTTAATCTGAGCACGCAACCTTTAAGTCAAAGCGGAGACAGGTAGAGTGTACTATTCATACCCTACAAAATATGTTGAGAGCTTGTGTGATCGATTTCAAGGGTAGTTGGGATCATCACCTTCCTCTTATTGAGTTTGCCTACAATAATAGCTACCACTCCAACATTCAGATGGCCCCTTATGAGGCTTTTTATGGGCGTAGATGTATATCTCTCATTGGTTGTTTTGAAGTAGGTGAAACAGCTTTGATAGGGCCAGATTCAGTCCTTTATGCTATGGAGAAAGTGCAACTTATTAGAGAGACACTGAAGACAACCCAGAGTCGTTAGAAATCTTACATAGATGTAAGGAGAAGGGACTAGAGTTCCAAGTTGATGATTGGATTTTCCTGAAAGTGTCACCTATGAAAGGAGTGATGAGATTTGGAAAGAAAGGGTAACTCAGTCCTAGATATGTAGGACCTTATAAGATCTTGAAAAGGATTTACAAGGTGGCATATGAGTTAGATTTGCCAGCAAACTTAGCAGCAGTGCATACGATCTTCCACCTATCGCTCTTGAAGAAGTATTTGGGTGATCCAACCTCGGTAGTGCCATTAGAGAGTGTGGCGGTGAATGATAGTCTTTCTTATGAGGATGCACCGGTTGATATTCTTGACCATCAGGTTATAAGGTTCAGAAAAAAAAAAGGTTGCTTCAGCCAAGATTTTTTCGAGGAGTCAGTCCGTAGAGAGAGCTACTTGGGAAGCAGAAGCAGCTATGAAAACCAAGTATCCTCACCTCTTTCCTTCCGATTACACTCCTGTTTGAGGTAATAGTTCCTCTTCAGTTTTTCAGTCATTCATGCATGAATTCAACCGTAGAATCATGTTTCCGCAGTTCGTACTTGCATTTTCAGAGTATTTGCATGTTCTCAAAACTTAATCAAGTCAGAAACTCAGTTCTCACTATTTAGTAGTAGGGATTTCATCTCTCTCCCTCTATTTCAGCTAGTTTATTCTTCATTCGAGGATGAATGTTTCCAAGGAGGAGATAATGTAACACCCCATATCTAAAACAAACAAGAAATAAGTTTTTTAAAATATGCTGGTGCAACCAAAAGTTACCATCGATGGACCGTAGTCTGATCTACGGCCCGTACTGTGCATTCGTCATTTGAGTCTAAAGCACCAAAAAAACTCAGTACAGAAAATTTGACTAAGTGTCGAATGACGGACGGACCTCTGATCTGTAGGTCATACTACGGGCCGTAGTCTATGTTTATCGATCAAGAAACCATTTACCCATTCTCTGAAAAGAACCACAATTGACCATTATGGTCCGTAGATGGACCTATGGATCGTAGGTATGACCGTAGGTTAAAATTAGCACACAATTAGGGGGAAAATGCAGTTGGGTCAACTTTAATTGATTATAACTCTTAGCATAAAATGAATTAGGTGTCCTATTACCTATGAAATAATAAATAATTGAATTATCTTTCCATATCCACCGAGTTTGCAAAAATCAGACCTCCGAGTAAAAAGTTATGCCCGTTTTTGTAACGTCTTGTCGAACAGAACCAACCCACAGACCCAAACAATGGACCGTTGATTGAAAGACGGCCCCGTCAGTCCAGGTCATCGTTTGGTCCGACAGCAATTAACTCAGGGGTCTTTAGGTCTTTTCTCACTTTGTTTAAACCCTAAGATACGTCGTTTTGACCCTAAATCATCATATTTTGGTATGTTTAAGCTTAGAAACATAACTAAAACTTACCTAAGTCAAATCATTAATCAAAAACATAGAAAATTAGGAGCAAGAAAGGAGAAAAAGGTCAAGAACCCTAGTTTAAGAAAGCGGCAAGGTTCCATCAGTTCCAGCCTCGAAATCTAAATATTTCTCGGTGGATTCATCACCAGGTAGGTGGAATTCCCTAGTGCGGTTACTTTACCCTTGGGTCAGTGTTTTCAGTCAGATTCTTGATTCCATATCATGATAGACCTAGGGTTCTAGAACTTCAATAGAAATTCATGAATTTTTAGTATAGTTCCAATAAGAATACCATTTATTACTCGATTATTTAATTTATAATCATATATATGGATTTCTTAGTTCTTAAATTACACGTGCTCAGGTCATATACAAAAAAATTACTTCAGATTAAAACATGCCTTTTATATATAGAATGCATAATGACCAGATTACTTGCTTGCATGCTCAGTTTGCCGTTCAGTTTGAGCTATCAGTGTTTGCAAACTAGTCATATCGTTAATTACATTAATTCCTGTAGGAGTACATAATACCGAGTTGGTACTAGGGGTTAGCGTACCCAATTAGGTCTAGAATATATCCAGTAGTTGTAAGTCCTCTCTGTCGGACAATCAGTTTAGTGATCATTACCAGTTATGTCTTTAATCGATAGCGGGTATATTGGGTCCTCTCGATGGGGATTATCAATCGGAATCCAACATTTAGCTCAGGGGTTTTATGATTGGATATTACTAGCTGCACAGTTCAGTCAGACTCTATTATATCGACGATTTATCAGTATATTCATTATTCAGTCCAGCATGTTATAAATTGATCATTGCGTTTAGTTACCTCAGCATTCAGTGTATCATGTTCATATTATTATACTTGTTTTGTGCATGTTCAGTTATGTTTTATTTCAGCTTAACTCTATCCTACATAATTAGTACCTTCAAGTATTGACGCATACATGTGTTACATCTTCTCGTGATGTAGGTTAAGGTTTTCAGCATCCAGATCGCCCTAGGTCGATTTTTGATCTCCAGATCAATAGATTCAGTAGTGAGTCCTAATTCTTTGAGGACAATAGTCATGAGTTCATTTCAGTCATTTAGTTTCAGTTTTTGCTAGACTTAAGTTGGGCTTGTACCAACATTTCTATTCAGTTAGAGGCTTATTCCTAACATAGTTAGTTTCAACTTAGTATTAAATTAATGACTTCTTTGTATTAAACTCATTAATTTCAAATATCTTTGTTATAGAATATGGGTATTTCTATATTTTCAGTTTAAATTATGATTTAGCTTCCGCATTCAGTTTATTATCTTTAGTATACTCATGATCATGCCAGCAGGGTTAGTTTGGGATCACTTGTGGTCCTAAGTTCCGTATCCGCGTTTCAGGGGTAGCTCAGGGTGTGACAAAAGTATGTAGCGAAGAGTATGAGACAATACTTGGAATGTACTAATCATGTAGGATATAGATATTAAGCTATACAAATATGTATAAGTTCAACAAAGCCTAAACGATCAATAACATAACTAAGTAAGAATGTCAATTATGAAATTTAAGTGAAAATATAAACTAAATGTAATAATCAAGTACTAATCATCAAAATAAATGTTGAACTGAATATTGAAGTATATACTGAGAATCTGGTCAAATGCACTAAGAGTCTGACTAGGGGAGCTACTATTAGCCGACATAAAACCATGTGTACAACACATTCTTTCTTTGGCTTTAGATAATTGCTCAAACTATCATCTTAAAAAAGGTACTTGCTTTGAAATATCTCTTAACTCTTCGTTCATTTAGGAAACAATGTTTCTCTTTCGTCAAAGTAAATATAATTTCTTTGGGTTGAGATAATTACTCAAAAATCCCCTTTAAGAGGTAACTGCTTTATACTCAATATTTCTAAATATTCTATTACTTTTCTCAAAATAATGCTCTCTTTCTTCATGTAAAATTGAAAACATTTTGGGAAATACTTAATTCCTTCATACTCTTGCTCAATTCTTGGTTAAAAATTTTTCTCAAAAACTTAGTTTAAAACCAAAATGTTAACTTTAAAAGATTTTCAAAATTCATTACTCAAAATAATAGTTGATGCATAAATATAGACATGGACAACTGAATTCAAGGATCTTAATAACAATACAGAGAAACTCAATACTCAGAACTCAACGATACTACTTATATCAAGATCACTCAACTAATGGAGCTCATGCTGAAATATAGACAAGCATAAAGTTCTTAGTGAAATTGACGAAATTCGAAGAACGCTTGAAATCCTAGCTTTTCTCCTCTAGGTACCTTGCTATAATAACATGAAGTGTAAATAAATGTAAAATAACTGACTAAGACTTTCTAAGTCCTTAACTAGGTGAAAACATTGTGGTTCAAACTTACAATAAGGGTTAAAAATACATAGGGGGAACACCAAAACAACCCCAACTGAAAAACTGTTGGAGTCCCTTAAAAGGAAGGCTTCACAGACTGTTAAGGGATCCATGGTGAGTAAAACAATTCACTGGCAGTATAGCCATCCCATGAAACTTCGGTTGTCTGTCAAGCATAACTTTTTACTCTCAAATCAAAATGGAGTAAACTTGGTAACGTTGGAAAGAGGACTCATAGAACTTTAATTTGTTGGGTCGTGAGCTACCTAATTTATTATGTTCTGAGAGATATGGTTTTGAAGTTGACCAAAGTAAATATCATATTGTAACTCTATCAGTAAGAAATTTTACAATTCAACTTTGACTTATGAGATTTTAATGACCTTAATTCGTATCCAAAATCATTCCCAAATTCAAAGAATTGACAATAATATTAAAGCTGACGGGTCACTTGTAAGAAACCCTAAATAGTCCATACAAGTCACAAGTGGCCGTCTTGGGTCCCATCAAGGTGACTCAAATACTGGCTGTCGTGGACGGTTTGGCTACCTCCCCTGAATGGATAGTTTCAAGTTCCGTGAAGGGTCCATTTTGAGTTCGCAAAATTGCATGTTAACCCTCTTTAGCCTTTCTCGAAGTTCAGGGTGTTACACGAACGATTTAAATTTTAATAGTAGAGTTGCGAGGTTTTATAAGAATGATGTGGATCTTAGGTTTGAAACTTTTGGGATGTTACATTATACAATATTATCGAAGTATCACTATAAAAAATACTTTATAGGCCGAAAGTACTAATTTTGATAATTTTTCCTTTTATTTTTATTTATATAATAGAGGGAAAGGATTGTTTTAAATGGGGCAGAACATTCAGGAGGCATGTGTTGATGATAAAATGTGTACTTGTTTGAGGAGATACAAACAATGTTGTTGCTCAAAGCCACGTCTTTTTAATAATTGTCTACCATAATTTATTATTTTTTCTAAGTTATGTGTAATTGTAAGGGTTAACAAAAATATATACAGTTAATTAGTCTCTAACCTAATGTATCTTTAGATGATATATTATGGAATAAAACTTTGGAGCTTCTGGAACTATATTCTACCTCTTTAGGTGTGTTCCAAAACCAACAAAAATAAATGGTTCACTTACTTATTTCTTTTATTCGATAAGCATGTGAAAAATATTATCCTAATGTATTTGTACATAATGTTGAAAATATTAATGGAAGTGAGGTTGGGTCCGCTTAGGGGTGTGGATGGGGGATACACGGATGAGGTGTGTTGGAGGGTGAGGAGGACATAATCAATGTGGAATACCACTTGTTTAACCTCCACACAGTAGAGGAGTTTTTCTCTTCTATTTTCTTTTTCATCTTTAAGGAACCTTCTTTCTAAGTCATTCTTATCAATTTTTTCTTAGGTTTACCACTCGATGTCTGGGGCCTACATTGGAAAACTGCATGACCCATTTGGGGGTGACACTCCCATCGAGATTTTCTGCATACCCAGTGCTTAAAGTCAAAAATTGCATCTAAGGATAGAGAATTCTTACCATTGCACTATAATCCATGTTGGTGACATTCTTACCTATCGAATATGAAAGATAGTTTTTGAGAAATGTTTTCTTCCATGTAAAATGATTATCTATTTTTTTGAGTTTCTTACTAAACTATCACATATTAGTTACAGAAACACACCTCAGAGGTGTGTGTAATACACTAATCTCTTTTTTATTTAAAAATAAACCTTGTCACATGACATTCCCCACGGAAAGATTCACCCTCTTGATAATACATAATTCAACTATTAATTATTATTAAAGTCAAAGATATAAGGTTCACTATTTAAGAAAGAAATGATTCTTTAAATATAAAAATTTGACATTTATTTCGTTACTTTTGCTGAATTTGTTTATAAAATTAGATTTGACTAAATTAATTAGGTTGACTTAACCATAACACTTTTTCTAATCCTTGAGTCATATCGTCAGTAATAGTTCTATCATCTCCATTAATTTATAATATAGATACAATTGTTAGTATAGGTAAATGAAAAAAATAATATTCTTCTTCCACTAAAAAGGCAAAATGAATTTATTTGTGTTAAAAAAGTCATTTTGAGTGGATTGATTTAACTGACCTTGATGAAAAATAAGAGAAAATCTATCCTATATTAACTTATAAAAATACAATTATATTATATTATTATCTTATTATTATTATTGATTATTATTATTATAAGAGACCTTGATGCTCTCCTTTTTACAAATTGTCATTAGAAGATTGAGAAAGATTAAAGATGGGAAACATTGCTAAAGTTTCTTGCTCTTTGTTGCTGTTACATTGGCCAATTCAGGTAACAATTCTTTAATTTCCTACTAGACTTTTTAGACATTTTATTTTAGTTTTTTATAAATAATCTTTATATGTATCTAATCTATCCTAATTTTTTTGTTTATCTTGTTAGTTATAAAGTAATGATTCAACTTAGATTTTATTAATATATATATGGATTGAAATTATAAAAGGAAAAAAGCTAAAACTCGAAACAAAAATGTGAACTCTATTTCTCAATAATCACGAGTTTCTAGAAGCAGAACTCAAAATTCAAAGAAGAGTACAAAAATACCATATTCAAAGTGTTTGTGTGTGTGTGTCTATATATAAAATTTTGAAAGAATCAAACTCACACATGATATAATCATCGTCTTTCATTGTAAGAGCAAAATGAGAAGGAATTTAACGTATCTCTCTTCTCAACCCTGAATAAATGAAGGAATAACCAGTTTAGAAAAAAATAGCTGATAAAATTCTAGTGAACTCCTAAAATTTTCAGAAAAAAATCAAGAAAAATCTATGCTTTACAAAATATGAATCGATTTTAGAGAAAACATAATCACGAAACAACACAACAAAAAAGAAGAAACAACAAAAAAAATAGACTATGAAAGTTTGAAAACTCACTTTCTTTTTAATTTTGCTCAAGAATTTGGTGAGTTTTCAAACTTTCATAGTCTATTTTTTTGTTGTATCTTCTTTTTTGTTGTGTTGTTTCGGATATGGTTTCTGAAAATCGATTCATATTTTGTAAAGCATAGATTTTCTTGATTGTTTCGAAAATTTTAGGAAGTTCACTAGAATTTTTCAGCTATTTTTTATAAACTGGTTATTCCCTCATTAATTTAGTTGAGAGAGTAGATACGGTAAATCCTTTCATTTTGCTCTTACAATGAAAGACCTGATAATATGTGGTGGAGTTGATATTTCAAATTTTATTTTGTTTTTTCATTACTGCGGGCCCTTGTATTACTTTTTCTTTGCAGTTGACCTAACAAGTGTTACTGTTTAAAAAATAATTGTTATTTTTCCTATCATTAATCTGAAATCATTTTTCATTGTTTGTTGTTATCCAATTTTTTTATAGTAGGGACAAAACTATATTGATATTTGTACGAAATATTCCATAAGTAATTATTCATAATACTTAGACAAAAAGTGGTTAGCCCCAAATTTAAAGGTGAATGAAAATAAAAAAAAAATTCTTGAAAATTTGAAGGACATTTTACCATTCATAAAACAAAATTACCTTCATTAGTGATCAATTTAACCTAACAAGAATATCTATATATATATATATATCTACTTATATTATATAACTTATTATATATATAGATATATGATTATTCATATAATGTGCTCAAATTGAATATTTAATTCCCATCTATGTTTCGTTAAACTATTAAGAGTATTTTCAATCAATTCCTTTTGTTTGCCCATTTTTATAAAACACCAACAATTCTTAGCTTGATGAAATTATATATCAAAAAAACGTTTCGTCCCTTCCTCTCAAAACCATGGAGAACTCCTGGGACTGAAATTTGATATAGTGATTTGTTTAGAAACGATCCGTTGTTTTGGAAAAAATTTGCTTCTTCAATTCCTAGAGGCTGGAGGATTTATAATACAATATATTTTTTAAATCAAAATTATCAAAATAGTTTGTTCAACGACGATGTAAAAATTCAACGAATAAGTTTTAATGATGAGTATAGAAAATCAAAAATTCTTAAAAGGTAGTGTAACCTTTGCTAAAGTTCTGAATTAGATATTACAATTCTAGAAGAGGTTCTAGTGCTACCTAACAACTTCATCCTTATAGCTTCTCCAAGTTTAAATTCGTCTTACAAAGAATCCTCATCTTTCATGACAAAAGAATTTGGTCGTTCAAATGCTCTAACATCAATATGACTGGATAGTGTAGAAAAATTCAACCACCAACTTCGCAACAATTCCTTCTATTTATCAGTTGTTTCCAAAGTCTCACAAAATTGAAGAACAAGCTAGCAGTTACATTAACAAGAACAAAATTGAAGAAAATTGATCATAATTTTATTTGGGTTTTAGTACAACGGGGGAGGAGTTGAATAACTCAAGATTTTTTTCATAAAGATGCATAAATGGAAATGGCCATCATAACATAAAGATCTTTGAATAAAGTTGTTTTGACTACGGGGTTTGTGCTTGAACTAACGCGAGGGATATGAAAAATAACTTGTTAACTTTTGATGTTAAAAAGATGATTTATGGTCATTAAATCTATCACAGGGGTTAACATACCTACGTTTAGCCTAAAGGTCAGAGATGGTTTAAGCGCAAAACTCCTAACAAACACACATTCCTTGACTTCATAGTGGAATTATTTTTGTTACATTCACTAGATTATGATTTAATGACCTGATAACTATGTTTAATGATTTATGAGAAATTTTCATATTTGTATGGCTTAATTATCAATCTATGTTTGGCATAGACAAAACAACTAAAATTGAATAGGGTTATTTTTTTCATTAATTTATACTTGTACTGGGAAATATAACTGTTATCCTATTGCTATTTTTCTAAAAATAAAAATAAGTCCATTTATTCATTTCAATGTTTTCCTGAATTGGGAAAGGGTTTTCATTCATAATAACTTCTAACTTTTTATTATTATTATAAGGAGAAAACTTCATATAGTAGTTCTGCTCCTAATTAATTGAATTATTTGTTTCTATTTAAGGACTTTGCTTGTCCGCTTTAAATCCACTAGTACTATAGAGGAAATGTTTTACTTCTAGGTAAGCATGAATTCTTAAATTTGAATAGATACCTCGATTGATCCCGTCTTTTGATTGATTCCATAGATATTTGGAGTGAAAATCGAAAAGGGAAGGAAATACCCCATGAAGATGGTGCAAAATCAAAAGTCCAATATGGAAAATGAAGGGGAAAGAGGAGAAATCTAATGCCGAACAAAAAATCCATTGAAGACACTAACACAAAAAATAAAAATGATCTATATGACTTTGTTGAGAAGACGGTGCTTGACAAAGAACAACCAGAAGACATCAAGGGTAATTATTTTGAAAATATTCTTGTAGAGTTGGTGTTTCTCAGTAAATGTGAGGGGAGTGGGGGGGAGGGTTTATAGATGTAGAAGAGGTGTATCTTAAATTAAATATCAGCAAGTATTGTGTCCCATTATTGTACATGATTTATTTTTTCGCTGTTTTGTAAAAAAAATTGTGTATACATTAGAATGATTTTTTTAGTTACTTTTCAAATAATTGCTTTTTAAAGTGTCTTTCAATTTTTCTCTAAATGCCCACATAACATAAATCTATTTCTCATATGTTAAACTTCATATAGAGGAAGCTTCTAAAACTGGAGCAACTATAGATAACATGGATAACAGTCCTGGGATTGGTGCATCCGTTAGATACAAACGTGTTCATGAATCAACTTCGAAAATAAGTATTTTTTCCGTCAGTTTTTGCTCTATGAATACTTAAGTAACCTGCATAGAGTTAAGATAATGTGCCTGCAGCCTCATAAGGAAGATGTCCGGACCTCCATTCAACAAAATGATATAGTGCAAAGCGCATCGCAAATAAAACGTCAAAAGGTATTACAATACATCGTAAGTTAAAACCTTTTGCTCCTACTTTGGATGGTCAAGAAGACTAATTATGTATAGGGACTCATTTACTTTCATTACGATTAAGACGTCTGAATCGGAATATACACATATATATTCAGATGTATGTTGGAATCATGACCTCCATAATTCTATTAAGGATCTTTTATGGGTAATCTAATCTTTAGAATGTTTAGTAGTTCAAAGTAAGTATATTTTTAGTTGCCCAACAATTCACTTTCAAACTTTTATTAACTCAATAAAACTTCAAACTACAAATATTTACAAACTAATATAACCTTAGAAATTAAATAATCTAATACCTAGATTCAGAACAAACCTCTAGCTTTATATCCCAAATCTTCAAGTTGCCCCCAACTCAAACATCCAACTACACTTTATTTCACAGAAAATAAATTAAGACAACTTTAACAAAATACTCAAACTAACAAAATATAATTCTTCAAATTTTTTTCTTCGCAGAACTTCAACAAAACTTCAATTTGAACTCTCTCAGAGTAAGACTATGTTTTACATGTATCTCTCTGTAAGTGTACACAAACTTCTTTAGAGATAACCTTGCACTATTTATAAAATAAAGAATCCATTCCTACTTCAATTCTACTTCAGCAAATTTGTAGTGATTGCTTTTCCTCGTTGGACTTTGAATACTTGTAGTGATTCCTTTCCCTCAAGGGACTGGAGTACTGTATTATTTCCATCGCCTCAATATTATTCTTTCTCTCTATGCCCATTTCAGATTTGGTCTTTCTATGGTCATATTTGTGGACCGTTCTTTGCGCCTTCCACTTTTTAAAACCTATATCTGTCAAAAAAATTCACCCTTTTGACGATGACAAACCAAGGAAAGGGGGGGGCGGGCAACCGGACGGAAAGAGGGGGACAAAAACAAGAAAGGGGAAGGAAGAAGAAGGAAAAAGTGGAGGAAAAGAAGAAAGGAAAAAGAGGAAAAGAAAGAAAGGAAAGATAAAAGGAAAAGAGGAAAAGAATGAGGAGATAAATAAATGAAGGAAAAATAAATGTTTGGAATTGGATGAGTAAAAAGAAGACAAGGGGAAAATAGAAATAATATTAAAAAGTTTAAAAATTAAAAAGGTTTAAAAAATAAAAGAAGAATAATAATAATATTAAAAAAATTTTAATAAATGTTAAATAAATTAAAACGCGAAGGAACTGTTATAAGACAAGAAATAATCATTAATAAAACACCATTGCCCCCTTCTGATATCATAAGAATATATCAATAAAGCATAGAAGTATAATACTAAGGGTTGCAAAGAAATCAACAACACTATCAAGGCTAAAACAATTGGAACTAAAACCAAGTACATTAACAGGTAACCTTATAAATAAAAGAAAAGAATACAAGCAAGAGAAGATACACTAGGAACACATGGTATGGAAAAGCTAGGAAGGAGTGGATGCGAAAGTAGAGGTAAGGTAAGATCCTTTTTCAGAAAGTCATAGTGGCCTCTGAGATTATTAGAGTTTGTGGATTTTTCAGCTAATAGAACTTCCTTATCTAAAGCAAGGTCAACCTTCCAATGCACATTCTCTTTTTCCAAACCAGAATGTTCAAGACCATAAGAGTATGCAACTGATTTATTTATGTCATATGAAACATCTTTATTGCAAAAATATTTGCTTCCTTAACATCCAACGATACCCAAATCCTCTAAAGTGGTTAATTAATCTCCCCTGGGGAGATCAGGCACTACAACCTAGTTCACTTTACCCAGAACATCCTTAATGGTCTTATATTTCCATGCTTTAACAAGAGCCCCAAAGTGATCAAAAATCATTCTCAACCAGAACGCATACCCCAAAAAATTATGAGTTTTGTCCTAAACACAAATGTCATGCATATGCACATATAAGACCAGGCAAATTGATGGAAACCTAGAAACAAGAATCTCCAAAAGTGTTAGATCTATGAAATTGGCTTCAATGTGTTTTTGGTGTTATGATACGATAATCTTATGAACAATATCAACCAGTAGGTTATGGAGTGGTAACATTTAAACCTTGTCTACTTTTGTATGAAATTCAAAGGTGGGATCATTCACAAAAAGGTTAGATATCTCTAGGGAAGATGGTAACTCGTCTAATATATGGGATAATCCCTCTTTACATATTGACTCCAACACATATTAGGAACCCCAAAAATTTGTGCCATACATTAAAAATGAGAGTAAATGAGACACCATGAACTGTACTAGTATTAGAGGTAGATAACTAGAAGCATTGATCTGAAATAGCCGAGTTTCTTATCTTCCCATATGGCGACACATATTGCCAGGAAGGAACAAGTTAGTCCAAACATGTATATTTAGAAGAACCATAAGGGTACACATCAAAGAACCACCAAACCTAGTAATAACCCTACTGTGGAGAATAATGTCTTGCTTAAAGTGTATGAACCAAGAATTCCTAACATATAGGGTGTCCTCAATATCATCACCTAATTCTATAAAAAATTTATCCCTTCTCATTTCCCATTATAATTTATCCCGAAGAGATTTAGAAATAGAGAAACACTCTCATGACTACTAGAGTCAGTCGACTAATCGATTTTACCAGTATGGATGGTACCTTTGGAAAGAGTAGGTTAAGAAGCCCATTTTATAGTACGACTAAAGAAAGCCATGCATTTACCCTTCTTAGCCCGAGCTAACTCATCAGGTTCATCATGTATTTTTGTAGGGTCGGTTGGAGATATAAACGAGGTTTTTGAGGACTTGGATTTTGTTGGTTTAAAAGGTGAGGAGACCTTAATCAAGCGTTCTTTTGACTGGGTAATATGAACGAGTATAACCATAAACAACGTAGTACGAAGAGTCCCCTGAGGTTTATCAATTGGTACGAGCACAGGCTTGCGAGTAGCCTTCTGTAATCTTGAACTTAGTCGTTTAGGGAAAATACGGGAAATGTGCATGGTATCCTTAGAACATATATTGAATTCCTCATATTATGATAATATGAAATTCTCTTAAACTGGATGCATCAAATATGAGCGAAGTGGATGAACCACATTCAATGATAACGTCCTACTGTTTTCCTCTTAAATTCCCTCAATTTCCAAAAAGAACCCTATATCCCCCTAAGATGAAGTTTTTAAGTGTGGGAAAAATCACGATGATATATTCTAGTGTAATCCACAAACACAATTTCAAGCAAAATATATGTGCAAACTTGTTCCTCAAAAATAAAAATTGTCAAAACTTACTAAGAGGAAGGTTAGGGTAATATATTGTATTATTGGGGGGTGAGGAATCTGTGATTGGTGGAGTTTCTATGGTAAGAGGAGTGTGATGGTTTAGTTTACTATAGGAGGGATTGATATTGTACTTACGAGTGTGTGTATTTAGTGGTAGTGGAGCCATATTGTTTAGTTATACGAGAAGTCCAAGAATGCAAAGAGTTTCAATTTGAATAAAGTTGTAGTTGGCTTCCATAATGATGTGATGGTTTTTAGTTTGTTGAAAATTATGGTGTAGTATTTGAGTATGGTGGTTATAGTTTTTATTGTGAGACATTAAGGAACATGTTATTGCTTCTAGTTTTTGAATTTATGCATTTTGAATCAAGAGTTGAATACATACTTGTATTTTAAGACAGTCGTACCCCATCTTTCGATCTTTATGTGTTCTTTCTTTTGAAAAAAAATGACTTTGTTATAGTTTCTCAAATGTTTTAAAATTAATGTAGGGATAATTAAATGTAATATGATCTCTTGTGTCTTATGTATAGTATTCTTTTTTAGTCATCAAGGGTGGCTTAGGCAATTTTAATCATCCCTAGTTCAATTTTTTTCGTTTGAAAGTGTTCTCTTGCTAATACCTTGGTAAAGATATCTATGATTTGTTTTTCAATAGTGCAAAAATTATGGAGACCAACCCTTTTCTACATTGTCCCTTAAAAAGTGATGTCAAATGTTAAAGTATTTTTGTCCTTTTATGTTGAACTGGGTTTTGGCTATGTTTATTGCACTAGTATTGTAACAAAAAATTGGAGCACATCCATTGTTCAACCCAAAGTATTTGAGTTGTTGATCCATAGAAGTTGAGACAAAATAACGCAACAACTTATTACGCTTCGAAAATAGATAGAACAAAAAAAATTTGCCTTTGTTTCCCAAGAGATAAGACATGACCTTAAGAAGTTAGCCAAACATGTAGTACTCTCAATGTCCACTAAGTTTCCTTCATAGTTTGCATAAACGCATATCCTACTAGTTCAAAATTGCTTCCTTTTGGGTACTAGAGTCCCAAGTTTGTGGTTCCTTTTAGGTAGCGTAGAATCCTATTAGAAACTTGTAAATGAGGTTCCTTAGGATTATCTTGAAATCGAGCATATGACCTCACAGTAAACAAAACTCTCTAATAATTATCAATCGACACTCTTTGATTTTGCTCAGATCTTTCTTCTGAGTTTTCTTCATCTTCTCCATGAGACAGAGTAGTGTTAACATTATCTGCAGGTGAAGAACCTGGTTTGTGTACTTTTCTTTTTCATTTTCGGCATATAATCTTAATGGTTCATCTTGAAGACTTTGGTTTGCTATAACATTTGTTTCAACAAATAATACATGTACTCTCTCTTTTACACACATTAATGTTTTATTTCGTACCTTATAAGCTTTTCTATATGAAGAATATCCTAGAAGAATTCCCTCATGATTTCTAGAATCAAATATTCCTAATATATTCTTTCCATTATTATGAATGAACAATTTACACCTGAAAATTCTTAGGTGAGATATGTTTGGATTTATGTATTTTAGTTATGTTGCTACAAAATAATCATAGTTTTATCCATTTCTTGAAGGGTTCTATTTTTCCTTTTTTCTACTCCATTTTGTTGAGGAGTCCTAGGAGCAGAGAAATTGTGGTCAACCCCATGAGCTTCATAATATTGAACAAAGTTAGAGTTCTCAAATTTAGTTCCATGATCATTTCTGATAACCACCAGTTGTTTGTCAAGTTTCTTTTGAAGTTTTCTTATTAATATACAAAAGGTTTCAAATGCATAATAAAATGTACCTTGTAAACTCCTCTATTAGTAAACACACATTTTCCTACTATACTTCTAACCCTCATAGGTACACATATATCCATGTGTACCAATTCTAAGGATCTGGTTGATCTTATAACCTGTTTATATTTAAAGAATGATTTTAGCTATTTTCTTCGAGTACATGCTTCACAAAATCTTTCTTCTTTAAACTAGGTTTAGGATCTCTAGCCATTACACTTACATATATAATATTTGCAGCCCGTACATTTGTAGTATCTACAATATATACATGCTATATTTTTGTCCAGTTAAGAAAATTTTCTTTGTTTCAAGATTTATTACTTCAACTCCTATGGAAGAGACAATTACCTTGTTTCCTTTATCACAAAGTTGTGATATGCTGAGCAAGTTGTAATTCAAGACTCCAACATATTACACATTTTCGATTGAGTGTTCACTAGTATTACCTATTTTTCCAATGTCTTTAACCTGTCCGTTTTTTCCACCGCCAACTACTATTCCATGTTAGTTCTAATATTTTTTTTATTATTTCTTCTGGTTGTAGGACATGTGTTTCTAGAGTGACCATGATTATGAATCAAAACCTATTCTAGCTTTTGTGTTATGGATGTTAATTCCTAGATGGGTTACAATCATGGAAAACTTAGTCCATTTATTTGCTTGTTCAAACGAATATTTAATGCTAGATTATTCAATATTCATTCTCTTAGATTTTTACTTGTCTGAGAATAATTCGTCTTTAAGCCTTTTGACATCTTATTAACGTAGGGGTTGGTCACACTCCTTATTTTTTCCTTAGCAATGACACTTAATTTTAAGATTTCAGATTTGAGGGAAAGGTTACAAGAATCAAGTTGATGAGTCTTTTCAAGAAGATCTTTGTTCTTTTCTTATAGCTCAGTATTGAGTTTTACAAGATCAATATACTCAAACTTCATACTAGTCATAGAAGCTACAAACTAATTCTTGTCAAAGTTCAGTTCTTGTAAGGTATTCATGAGAGTGAGCATTGAAGATGATAATTTCTTCTCTGGTTTTATCTTTGAGATAAGAAATGTTTACCTTCTCTTCCTCAGTGTCAGAATTAGATTCAGGTTCTGAATCTTCTATGGCCATAAGTGCAATGTCATCATACTCCTCAGAGTTATTTGTACCTGTTTCCCAACTAGCATATATAACTTGATTATTTTCCTTTTCATTATTTTTCCTTTTGTTTCCCAGTTCTCTTTTCTACTTTTCTACCCTTTATTTTCTCCACTCAACTTTCCACAAAGGACAATTCTTGACTTGATGGTCAGTTTCACCACATTTATAACATCCTTCATTTCAGGCCTTTTTTGTGCTATTCTCCTTGGTAGGAGAAGGTTTCTTTCCATAGTTCTTGTCTTTCTTGAAGAGTTCCTTGAAATTTTTGCTTATCATGGATATATCATCATCAATAGATCAGATTAATCATTCTCATCAGTTGCCTTGAGAGCAAGACTCTTATCTTTATTTCCTTCACTTCTTTTGGCACTTTTGACATTCATCTCATGTATTTTTAGGTTTTATACAATCTCATCAAAAGTTATATCTTTTAAGCCTTTGGCCTCTCTTATAGAAGTAACTTTGATTTTCCATGATCTAGGTAGATTTGAAGAACCTTATCTACATGTTCCTTTGTAGTGTATTCCTAAGGACATTAATTCGTTGACCACTCTGGTGAATCTAGTGATCACATCCTTAAGTCACTCTCCATTTTTCATATCAAAGGACTCAATTCAGTGCATAGTCTAGCGATTTGGAAATTTTGAACTTGGGTAGTACCTTCATGTGCGTTTAGAAGTGTATCACGTATTTGTTTAGCAGTAGTACATCGTAGGTGTGGTCGAAATTGTCCGATTTCACATACGAGAATGCATTAAGCCTTGTCAATTTTCCTAGCATCTTGTAGTCAGCTTCTCCGTAAGTCTCACCCATAGTTCATAGTCTTCAACTTGAATAAAGTCCTCCATTCTTGCCTTCCACTAAGATTAATATTTACTTTCCATTAGATAAGGGTGTCCTATTTATGTGTTCTCCTTGACCGTGTCCAAGAGGACGTGCAGAATTCATAGTGTTCTGACCTTGACTTATTAGACTCTTTATTGAGATATCCAGCTCTGAGAATAATTGTTGGAATTATGACCTATATAATTCTTCTAGGGATCATGTTCCTTAGAATATTCATTATTCCAAAATAAGTCCGTTTGTAATTGCCCAACAGATTCACTTTCAAACTTTTATCAACTCAATAAAACTTCAAACTATAAATAATTACATATTAATGTAGCCTAAGAAATTATAAACTCCAATTTCTCCAACATCTTTAAGTTGCCCCCAACTCAAAAAACCAAAAACACTAAATTTCATAGGAAATGAATTGCAACAACTTTAACAAAAGACTCAAACTAAAAATACTAGGATTCTTCAATTATGTTCTTCGCAGCACTTCAACAACACTTCAATTTGAACTCTCTCACATTAAGACTATGTTTTACTCGTATCGCCTATGTAAGTGCACAACCTTCTTTGGAGAAAACCATGCTCTGTTTATAGAACAATAGTCCCTTCCTACTTCAACTCTACTTCAAAAAACTCCTAGCAATTCCTTTTCCTCATGAAGCTTGGAATGCTTGTACTTGTTCCTTTTCCTCATGGAACTTGGAATGTTGTATTATTTCCACCGTATAGACATTATTCTTTTTCTCTATGTCCAATTGGGGTTTGGTCTTTTCCGATCATGTTTGTGGAACTCATTTCTTGCACCTTTCACTTGTCAAAACCTATCTCTACCTAACAATGTGAATTAAGATCTAGATGTACGGATTTGAATGTTCATTTGAATTTTTAGATAGTCTGTGGATCTGAACACCAAATGATTAAGTTTGTTTGTTTTCAATATCTCATTGTGCATATGAAATTACAGTGTATCAATAAAAATTATAAAATCTCATTTCAGCAAAATAATTTTTTTTGATAGAAAATAATATTAGAAAAACCTATATTTTATATAAAACTTTTATCATCTAAAATACAAATAAAACCTATATATTAATATAAAAAAATACCACAACAAGATAACATGAATTTTTTAAAGAATTAAGCTCATGTCGATCAAAATCTCCAAATAACTCGAAGGCTAAAGTTAGCTTTGTCAACAATTGTTTGTTATATTCAGATATGTTTGAACTTTGTAAACATGGATAAGTTGAAAAATAAAACCACTAATTAGGGAAAATACTTATTTTTCATAAGATTAATTACATATGTAGAGGCAGTCTTTTGCTCAAACTATTTATTTTAGTCATCAATGAGACTGCAAAGAGAGAATTACATTGAATTCACACATATCATAAGGTTAACTTTTTTTCTTTAAAATCATAAATGGGATATCATAAAACACAATAGTAGTTGAAGAGGAGAGAAAAAATGGTACATGGTTGAGAAGAAAAGTAAGTGGTGTGAAGAATAACGAGCCTCCGAACGGTGTTAA
This sequence comes from Solanum habrochaites, assembly GCA_027704765.1. Taxonomy (NCBI): domain Eukaryota; kingdom Viridiplantae; phylum Streptophyta; class Magnoliopsida; order Solanales; family Solanaceae; genus Solanum; species Solanum habrochaites. The sequence continues at coordinate 6,284,736 of JAKWJA010002495.1, read as the reverse complement.
GATTCTGTTATAGATCTTATTCATTCAGATTTGTTAAGACCCATTCAGAGGTTCAAAAGGAAAGAAAACAAATTCACTTATCGACGTTGATTCATTGGATAAATCTGCTTTTTTTTCTTACGCTTATTTTTTAGATGGCTATTGGAGGTAACAGTCGTCCACAAGCAACACGGCCTCGTACAAAAGCTTCTGCACAGAGGCAAAATCCTCCAAATGTTGGAAAGTATGATGAACTCCAGAGATTGAGTATTATTCCCGATGGATTGGGGTAAGTATTAATGTAATCTTTTTAATCGTTTTGTTAATAAGTGGAGCCTTGTGCAAAATGAGAAGTGCACTACTATAAACTACTTTAGCCGCATTATTATATTTTGATTTTTTATCCTTGTATTCATTTGTTTTGATTTTGCAGTAGCTTCGGTAACATCACAATTTTAAATATAATGCAGGTTTTATCCTTCTATTCAGCTTGTGAAGGCTATGGTCCAATCAATGTGTTCGTGTTATGACGAGCCATGGAGGTACTGGAAAGATGTTCCATTGAACATTAGAGAGAGAATGTTTGCTGACTTCAAGGTAAAAGTAAATCGATTATCTACTTGAAGTATTTAATAATTCCTTGGTCTCAAACAAGTAAATCAATCTAGATGCATGACATATATATTAGTGATGTATATATTGTTTAAATAAAAACACTTATTATGTTGGACATTTATTACATCTAAAAATTAAATTATATGCAGATGAAGTGTACATGGTCTCTCGAGCATGAGAATAAGATACGAGAAATTTTTTTCAGAAAATGTTCTCGTAGGTTGAGTGATTTGCTTTGGTATGCCCGAAAACATGATCAGAGGCCATCATGGATTAGTGAAGATATATGGAAAACATTGAATGAGCATTGGACCTCTGAAAAGTTCAAAAAGAACACAGTCAAAAAGGAAGCTCAAACATCTGTTCTACCCAGTTCTCCTCAACCTTCTGATAAGGAAGACTAAGGTAAATTCAAGTTATACATAAAACTCCATGTAGTACCTCACATGGTTATATGTAGATTTTAGTATCGCCTACAACTAGTCTTTTAGTTATTGCATGATCGTGTATTTCAGCATTTCAATTCAGTACATCTATGTTATTTTACTTGGTTATTGCGTGAACATGTCTTATAGATTCATCATGCTTAGTTATTACACTTATCATGTGTTATCTTACCTACTGAGTATATTCATAATACTAATAGATACATTCTGCCAATATTGTTTAATAATATAGGTTCCAACACTCAATATCCAGCTTGCAGTTAATTATTAGTACTATCTCCGGTGAGCAACATCCAGGTTGGTGATTCCTCATCATTTTGAGGACAACACTTATACCTCCTTCCAGTCCTTTACTTTCAATTTCAAAAAGTTGAGTTAGCTAGGGGTTTGTCCTAGCAACTCATCTTACTAGAGCTTTTAAAACAAGTCAGTTCAAAAATCAACTATGTGTACTCAGTGATTCGTCTACTGATATTTCTAAACTCCTTTAGTTTGGCATTCAATAACAACTGAAAGATTTAACTTCACAATTCAAGATGGTTTTACTAATATGTTTGAAAAGCATCTAACTGAGATGAATTGTTGGGACATGTACCCCATCTAACTCTAACAAAACTGAAAACTAAATAAAAAGACTTAGATGAAAAGCATTTCTATTGTCCTCGAAATATGATAACGCATCACTGAAGAAGTTCCTGAAATGCGAACCAAGAATCGATCTAAGCGCAATTTTGATGCTTAGTTTTGGAACTTACATCATGAAAGGTGTAACACCGCGTATCTAAAACAGACCAGAAATCAACATTTCAGAAATATGCAGGTGCAACCAATGGTTACCATCGACTGACTATAATCTGATCTACGGACCGTACGTGCATCCGTCGTTTGAGTCTGAGTGTCGAACGACGGACGTACCTACCGTCCGTAAGTCAGACTATGGTCCCTAGTCTATGTCCATTGATCAAGACCGCATTTACCCACTCTCTAACAAGAACGACGATTGACCAGTACGGTTCATAAGTATGTACGTAGGTGAAAATTAGAAGACAAGTAGGGGAAAAATGCAGTTGGGTAAAGTTCAATTGATCATATCTCTTAGTAAAAAACGAATAAGGTGACCTATGACCTATGAAATGATACATAATTGCATTAGCTTTCTATAGCCCCCGACTTTGCTAAAATCAGACCTCCGAGTAAAAAGTTATGCCCGTTTTATTAAAGGTTTGTCGAACAGACCCAACCTACGGAACCAAACGATGGACCGTCAATTGAACGACGGACCATCAGTCCAGGTCGTCATTTGGTCTGACAACAATTAACTCAGGGGTCTTTTTTTCTTTTCCCACATCGTTTAAACCCTAAGATACGTCGTTTTGACCTAAAATCATCATATTTTAGTCAGTTTAACCTTAGATACATAACTAAAATTTACCTAAGTCAAATAATTAATCAAAAACTTAAAAAATTAGAAGCAAGAAAGGAGAAAAAGATCAAGAAACCTAGTTCAAGAACGCAAAAAGGTTCCATCAGTTCCAACCCCGAAATCTAAATATTTCTCAGTGGATTTCATCACCAGGTATGTGGGATTTCACTAGTGGGTTCTTTTCACCCATTGGATCCATAGTTTTCAGTCACATTCTTGATTTCCATATCATAATTAGACCTAGGATTTCAAGAACTTAAACAGAACTTCATGAATTTATTAGTTATATGTTGCAAATCAGATTATTATGTTATTACATGAATTTTAGAACCCTAGCTGTGTATTTCTTTAGTTCTTGAATTACACAAACTAGGTCAAATATTTCAGTTACTTTAGATATACATGCCTCAGTTATAAATGCATAATTACCAGATTAATTCTTTCATTCTCAGTTTGCATGTTCAGTTATAAGTTATCCAGTATTTACAGAAATTTAGTCATAATCAGTTAATTACATAATTCATTGGGAGTAGCATATACCGAGTTGGACTAGGGTTCAGCATACCCAATTAGTACCAGAACTACTTCTCAAGTAGGTAGTAAGTCCTCTCTATGGACAATCAGTTTAGTGATCATGTCAGCATGCCTTTATACCTCTGGCAGGGTATATTGTGTCCTCCTTTATGGGGCGTAGACATCGGACTCCCTATTTTAGTCATAGTTTTTTTATTATTGTTATATTAGCCTCCCACAGTTCATCACAGCTCTATTGCAATCGACATTATCAGTATTCAGTTCAAGTATGTTATAAATTGGTCATTGCATTCAGTTACCTCAACATTTAGTGAATCATGTTCAGGTTATTATACTTGATTTGTGCTTGTTCAGTTATGTTTTATTTCAGCTTTACTCTATCCCACATGCTTAGTACTTTCAAGTACTGACGCATACGTGCGCTACATCTTCTCGTGATGTAGGTTCAGGTTCTTATCATCCAGATCCCGCTTAGGTCAATTTTGATCTCTAGTTCAGTAGATTCAGCGGTCCTAATTCTCCAAGGATAATAGTCATGAGTCCATTTCAGTTTTTAAGTCATTTAGTTTCAGTTTTTTCTAGACTTTGATGGGGCATATCCCTACATTTCTAGTCAGTTAGAAGTTAATTTCAGACATAGTTAGTTTCAACTTAGTATTAAGTTAATGACTTCTTTGTATTGAACTCATTGTTTTCAAATATCTCATCTATTCAATATGGGTGCTACCTATCTTTTAAGTTTAAATTATGATTTATATTCCGCATTAAGTTTATTATCTTTAGTATACTCATGATCATGCTAGTAGGGGTAGCTCGGGGCGTGACAAAAGGATGTAGTGCAGAGTATGAGACAATACTTGGAATGTTATTGATTATTATTATATTTATATATTATCTTAATTTTACAATAATGTATAATTTCACCAAATGCATAAATTATCAATGGCATAACTAAAGTAAGAATGTAATTCTTAAATATAAAGTGAAAAGATAAACTTAATGTATGACCAATTACTAATCATGAAAATAAATGTTGAACTGAAACTGAAGTATATAAGTGAAATCTGGTCAAGTGCCTAATGAGCTGCTAGGGATCTACTATTCTAGCCGCACAAACCATTAGACACACTCTTTCTTGGGCTTAGATAATTGCTCAAACTATCATCTTGAAGAGGTATCAGGCTCTGAAATACTCTGGAAATCATTGTTCATTTAGGAAAGCAATGTTTCTCTTCGTTTCGTCAAAGTAAATATCTTTCTTTGGGTTGATATAATTACTCAAATCCCTATAGAGGTAACTTTCTTTATACTCAATCTTTCCAAAAAGTAGATACTTTTCTCAAAATAATTCCTCTCTTTCTTCATGTAAAATTGAAAACATTTGGGAAATACTTAATTCCTTAATACTCTTGCTCAATTCTTGGTTAAAAATCTTTCTCAAAAACTTAGTTTAAAACCAAAATGTTAACTTTAAAAGATTTTCAAAATTCATAACTCAAAATAATAGTTCATGCTTAAATATTGACATGAACAACTCAACTCAAGGATATTAATAACAATATAGAGAAACTAAATACTCAGAACTCAACGATACTACCCATATCAAGATCACTCAACTAATGGGGCTCATGCTGAAATATAGACAAGCATAAAGTTCTTAGTGAAATCGACGAAATTCGAAGAACGCTTGAAACCCTAGCTTTTCTCCTCTAGGTACCTTGCTCTAATGACATGAAGTGCAAATAAATGTAAAATAACTAATTAAGACTTTTGAAGTCCTTAACTAGGTGAAAACATTGTGGTTCAAACTTAGAATAAGGGTTAAACATTCACCAATTTTATTACCCAAATACTCCCCCAACAATAAAAGGTCATGCTTAGCAAAAACATCACCATTTCAATAATTTCATTTGATGCTTGCTTTCCAAGAACTAGTCCTTGCATCATTTTGGCCTAAAGCTCTAGTTTATGCTTCTTATATTATTAAAGGATACCATGTCAAAATTCAAAGTTATCCTTACCATTTAAATGTTTGTTCCAAAAAAGAACCTGATTCATGCCTTATCTATTTTGCTCAAATCGTTTCCATGCACTATATTATATTTCACATATTTTTTTCCAGTTATATGAATTTTACTGTAAGCAAAGTTTTACAAATATCTCATCCTAGCTGAAAGTTGCACGGATACAATATTTGATGGTAATTATATGTCACGACTGAGGCTACTCCCTTGACGTAACATGGGACTTAGGATTACTAGCGACCCCACGCTAACCCTATGTCTAGCATATATCAAGCATACTGAGAATAATTGAATAAGACATGTACTCTACGAAGCTAAAGCGATGGATAACTGATAGTGGGGAATACCTAACTGGTATGAAGGTATAAAACATACTAAGAGTTCAATAACAACTAAAAGATTTAACTTCATAATTCAAGTTGATTCCACTACTATGTTTGAAAAGCCTCTAACTGAGTTGAGTTGCTAGAACTATACCCATCTAACTTTAACAAAACTGAAAATTAAATAAGAAGACTAAAATGACAAGCATTTCTATTGTCCTTGAAGTATGATGACTCACCACTGAAGCTGCTAAAATGCGCATTGAGAATCATCTAAGAACAAACCGGATGCTGAGTACTTGAACCTACATCACGAAAGAATGTAGTGCAAAGTATGCAGAAGTACTTGGAATGTACTAAGCATGCAGGATATAAATATTAAGCTGAACAAATATGTATAAGTTTAACAAAGCATAAATAAGCAATGATATAAACTAAGTAAGAATGTAAATTCTGAAATATAACTGAAAAGCTAAATTGAATGTAATGATCAAGTACTAATCATGAAAATAAATGTTGAACTGAATATTGTAGTATATATTGAAAACCTGGTCAAATGCACTTAGAGTCCTACTATGGGAGCTAGTATTAGCCGACATAAAATCATGTGAGCATGGAGTCTGATGTACCCATTGAGAGGAACCTATATACCTTACTTGGGATATATAATCATGACTTGTGTGATTACTAAATTTAATGCCCAACAAAGGGGACTTATAATCCTATGGTGGAACGTATTCTGGGGCTATAAGGGTACACTGAACCCTAGTCCAACTCGGTGCTAAATCAACTCCAATTTGAATATCTATATGACACAAATGTAACTAAAATACTGAATAGCTTAAAATACTAAAATGCAATTTGAGAATGCAACATATATGTACTGATAATGTGACATTCGAAATCTGGAGTAGGATTATATGTGTAACTGACATAGCAAGTATATTTCATGAAATAGAGATTTTGTACAAACTAGGATTCTAAGTTTCATACAAGGAATTAAACTATGTTTCCAAGGAAACATGATATTTAGATAATTGATATTATAACGACTGAAATCGTAATAATTCTTTAAGCTTTTCGAAACCTTAGGTCTAAATAAGCTATATAGAATCAAGAACTGACTGAATTCTAGAAACCTGGTGGATGAAAGGAACCCACTAGTGAAATCCTACACACTTGATGACAAAACCTACAGAGAAATCCTTTGGATTTTGGGGCTGAACTTTCAAGAACATCATTGCTTGTTCTAGGGAGGTTTAATCGACTTTTTCCTCTTCTTTTTGCTTTGGTTTTGAATGATTTTTGGATCATGGTGGTTCTGGTAGGTCTGACTAAGTTATTAGGCTTAAACTTAGTAAAATGATGTTGTTTATGCATAAAACGACTTAGTTTAAAAGACCAACACATAGGAAAAAAACCTAAATGTCCCTAACTTAAAAGTTGAAGGCCATCCATGGAGGGACCTACGGACCATCGTCTGGACTACGAACCGTAGTCTATGGTCGTGGTTCATGGTCTACCCGACAGGGCTTCACTAAAACGAGCATAAAATTTTACTCTGATAGGTCATGGCCCACCTAATTCATTTCGTGCTAAAATATAACTGTTTGAAGTTTATCCAACAACAATTTCCCTCTAATTTGATGATGACCCTCACCAACGGTCTGTAGGTCGAACCACGGACCGTACTGGTCGACCTGGATGTATCAAATAGGAAACGGAATAGGGAGAAAAATGACAAAAGAAATAGACAAAGATAAAGCTCCTCCATCATTTGGGTCTTAACGACGTAACTCCACCTGCGATCCGTGGTTGGTTTCATTGGTACTGGTACTAGTTTTTCAAAAAACTAGGATTTTCTCAAGTTTGAGATCTAAGGTCTTACAATGTATGTGTGTTACCGCCAACTGTATATGTATATGTATTTGTTTTTGTCACGTCAAAAAGATCTAAGTTCATGATGGCGCACACTCAGAGAACCTCAAAAATTATGTGTAAGCTAAAAAAACAATTCATATGAGATTTTGAAAGGGAATTCAGCTACAACCGACCGGAAAACTACAAAGAAGTTCTCAAAACCTAGTAGCATTAGTATAGTGAGCATCTAATACATTCTAGATACTAAAATACATATCAAGTCTTTAGAAGAAATTAAAGAACATAAATGATAGATGAAGACCAATGGTGATTCGAAAAATAAGATCTCACCACAACTCCGAATAAAAAGAAATTGCTAGACTCGATCAACCGCTATGAAGATCACCCTAATTCGGATCTGCAGAAAATATATAATAGAAGTATAGGGTGAGTAACACTACAACAAAAAATAACTTTTAGCGGCAATAAATATTGACTTTAGTAAAGAGAGTTATAATATTTACCGGCATTAGTTAAGTATCTTAGAACCAATGTCGCTAAAGGCTTTATATACATATACAAAGAGTGTTAATTGCCACTAAAAATACATTTTTAGCGTCAATTAAAAATTAATTGCCACTAATGGTCATTTTTTATGCAGTGTCAAATTCATATGTACTTAGTAGGTTAGATTGACTAATATTAAACAACAGGAAAATGCACAAGTACCCCCTCAAACCTCTGCCCAAATCTAAGAGATACACGTATACATACAAGATCCTATGACCTCCCACCCTCCTTGAATATTTTAATCAGTAATTTTCTACCACCCCTTTTCGGCTACGTGGCCTAGCTTGAAAAAAAGTCAACACATTGGCCCGAAAGATAGTGCAACGTTGCCGAAAGGGTCGAAATTATTATAAATAGTGCATGGGGGTAAAGGACTATATTCTAACGTGGTGTCTCTGAAATTTCGGACATATGTTGAGGGGGTACTTGTGCATTATCTTAAACAAATAATAAAAGTTAAGAAAAAACTATGAAACGCTCCCGCCTGCACGCAGCAAAATCCCATTTCGGCATCGGCGCCACCAATTTAACAGTTGAAGCAAATAAGATAAACATATAAGGTTACGGTTAATAATCATATCAACAGATAATCAAGTTATACGACACAACAAAAGTGGTCAATGCAATGCAATGAGATGACATGATGTGGTAGAATGAATTTTGTCACACAACCTATTGTATACACCTTGCCGAACTTTAGCTTCCAGATAAGGAACATGGGGGACTCACAATTTCTATACCAAACTCAAAATCTCATCAACTTTCTATCTAGCTCGTGATCAAGGATAAAAGTAAGGTTTTTATTTTCTTTCTCAAAAATTAGCATTTCTCCGCTTTCAGATATTTCTATGAACATAATATGTTGAATGACGATGAATCCATAAAAACACATAAAATACAAAGGCATTATCATTTTATCAAGGATTTTGAATAGTAAAAAATTCTCAAACTCAAAAAGTCATGAAACGTGTCTTCCAGTGATAGGGATGGTGAAGGAATCCATTTCAAATCAGTCTTTACCAATTAAAAAACATTTGTTTCATTTTATGATGTTTAAATATCAACTCAAATCCCTAACTCGGGCATCTTGATTTCAAATATAAAGATAGAACAAACAACCCCTCGCTCGTACAATTACTTAGATATCGCAGGTTATCAACAACAATTATTCACACGTGCCTCTACACAAACTAAGCATCACCAATAGGTATCACACAGGTAAACAAGAAGGTCAATACTTACCTACCTCTAAAATTCATACCACAACTCATTTCATAGTTGACTTCCAAAAAAAATTAATTACTTATCTCAGTATAAATAAGGGATAGTCAAACCTACCTCGAAGGCTAAACTTCAATTGAGCAACTAAGCACTTCCTTAATCACACGACCACCAAAATGATCCCAAACTATCAAGAATAAAAAAGAGTCCAATGATACCCATATTGATCAGATTAGAACTGGGTAAATAGTCCAAAATAATTTCAGAAATAGAAAAGGTAAAATAAGATTTTTTTTAATTGAAAATCAAGTTCTAAAAGCCAAGAGACGTTCATGGTTGAAAAATCCATTAAAACAAGTAAATAATAAGCTCCAATTCAAGAAAATACCAATTTTCCAATTTAGAAAAAAAATCAAAAACCATATTAAAATCAAGATTTAAAAGTATTTCAGATGATAAAAGTGCAAAGAATCAATAATTTGATAGGGAAAACTTACTCACACGAGTTTTCACAAAAAATCTCCCAATAATCGCCGCCCCAAAGCTCCAAAACATTCAAAATTATGGAAATGAGAAAAATGGAAAGAAGCCTTAGGTCGTGTCCAAGAAAAACTTTGGTCATCGCGATCACGAGCCACTAGCTCTCGTGATCATGAAGGACACAAAGTTCACATCGTGATCACGAGACCTTTGTCCACGATCGTGAAGGCTAAGGAAAAAGATGTATCACAATCGTGAGACTATGGGCCATGATCGCAAAGGCCAATAAAAAGACACATCACGATTGTGAGCCTATCGGTCATACTCGCAAAGGTCAAAATGACCCTCACCAGAAACTAAAAACAAGTAGACCATCACAAGAAAAAAAGCCTATGAGTGGACCCTTTGAAATTATTCAGGGTCCGATAAAAATAAATTGGACATACTACCCTACTAAAATCGACATTCCGGACTCAATGAAATTGTCAAATTTCAAAAAGAGGTAAAATGATAAATTCTCCTCATTCCTCCACTTTAAGGCTTAAACTCCACTTCTTACCCCAAACATATCCAAAACCACCTAGAGGCTTCTAAACCGTGACCAGCCATCTTTACTACATCCCATTCGACGTACCAAACGTGATGGAACTAATGGAATTCCATCCTATGTTTGAAACTTAAAATATTCACCAAAGTTAACAAACCAAGAACTCTCAACTCAAAAGGGTCAAATCACCCAGAACACAATTGATTGCATCGGCGACCATGCCAACCCTTTCCCAACATAAACTAATCATGAAAACTCATAGGGGAAGGGAAAACGGTTAATTTTTCAATTAAAAGAAAATTTATGAAAAAAGGGGGACATTATAGTTTTCTAATCTGAAATTAAGTTCATGTGTGGTCAACTATATGTGTATGTATATATGAGCAATAGCAGTCGACTAAGGTTTTAGTAACATAAATACGTATATAATTGAGTATATGCTATGAAATTACATTGTATATCCATGTTATATGTCACGCTCCGAGCCTACACAGTAAACACGATCGACACTCGAAGACCATTTTTGATGTCCAAGCAAACCTTTGTCCTGACTGACTACTTAGTGGAAGACTCACTCAAGCAATAATAGTCTTAAAACAAAATTTGATCTCAAAACAAAACTCAAGTCGAATATCTGAAAGTACTCATTGCAATAATCATAATAGTTTGCACAACATCTTTAAAGGAAAGAAAGTATTGAGAGACTCCTCGACTCCATCTTTGCCAATACCCATTAGCAATACTAGTCTTGGAATTGCAGCACTATCTCAAAATAACCCCAAGATTGATCCTAACCATATACAACACGAACTTTGCATCATATAAAACATCAGCCACATAAGTAAATCATCAAAAACTTGTTCAAAGAACCATAACTCAACTTAATCATTGAGCAAATTATTTTTAAGTTAATATCCTATCCTTAATATGGTCTAGACTACAAGTCATATAAGAAAGTATACTTCACATATTTGCATTTATTCAGGAAATACCATACGCATAATAACAATCATCAAACTGCATCACTAAATCAAATTAGTTCCATTACATTCTACTCACATCATGAATGACCACAATTTGGTCGTTCATGTGCTTATATGATCCTTAAAGCCAAATATCAATTTGTATCTTCTCGGTTCCAATCATTCCTTGCTTGTGTCCTTTCACCCATGATAAAGGAATCCAGTTTAATTTGTTGAAATATCAATTGGGTTTCAGAGATACCAATCGAACTCAACCCATACAACAAGCTACAGATCACATGAAAAGGGTAAAGAAGTCAGATGACTTTCTAGAATGCCTTCTAGCCCCCTGAACATTAAATATGGACGTCAACATACCAATCCTCAGTACTTTATTCGACATTTTCTCTTGTACTGGGAGACCGATAACCTTGGTTAAATACCAAATTTGCACAACCCAAACTATCGGGGCTGCAGCCACCTACTCTAACACCTAGATAGGAGAATGCTTACCCTCAAACTGGAAGATGAAATGCGGAAATGAACAAAATATAAGCTAAAACCACAATTGAAGAGCTTTGAACATGAAATTTTGGAACAGTGGGGGCAAATTCTAACGAACGTAAGCCAAAATTTCACAAGTTTTGACCCTTATTATGTTAAAATCCCTCCCCTCCGTTGTTCCCAAGCTTAGAGTGTCTTAGGAGAGCTTCTGGAGTAATTTTCATCTAGTTTACTAATGAAAAGTGGGAGAAAAATTAAAAGAAATTGAGTTTTTTAGGGTCTGATTCTGTTAGACCTGATATAGAACCATAATGGTACTACAACAGTGGTGTCATAGCGTGAGACTCCCTGCTATGGCGAAATGAAGTTAGCCCAGAACAAACTCAAATTCTAAAAACTGTCATCATTTACCTCAATTTTAAGTTGGAAATGTATTTCAAAATAATTTGAGATCTCGTACGAGGTGACTTTTGAATAACGATGGGATAAGTTGTTACAAGAACTCAGGGCTTAATGCTATTAGTTTCTGTATAAGAAATAGAGAAGTCAATTTGAGGTATTTTGAAGCTAGGAAATTTATTGAAGAGACAAGTTTAATAGCTTAAGCACGAGTAATTAAAGCAGGTACAAAGTTTTGCTTCAATAATGTGAAGACTCAAGTAGTGGTAGAAATTGATTCATTAAATATGAAAAAGCTACTAGATGGAGTTTGAGAGTTACTTGGAGTATTACCTTAGGGATCTAGTACATAAAAAGTTTTACGGAGAACAGATGTATCTACATGGAGCATATTTATAGAAAGGGAAATAACTGAGCATACTATTTAACTAACTTAGTGGTATTTTTTTCGTACGTTAATCTTTCATAGTCTATAAGAGTCGCTAGTAAAATGTAATACCTCATATCTTAAAACAAAGAAAAATCCTAGTTTTTCAAAAAACTGGTGCTAGTACTGACGGAACCACCCATTGATCGTAGGTGGGACCACTGACCGTATGTGGGGTTCCATCATTAAGGCCCAAATCTCTATAGTCTCTAATCCCACCCAAATTGACCAGTATGGTCCGTGGTTGGATATACGGACCGTATCTCTGACCGTTGGTGAAGGTTAGCAGCCAGATAGAGAGAAATCATTGATTGGGTCAACTTCAAATGGTCATCACCCTCAAAACAAAAGGAATTAGATGTCACATTACCTATTATATGATATATAATTGAATCCTCTTTCCAACGCCACCGAGTTTGCTAAAATTCCATCTTTGAGTAAAAATTTATACTCGTTTTAGTGAAGCCCAATCGGGCAAACTGGACTGAACCAAACGACTACTGATAGGTCAAACGATGGACCATCTTTCCCTCCGTGGATGGTCTTCGTCAAAATTAAGCCAAGGTTGTTTTGGTCCTTTCTCCTATGTGTTGGGCACTTAAAATTCGTCATTTTATGCCTAAACTATGTTATTTTACTTGGAATAAGTCTAATAACTTAGTCAGAGATACCCAAAACCTTTATTTACCAAAAATTTATCAACCCTAGAACAAAAGAGGAGAAAATAGGTGACCCAACCCATTCAAGAATGTAGAAAGTTTTCCTCTGTTCTAGACCCTAAATTGAAAGATTTCTGCGTGAATTTCGTCACCACGTATTTGAGATTTCACTAGTCGGTTCCTTTGTCCATTAGGTCCCTAGAATTCAGTCAGATTCTTAATTCTCAACACCATGTTTAGACCTAGAATTTCATATTGATGTTGTGATTCAACTATTAGACTAATCCAAATCAAATTATCATGTTTTCGTGTAATTATTGCTTAGTTCTTCCTTGAAACTAAGAACTCTAGTTGTGTAGATTCGCTTAGTTCATGAATTACACTTGCTAGGTCGTTTATTCAGTTATACATGCTTTGTTTCATTATCGGTATATTAATGTTGCATTCTCAGTTAGCATGTCAGTATTTTGGCCTATCCAGTATTATAGAAATCTAGTCATAATGTGTTATTTACATAATCAGTTAGGAGCAGACTTAATACCGACTTGCACTAGGGTTAGTCACCCTCATAGTACCATAACTACGTGACATTAGGTTTGTAAGTCCCCTCTGTGGGCATCATATTTAGTGATCACGTCATTCATGCCCTTGTACCCCTGGCAAGGCATATTGGGTCCTCTAGATGAGGTGTATACATCAGACTCCACATTTAGCTCATATGGTTTTATGTCGGGTATTAGTAGCTCCCACAGTCAAATTCTAGTGTATTGACCAGGTTATTAGTTCAGCCTTCAGTCTCAGCATGTCATGTACTTGTTCATTGCATAAAATTATCTCAGTACTCAGTGTTTCTATCATATTCAAGTTATATCCTTGCTTTATTATTTGTTCAATTATATGTTTTATTCAGCTTTATTCTATCATGCATGATCAGTACCTTTCAAGCACAGCATACTCTATGTTACATCTTCTCATGATGTAGGTTCAAACGCTCAACACTCAGAGTACACATAGATCAGTCCCCAGTGGTGAGTCCTCATTCTTCTAGGACGATTGACATGTTACTTTTCCATCTATAGTTGTTTAGTTTCAGATTTTCTAGAGTTAGCTGGGGACATGTCTCAACATCTCTAGTTAGTTAGAGGCTTATTTCAAACATAGTACTAGATTCAGTTTTAGTTTTGAGTTTGATCTTCCATTTGTTATTAAACTTAGTCTTTTATATATTCATATCAACATTGGGTATTCCCCCCTTTCAGTTAGTTATGGTTTTAATCTTTCGGATATTATATGTTATTCAATAATCTTTTAGTATGTTTATGATATGCCAACTTAGGATTAGCATGGGGCCACTTGTGATCCTAAGTCCTGTATTTACGTCCAATGGATAGACTCGGGGCGTGACATAAAAGGAAAGAATACTCTTCTTCTTTATAAAAGTCAGATTTCAACATCAGGATACAAAAATGTCAAAACGACATTAAAGATACTACAACAACCAATTGCATTAACAATATTAATACAACCTAATCATAGATATCGATGAACAATTGTCTTAGGTTTTAGGTTTGCATTCAAAATTTAAATCTATCGAGAGGGAAATTTGATACTTTTTACTTAGATTGTCTTGATGATTAATCCAATATGAACCTCCTTCTAACTGTGGCATTAGCTTTTTTGGATCAATCTATTGAATAGAGCGAATAGTGAATCGGTCATCAACATTCTTTATAGTCGTCATCCTAGCTGTTACTAAGGTTATATCTATGGAATATTGAGAGATCATTGAGTCGAACAAGTCTTTGATGGAAGCAATTACATGACATCATCGAGAGATTTTAATATATAAGGTGAAACTGACCCAACACATGAGGTGTCTTTTTCATTGAACAATTGTTTCATGGTTGACTCTAGTTTTGAGTAGAGATTGGCTTGCTCATGAAGATTGATGGAACTGAGGGATGGTTCAACATTTGGGCGCAACTTTTCCCTTTTGGAGGCGAGGGTCCGAAATCAGCGTGAAAAAATAAAATATTTTGAAATTGAAAATATTTTCTACAAAAACAATTTAAAAATTTTTTTGGAGTGGTGGAGGAATGATCGGGGAAGGGGAAAGGGCGAGTGAAATATCAAATTTCGAAATTGAAATCATTTTTTTAGAAATTGATGTTTTCAAAAACAAATGTATTTGAAGTGGATGAGATTTTGGGAAAATGTTTGTCTTACTTTTCAGGGAAGTCTTTTTCCTTAATTTGAGAAAAATGATTGATTGAAAACATTTTCAAAAATGTTGTCCCAACAACCAAACATGAAAATTGGAAAACATTTCTAGAACTTTTTTCATTCACACCAAACACATCTCCTACTATTTTCTTCACAATATTTGTGGTTTCTTCATGCTTAATATCATAGAAGTCAACATTCCCAAAAGATAATTAAGATATCTATTTCAATATGGTTGTCTTAATATATATATATATATATATCATTACAACAACTTCATCCAACTTAGCATGGGGCACATGTGCAGCGCACGTGCCCAGAACTAGAATAACCTAAAAAGGAAGCAAACAACCATCAGGTACTTTAAATTGGTTCCTTCTAGAGTGTTCCTTGCTCATAATCTGATTAGCCACAACCACCACTCCAGAATAACACCCAACATTCATCATATGATCAACATTAACTAATCAAGCCCAATACTCTGTGTATGAAGGCCTATATGTGCTAGTTCCCAATAATTTACAAGGTATATCAAATTCAGATAGGTGAACTACTCGTTGTACCCTAGCTTCCTTGGACACGTTAAACTATGAAAGACCTGTTGAACAGAAACTTTTTGGCACCGTGGGGACAAATTCCAATGAACATTAGGCAAAATTTCATGAGTTTTGATCCTTATTATGTTTAAATCGCTCCCCTCCATTGTTCCCAAGTTTAGAGTGTCTTAGGAGATCTTTTGGAGTAAGCAACATCTAGTTTACCAATGAAAAGTGTGATGAAAGTTAAAAGAAATCATGTTTTCTAGCGTTTGATTTTGTCAGCCCCTATATAGAATCTATGATGGTGTTAAAGCAGTGGTGACATACCGTGAGACTTCCTGTAGGGTGAGTGACGTTAGCCCAGTCAAATTCAAATTCTAAAAATTGTCATCTTGTTACCTCAATTTTGAATTGGAAATGTATTTCAAAAAGTTTTGAGATGCCGAACGAGGTGACTTTTGAATAACGATGGAATAAGTTGTTACAAGAACTCGGGGCTTAATGTTATTGGTTTTTGTATACGAAAAAGAGAAGACACAAGTTTAATAGCTTAAGCACGAGTAATTAAAGCAGGCTCGGAGTTTTGATTCAATAATAAGAAGACCCAAGTGTTGGTAAAAATTCATTCATTAATTATGAAAAAGGTACTAGATGGAGTTTGGGAGTTACTTAGAGTATATCCCTGGAGATCTAGTACATAAAAAGTTCAATGGAGAAGGGGTGTATCTATGTGGAGCATGTTTATAGAAAGGACAATAATTAAGCATATTATTTAACTAACTTAGTGGCGTATTTTTTTTGTTTTAATCTTTCATAGTCTATAAGTGTGAACACTAATTTTTTACCTAAATATAAATATTTTAACCCAATTTTAAAAAAAGTATATTTAAAATAAACAAAATAAATAAATTGGGGTGTAAATTACTTTAAATAATAAAAATTATGAATTTATGATATTTGGTTTTAAATCTTCAACTTTTGATTAGTTTAAAAAATATGGTAGAAAAAAAAAGAATAGTCCTAAATCTGCTAAATTCCCTTCCCTTATCTTAATTAACCTCAACTCCCAAAAACTATTTTCCTATTCTTGTTTATTTAGTAGGATACTGATTTAATTATTTCTCAACCATAATTCCCATCAACATATTTCAATTAAAATCATAATCCCCTTCTATTACGTCCTTTTTAATTAGCACCAGACTCTCAATCACAATCTTATAAAAACACGTTCAGTTGAAAAAAATATAGAGAGAAAAAAGAATATACAGCGAGAAAGATAGAGAAGCACCAAAAAAAACCGGAGATTGATAGACATCGAAAAGAAAAAACCAGCAAAAACACAAAGAGAGAGAAAAAAACAAGGAGTTATTTCTTTTGAGAATATGTTAGAGTTAGAGATTGATCGTGATTCCGATTCGTGGATAACAACTCACTTTTGTGGTATACATTCGCAGCGAGATAACTAAAATTCTCGCGTGATTTAAATAATATTACTTCTATGAAAGTTGATTCCATCGTATGAATACTTCAAATCAACATGTATTTATTGATTATTGTTATGTTATTATTATGAGAAGAAGACACAAACGTACTCGCAGTTGTCCCCATATTTGCATAAGACCACCTAACTTTCCAACGTATCATATCACCCCACTAAACCATATTATCGTTGTAAAGAGTCCCATTTTTACCCATTCCCCCCTCGTCTAGGTTGTTTACACATGCACGTTAGGCCGCGTCATGGACCATTTTCACTTTCATTGACCAGCTTAAAAGTGTCACCTGTCATTTCCTTTCTTTATATTAATTATATACATCAATTTATGTTATCTCCCCATTTAAACCCAAATATATGTGATAGCCCGAATATTTTGATTTTCATAGAAAGAACATGTGGCTTCGATTTCAAAAGTGTTGACGCCTGAGTGTTTGGGGACACTCCTTTAAGCTATTTTAAATTTTTTGTTATTCGAGTGCAATGATGATTGGATCCCATAATGAGATGGAGATAGTGAAAGTAGTTTGCTGGCTGTGGCGCTATTGCCTACTACGATGGTTCTTGAAGAGTCACATTAATGAGGGAGAAACTAGAACGAGTGGTAACGGTTTGCTGGGCAACAGGCCTAAGTGAATGCCGTGAAGGCAACCAGGCAAGAAATTCCGTTTTCGGAAGGTAGAACATGGAATAGACGACCAATGCATTGTTTTTTGAGTTTGTTTCGCATAACTTCAAGATGATAAGACTGACAAGCGCGACCCGAAGATTATTATCGACACAATGGTGAGAACCGAGGCCTACCATTCTAGTTCGATTTAAGTAGATTAGAGTGCAGATCATAAGAACCTACCAAGACGAAGGGAGATGTCCCGCGATTCGCTCGAGTAGAAATTGATGGTTCGTTGGGTGCAGTTGGGCATTCACTATCAGGATAGGCTTCTTGTCTTGATTAATTGCCATCGGGTGTTTATAAGAGGCTGTTGGCTGTGTTCCATGATGTTCCCAGTGTGCTGTAACTAGATGCGTGTGTGAGGGGGGGGTGGGTCTCGTGACAAGAGAACAATAGAGTTGATACGGATTTTTTTTCTTCAAAAGAGTAATTGCGGGGTCAGGTTTATATGTCTAGGTCTAGGGTTGCGGAACAAACGCTCAACACGTCTAGAGCGTTGAATCATACAAGGCCTTAGGTACAAGTGACTGATGAAGGTAGTGTGGAGGGGGAAAAAAAGGGTTATGGGGTTATAGACCACTTTGTACAACGTTAACGGAGTGTTCTTTATGGGAAGACATAGGGGAGCAGACTTGCAATGGTGGAGTTGTGAAACATGAATCCTGGTGCTCTATTATATTAAGAACAATAGTAATGGGAAAGTATTATTTAATATGATGATTATAGGCAGATTTCATATTCGCTAGTCGTGGTGGTATAAGGAGATTGGTAAACTATAAAAAGAAACTTGAGAGTATAAGTCTTATCACAGGTCTAGGTTTCAAACACCTTCACTTTGCGCGAGGGACGTTTTATACGCGGTTAATTTATTGGTAGACCTGGGGTGGGGTGCGGTTAGATTCCGATGGATTAAAATAATTAGGTAGCTTTTGATCTAAGTAGATGTGGGAGCCAGATTTCCAGCTAAGACAGGAATTCAGTATATAACAAAATAGTAGATGGAATGACATAAATAGGATAAAAAGGTTATTGATTGAATAAGTAAAAATATGCAGACAAATGTGTTGCGTGCCTGCCAAAAGTGGGAACGAAGCGAAAAAAAAAAAAGACAATAAAAGAAAGGAGGAAAAAAAAAGTAAAAGATAAGATAAAAAACAAGCAGATAAACGGAATTCAAAAAAGGTCACATAACAAGCAAACGCAGAAAAAACACAAACACCAAAACAGAATAAAAAGGAAGAAAAGAAGAACCATATGACGAGGTTATGTAGAAAAAAAAAAAACAGAAATAGAAAAAAGATAAAACTGAAAATAAAAAGAAAAAAAAAGACAAAAAAAGAAGAAGCAGAAAATAATTAAAACAAATGGACAATTAAAATGAAGAAAACGTTAAAAAAAATGACATAAATTAAAACAAAAGTTAAAAAAAAAAATAAAATAAAAGTAGCAACAAAATATAAATAATCAGAACCTAAAAAAACACAATGGAAAAAAATAAAATAAATATAACAAATTAGTAACAAAAAATTGGTGAAAAAAAACAAAAAACTAAAACACATCAATAATACATAAAAAATAAAATAAGTATAAAATAAAAAATTAACAACAAAGGATAGGACCCCAACAGCATAGAATTGTACACAAAAAAAAAGGAACAAAGAGAACAAATATCTAAAATTTAGAAATAGAAAAACAAAGAGGAAAAACAATTCGCCACAAAAAAAAAAAAGAAAAAAACATTAGAAACGTGAAAAAAATGAAAAAAAAAAAAACAGAAAAACATTTTGGCCACAACAAAAGTTACCACCCCCTACCAAATACCCCAAAGTCAAACAATAAAAAGGAAAAAAGGTAAAGGATACAACAAAGAGAGTATGTAGCCAAATTTATTTTTTTTGTAAGAACGTAAAAAAACATTATATAATGCGGAAAAAAAAAAAAAAAGATACCGAACTCCCCCCCCCCCCCCTGATATCGCACTCCTACCTTCCTTATTTTTTTTCCCACACCATCAAAAGCGACCAAACACCCCTGTTAAAAAATTGTTACAGTGCATTTAGGAAAATGTTAAAAACCTTCTTAAAAAGAATAATATAGTCCAATATATTGAGAATTTTTGTGATTTTAAACTAATTTCATCAAAATCTCATAAATTTCATCTTTCTATTTTTAAATTAAAAATAAAATAAAAACCTAAATAACTTGAACTCCTAAAGTTTTTTTAACTAGTAATACTAAATAATTCATCCCCATAATAGACAGGAAACAAAAAACAAAAATCGAAACAAATATTAAAAAAATGTAAAGCAAAAAATAAGTGAACTACTAAATAAATAAACTATCTTATTATAACTAACCTTGAGTGTTTTCAAAGTTTTTGAATTAATGGACAGGGGTGAAGCAGATCACGGGAACTCAGCAAAGGAACGGCACAAAGGACAAAGGTACTAGGGACTGGAAGGGCGCCTGGTGGGACCAGGAAGAAAAGAGGGGGGGTAAGGGAGGGAGAAGAGGAGGAAGCCAAAAATAGGAATCCCTAATGTTTTCATATGATTGGGTTAAACAACCCTCCCTCCCGGACCGCATTCTTTGCCCAGGGGGCCGGTTTCAACCCCCCCTGGGGGGCGCCTCCCGTCACCGCCCCCCTTGTTCCTGTCCTTCACGATTCGCGGGGGCATCTCTCCTCTATCGTCCCCTTCAGGGGAAGGGGTCTCTCCTCTCCCCCCCGGCCAGGGGGCGATGAGATCAAACACAAAAGGGGATGGGGTCCTGCCCCAGGACGCACTCCCCCCCACCAACCGGGCTCCACTCCAGACAAACGCGGTCCATCGCGGTGAAGGTGGGCCTCCCAACCAGCGAAGCAGTGAGTCGCGCCTCGTCAACAAATCCTTAATAAGTTATTTTCGCGTAGGAGAAACCACACAGAAAATCTAGGGACGGTCAAATTTCCTATTAAAAATTTGATTAGGGAATTCAAATAAGGGTGGCTTGGAAGAAAAAGAAGAAAAGAAGGGAGGGCATACAAACTCAATTCCAAGGGTGACCAAAAGCACTCAAACTCTAAACTCTAAATAACAAGTATCCATTTCAAAACGCTACCCACGGGGGCCGACAACCCTGTCGCCCGACGGGCGCAGGTCAAACCTCTAAGGTACGAGAGAAGAGAGAAAGGGATTCTAAGGAAGTGAGATGATAAACACAAAATGGGTGCCCCACGAAGGCAAGTGGGGGGGGGCTGCGAATGGGATGGGGGGTTATCGCTGGCCTCGCCCGCCGCTTTTCTTTTCCCGGCACCCGCCTCCCCCTCCCCCCTTCGTCCCTCGGCGTTGCGCGGTCCCCCCCGGGGTGCTGGCGTTGCCCGCTGCGCCTCCCTGGCGGCCAACCAAATTCGAGCTAAAAATCACAATAGTTGATATGAGGTACTGACTAATGTACATATTTAATATTACGTTTTTGGATATTGTATTTACTGTCTTAATGTGCTATTGTATATTTATTTTTATTTTTAAAATTTAATATTATAGAACGGTATAATTCAATTGGGTTTTCATGCACACAACTATGAGTATTCATTAATATATTATGGAAATTGGCGACTGCGCGAGGGCTGGCGCCCCCCCCATTTTTTAGAAAAGATGACATCACCCCCCCAGTGGATCTTCGGTCCATGGTTAAGGATTTTTTTAGTGTCACATATATTTAGGATAGGATAGGGAGCACCCATGCACAAAACGGGAAACACTGCTACCTGGTACTTTGCTACTTCCTACTAACTCGAGTTGTCTCTCTTCTTTCTCTCATGTGAAAAGTCAAGATCTAGATACTTTTTTCACTAGTTGATACGTTTGGTAACTGAAACCAAATATGGTTCGTTCCTAGTAGACTTCATATTCATTATTTGAATCATTTTCATATTTTTATTTAATTAAAGCTCTAACATTAATAATGATCGAACTAATCTCAGATAAATAACTCAATGTTACCATTTTAAAAATTAAAAAAAAATTCAGAATCCTATAAAAAAGAATTTTTTTCTTTTGCATGTAAAATTCACAAAGAAATTTTAGAAGTTTTTCTATATTCACTTTAAACGAAGAAAATAGTTGCATTTGTACAAAAACAAACAAATTTCTAACAAAAATTATTTAATACTTCTCTGAACGAACTCCGCACAACCTGATTCTCACCTTGATGAAGATACTAGGCACCTTCAATTGGGTTCGGTGATCCTTTTTACAAATTAAAATTTAAAAATATCTTAATTATTATTTAATATTAAAAATAAATAAATATTGTATATATTAAAAAGAGAATTTGGTCCTTAAGAAACATATTTTTTTTATTTATTTTTGGAACTACTAATTCTTGTTTTATAAACATAGATAACGTATGCAACCTTATGTAAGGTTTCGGTCCACCAATCCACACACAAACCGAGAAAAAATCTAAAAAAACCTCAGTCAACATCCAAAACGGTGCAAAAAAAATATTAGATTTTTTTCTTTGACTTGGGTTGTTAACAACATGCTTATGAGTTAGCATAAGAAAAAAAAATAAAGGTTAAACTATCTGGTAAGACATATCAACTTTGTTATGACCTATAGACTTTTCTATTGTCCATCTCCTCAATATATTTATGTCATATTTGGAAATTATCCTTGTTAAGTTATGGTAAAAGAAATTTGACCTCATGTTTCAAATGCATTTTTAGTGCGCTTTGACGTAAAAAATTCAAAGACGTGATTTTCTGATCTAGAACTTTGGCCCAAATTTTTTGGTTGAGACGAAATTTTGAGCCATAATTAAAATTGAGACAAGGATTATAAAAAATGCTTTCTTTGCAGCGATTGTGTGTCTTTCAAAGCCTACCAATTGACATGTTTATCCATAAAAACTCTTCCCTTTCGATGCCTAAAGGTTTTTATTTGATAATCACATCTTTAGCATACTACCTTTTGAGTGTATAAAAACTGCACTATCCCTTTATCTCAGCCTCCTTGCAGGTCACTATGAAATACTACATAACATCAAAAACCTAAGTGGGTAACAAGTAAAAAGATCACATGTGTCCACAAAAACAAGATTGATGAACATGAAAAAAAAATCTCCAACAAAAATGAAGAAAATAACAAATGAAGCGAAAAAAATTTGAAAAATACTTACAAGAAAACAAATGTCAAATGCAACATGAAAAAAAAAAACATATTACGCATTGTGCAAATTCTAAGGAGAAATAGTCACTTTATCCCCCAATGATATCCTATCATTCCCTAGACTAAACACTCAAGTCATGCAAGTCCTATTTGATCTCATTTTTATGTTCCATATGGTACTACATCTCATGTCATTGAATATCTTTCTGAGTGTGAGTGACTTTCAAAATGTTCTACGATCTAAATTATTATATTGTGTGAAGTAGAACTTCATATTTGAGAGTGCCATTTGAACCAGGAGGATACACATAATTCTATCCTTAATTTTGACAAGTAAATTGATCTTGTAATTACTTAGGCATATTTGAGATACAATTTGAAACTATCTAAATCACTCAAGTTGACGCTCAAATTTATTGAAAGTAGTTATGTAGTGTCATATGCATAACACTAATTGTGGTAGCCAACGAAAGTCAAACATTTTAAACATGAACTAATTCTTTTTTTTTCCAATTTTTTCATTATATTTCTAAATAAAAATAAAAAAAGAATTTTTTTTTATTGAACTACGACGTTCGACGTTCCTAAGAGGACGAGTAGCACCCTTCATTGTGGTTCGTCTCATCACTATAAAATAATGCTTCATGATTTTCAAAAATCTCCAAGTGTTGAAACTGACATTGGTAGCCTATTGTATGTTAAAAAAAAAACGAGAGGCTTAGGAGGAAAACGCTCACGAGAACCATAAGACGAACAGTAAAAAGCATAGGATGTTTACTAGGTAAAGAATCACTGAGACACCATTTTATCAAATGATGACATCCGTCTTGGCTGAGCACAATAAACGATAGAAATTAAAGTTATAGCTGAAGAGCCTATAAAGACAAAAATTCATGCAAGTATTCGCTAGAGACAAACACAGCGATGGTAGTTTTTGAATTTGTCTCTCATATAAAATGCAAAAAAAATTATTTTTTCTTAATAAAATCTGGGGCATTTTATTTTCTTTTTAAATTGGTCATGTACTAATAAAAATAACTGTAAAATAAAATATATTATAATATAATAAATGAAGTAAAAAAAAAACCCTATCCTATTATTTCATTCTTCACAGGGCACACTAATCCTGGATTGCAATATATGCCAAGAAAACCCCGTATCATTTTTTATGTCTTCACAGGGCACATAACCCCTGGTTGCATATGAGGACACAATAACCCCGATTAATATGTTTCATGTCTTTCACAGGGCACAATACCATTGGGATTACAGGATAGGACTATAACCCCTATCATTTTTTTTATGTATTCCCCAGGCACATAAACCCTTGTTGCATATATGGCACATAAACGCAACCCCTATTCTATTTTTCATTTCTTTCACAGGGCACAATAAACCCTGGTTGCAATAGAGCACAATAACCCCTATCTTTTTTTATATCTTCACGGGCACAATACGCCCTAGAATTGCCTATAGGGGCAATAACCCCTATCATTTTTTTTCATGTCTTCACAGGCACAATAACCTCTAATCATTTTTATGTCTCACAACATGGCACAATCACCATGGTTCAATATATAGGTGCACAATACCCCTATCCTATATTTCATGTCATTCACAGGGCAGGGAATAACCCCTATAATTGCATATAGGCACAATAACCCTTATCATTTTTTTTACGTCTTCACAGGGCACAATAACCCCTGGTTGCATAAAGGACACAATAACCCCTATTTTATTTTTCATGTTTTCAAAGGGCACAATAACCCCTTGATTGCATATAGGGCACAATAACCCCTATCAGTTTTCTTCACAGGGCAGAATAACCCCTGGTTGCATATAGGGCACAATAACCCCTATTTTATTTTTCATGTCTCAAAGGGCACAATAACCCCCTGGGTTGCATATAGGGCACAATAACCCCTATTTTATTTTTCATGTCTTCAAATGGCACAATAACCCCTGGGTTGCATATAGGGCACATAACCCCTATTTATTTTTCATGCTTCACAGGGCGATACCCCTGATTGCAATTTGGTACAAAACTCCTTTTGTCTTATTTTTTGTACATTTTGTAATAGGCTATAAAAACCATTATTTTTATTATTAGTATGACTTTTTTATAGATTTCATCAATAACTCACATAAATTTCTAGTGCAACTCGGCAGAAAATTTTATTTTGTGTCATGTTTCTACACAGTACACAAATTTGCAGTCAAAAAATAAAAGAATTCATCATTTCAAGAAAATAAGTTTTCATTCAATAATACAATGCGGAAAACGTCGTAGCTTGAAGGTCAAGTCATGAGTTTCCATCTTAAACTCGATGTCAGAGCAAAGGCGGAAATATATGAACCTACCCAAGAGGGTGAAGCAATATCGATAATCCAAATGACGACTTAGCACTATCGAGTAG
The DNA here is from genome assembly GCA_027704765.1 of Solanum habrochaites. Lineage (NCBI taxonomy): Eukaryota > Viridiplantae > Streptophyta > Magnoliopsida > Solanales > Solanaceae > Solanum > Solanum habrochaites. Next base: position 6,259,263 of record JAKWJA010002495.1, on the reverse strand, counting down.
ATCGGAATTTCATATCTTTCTTCTGTCCTTTTATTTTTTATGTACTAGCTGAAGCTCAACCGAATCTCGCAAAACCTCACTCGACTACCTAACTCATTTGAACGATCGGACTCCCTTATCATCAACTTAGATAGGTATTTTAAAAAAGTTTAGGACACAATCAACCTCTTCTCTATTATAAATTTTTTCACATTTTGCCATCAATATTTCAGTAAAAAAATTAGTCACACGTTCACGTCTTTGCATGACAACTCTTCATGTTTTCCAGCAAGAGTACATACTGTGACACCTAATTTTTTACCAAAATATAAAGCTTAACAGCCAATTTTAAAAAAAGTTATATTTACAAATAAATAATTGTGTAATACTTTACTAATACAAAATTATGAATTTATGATATTTGTTTTACATCTTCACCTTTTGATTAGTTTAAAAATAATGGTGAAAACAAACATAGTCGCTAAATATTCAAATTACCTACTTCCCCTTATCTTAATAACCTCAAACTTCCAAAAACTATTTTTCGCTATTTTGTGATTTAGTAGGATAATTATTTATTATTTCTCAACCATAATTCCCTCAACAATCTTTTTCAAATTAAATCATAATCCCTCTATAACGTTCTTTTAATTAGCACCAGACTCTCAATCAGAATAATTATAAAAATAGTGGGGGGGGGGGGGGGGGGGGGGGGGGCTATCAGTTGAAAAAAATAAGAGAGATAGAAAAAAAATATACCGAGAGAAAGATAGAGAACACACAAAAAACTGAGATTGATCGACATAGAAAAGAAAAACACAAGCAAACACAAAGAGAAAAAATGATTTTATTTCTTTTGAGAATTAAGTTAGCGTAGAGATTTGATCGTTATTCCGAATTCATGGATAACTGCTCACTTTTGGTGGTATCAATTTTTCGCAGACAAGGTAACTATAAATTCTCGCTGATTTAAATAATATTAGCTTATATGAAATTTGTTCCATAGTATGAAATACTTCAACTCACATGTGTTATATTGATTATTGTTATGTTATTATGATTATTATTATTATTATATTTTTTTAGATAGATTTGTAATTTTATGTCGCTTCCATGATATTGAATTGTTAAATTTAAATAGATTAATAATCTTCCGTCTTATTTCACTTTAGAAGATTTTGATTGAATTTATTTAGATTGTTGATTAGATATATTAATAATTAGTATTTTTATTTATCTAAGTAGAATTGTAAATTTCATCTACAGATTCATGATAAAATAGTGATATGACTAAAATAATTATAATCACAAAATAACATTTGAGAAATTGTATAAAGAGAACAAAAATAATAAAAAAAACAAGAAAGGAAAGTGGACTAAAAACAACCAAAACAAAAGAAGGAAAAAATAACAATATTTTTTTTACACACAACATACAGAAAATAAAAAAAGAAAAAAAAAGGAAAAAAAAAAACACGTGAAAAATGAAAAAGAAACAAAAAAAAAAGAAGAAGCATAAAAAAAATATAACATAATGAAATTAAAAAAAAAAGAAAGAAAGAACGTACAAAACAGATATAAAGTTGTAAAAAAAAAATCAACAAAAAATGGAAATTTAATAATGAGAAATTACACATATAAATAATAAATGTAAAAAAAAACAAATTTTAAAAAAATAAAAAAAATAAAAGAGTAACACAAAATTAGTACAAATAATTTTTTGAAAAAAAAAGACAAAAACTATAAAATAATAATATAATTAAAATAATTATAAAATAAAATTTAAACAAAAAAAAAAAAGAAGAAGAGATAAACGTATTTTCAAGAACACAAAAAAAGGAACAAATAATATACAATTTAAAATATACCAAAAAAAAAAAAAAAATGCGTGCAACAAAAAAAAGAGAAAAAACATTAAAAAAAAAACTAAAACCTAAAAAAAAGAGTCAAAACCTAAAAAGCAAAAGTAAAAAATAAAAAAAATAAATGATAAAAAAAGAGAGGATGTAGCAAAAAATTTATTTGTTAAGTAAGTATGTAAAAAAATTATATATATAAAAAAAAGAGAAAAATATAACAACGTAAACAAAAAAAAATTGATCCAAACATAAATTAATTTTTTTTTTTTAAAAAAAAGAGACAAAATGTTAAAAATTGTTACATGATTAAAAAAGTTACAACCTATTCTTAAAAAATAAAATATAGTCCTAATCTATTTAGAATTTTTTGATTTAAAACTAATTTCAAATCTCATAAAATTTCAGTCATCTTTCATCTTTCTTATTTTTAATTAAAAACTAAATAAAAATATTAAATTAACTTGAACTCTAATTTTTTTTTACTACAAAATACCTAAAATAAAAATTCATCCCCATGGGGGGGCTCAATAACGGATGATGTACAATTAAAAAAGTGCTGTACAAACAACATAAATAAATAATAATAATATAACTAAATAAATATGATGTTCCAAATTTGAATTAATGGACACATACCAAATATAAAATAATTTGTAACTATATTTAAAATAAATCAACGTTTTTAGAAAAGGAAAGTTTTAAATAAAATAAATGAAGAATAAAGTAAAAAAAATATTTTATTTTAAGTTAAATAATATAATATTCAAAATTAAATATAGTCCATATCAAAGTCAATTAAGCGACCGTTGGCTAGAACCACGGACTCGAGGGGGTGCCTAACACCTTTCCCTCGGTCAAGCAAATTTCTTCACCTAGATTTTTTTAGTTCGCAACTCAATAAAAAGAGTCAACTTTCCTTTGATTAGGGATTAAATAAGGTGACTTGGAACCAAAAATCAATTCCAAGTGGCGACTCTATAATAATTACCCTTTTCAAAACGCACTTTAATTGAAAAAATACTCTTTTTCTTTTAAACAATGAAAATAAAAAATATAATATCTTGAGAAAAAAAGGGGCGTGACAATAAGAATTGCCAGTAAAAGGGAAGAATAATCTACTCTTTAATAAAAGTTAGATTTCAAACATCAGGATACAAAAATGTCAAAATGACATTAAAGATGCTACAACAACCAATTACATTAACATTAATACAATCTAATCATAGAAATCGATGAACAATTGTCTTAGGTTTCATGTTTGTGTTCAAATTTTTAATCTATCGAGAGGGAAATTTGATGGTTTTTACATGAAATTTCTTGATGATTAATTTGATATGAACTTCCTTTGTAACAATGATGTTAGCTTTTTGGATCAATTTATTGAATAGAGCAAATAGTGACTCGGTCATCAACATTGTTTATAGTCGTTATCCTAGATGTTATGAAGGTCATGTTTATGGAAGATTGAGAGATTATCGTGTCGAAAAAGTCTTTGATGGAAGCACTTAAACAACATTACCGAGAGCTTTTGATGTATAAAGCGAAACTAGCCCAAAACATGAGGGATCTTGGTCATTGAACGACTATTTCATGATTGAAACTCTAGTTTTGCATAGAGATTGACTTGCTCGTGAAGATTTGATGGAGCAGAGGGATGGTTCAACATTTGGGCGTAACTTTTCTCTTTTGGTGTTCTTTGTCATTTTGTTTCCTTTTTATTTGTTTCATTGCCTAATCTGGGTGGATATGAGCTTATTCGAATTGGGCTTTGTGGACTTTTTTGTTCATTTGAAATAAAAGGAGGCCTTTGAAAAAAAAAAGAATAAATCAGAAGAAGGAAAAAAGGTCAGCAAAAAAAAAATTAAAACAAAAATTTTACTTTTGGCGTAAGAGACAAATAAAAAAAATATAACATTTATTTAATTAATACAAATTATCATTTATTAAAATTACTTAATTGTATTAATCTAAATAATTTTAAAAAAGAACTCAAATTTTCAAATGAAAATATCGTGAGAAATTGTATGAAGAAATTAGAGTAGACATCATCAATCATGACTAAATGAAGGGGAAAGACTGGAGCTTAGGTCTAATGTACTTATCCATTTAAAAAAATCAATGTGTCCCACCAATTCAATAACATTTTTTTATATAGGGTAGGATATGAGCTGTAATTTAGTGGGAAAGGATAGATTTTTTTTAAAAAAATTATTTATAAAATCTAAATAATAAAATAGAAAAGATAATATTTCTTAGCAATCTGGTCTTGAAAAATGTTTCAAACACTATAATATCCTTACAAAATCAATTCCAAAAACTAACATGCTTAATTCGATAATACAATACAAAGATTAAATATAAGTGTCAATAATTCTCCAAATTTTATTATTTCAATACGAATTTATATGTTATTTGATATCAAAGAAGCTTGAGTATATATATTGCATATATGTCACTTGAAGAAAATATTTTTTATCTTTCTTTTATTTGATGTCACTGTTTCCATTGGGGGGGTTGGACGGCGAGAAAAAGTGTAACTATCTGAATTCATATCGTGTAAATAAGTCCACTTAATGAATTTCTATTGAGAACATATAGAGATGGATATTTGTTTAACAAAATTGGGGACATTTATATATATATATACATATATATATATATATATATTATATATATGATATATATATTCAAGTATGGCAAATGACCTCTAGACCAAAATATGTTTTTTATTATTGTTTTTTAATATGAAATGTATAAATCAAGAATGTACATATACACAATTTACACATTTATCATACTTGAATTCGCCAACAAATTTAGTAGACGTTTGTCCACGCGATATCATATCATGATATAAAATTGTAAGATAGAATTAGAGTTTGGATGTGGAATTTCCGATTTATTATGTATTACAATATTCTCTGATTTTCTTAATTTCATCTTTTTTTCCAATATTCATTCTTTATTTTCTTTATCACAATGAATAAACCCTTTATAATGATAAAAAAAATTACGAACTACAAAGGCTTAGTTCAGTTCTAAAACATAGGTAGAGTGGCCCCGTGTCCACATTGAAAGATTTTTGTTAGTTAGATATAAAATATAGACTGTATGGAGTCTGAATAATATATACTATCTATATATCTATCTCATACATATAATATATTATATATATCATCAGAGAGAGAGATAAGAAGAGGAGAGAGAGCGAGAGAGATGGATAGATATTATTATTTATATCTATATGAAAGATGGTTGGGCAGTTTTTTGTTCGTTTGTCGTGGCTTGTGTTATTTAGGTGGGATATCCTACAATATTTACATAATGCTGTATTTGACTAATAGTCAGAAATTTACAAAGGCGAGGTAAACGGGATGTGCCAACGACGGCTGAGGAAGGAGAGGCGACACAAAAAAAGGGAATGGTGCTGAAAAATGAGATGGCAATAACAAAAACAGAAGGCAAACACAGACAAGAAAACAGTAAAGATCCGGAGAAGAGAGGCAAAGAAGAAGAAGGAAGAGAAAGAAAAGGGAACGGGTAGATGCAGACGAATAATTACAGGACGGAGGGTAGTAAGAAGACGACAAAGGCGAGGAGGAAAAAAACTAGGCAACAATAAAAAGACAAGAACAAGGCGACCCAAGTACAGGGTAGAAGGAAGATACACACAGCGGTGAGGGGGAGGAAAAAAAATGATAGAGGAGAAGCAGGTAGACGCAGAGAAAGGGGGCCGGGGCCCGGCTAGAAGAGAAGCACTAAGGAAAAAAGAGGAAACCCACACCGAGAACCACAAGCCAGAGAGAAGAGAAAAGGGCGCAAACACACTAGCAGGCGAAAGAAAGAGCATGGACGGATGGGAGGCAATAGATCCTAGGCAGGCGAAAAAGGTCGAAAGAATAAAAATAAAGAGAAGGATGATACTGGGATAAGGCAATGAAAAAGTGCAGCGATAAGTAGACAGGCGAGGCTGACGAAGTAAGGCGTGTATTGAAATTATCGAATAGGACAAAGGGGGGGCGCGAGGAAAGACGAAAAACCATAAGGCCAGGGGACTTGGAAAATAAGCAGGGCAGGGCTAAATGGGACGGACGACATAGCTGAAGAAAAAAGTAGAGAAAAGAAGAAGGAGTACAAGAGCTTTAAGAAAATAGTTAAGGCAGCGGAATTCAAGTACAGAAAATGCAGAGAGGAAGTAAAAACGAATAACGGACGTCATTTTCATAAAGCACCTGGGGAAATAAGATGAAAATGATTTTATGTATTTTTATTGGGAGAATTAATGTTGAAGTATATTAACTTGGTTTGTTTAAGAATTTATAATTGATTGCAAGATTTAAGTACCTGTCAATTTCTTATAACTATGCAGCAAAGTCCATCCCTGATAAAAAGTTAATCAAAACCGAAAAAGATCAAAACTTTTACACTGATACCAAACGAACTCACAAATCCACAAGCAACACAGGTGATATTCTGCAAAAACTTCAACATGCATTAAGATTTTCAGGAAAACTAAATAAATAAGGAATTGAAATTAACATTACTTCCCCTGTAAACTAAACCAATCAAAACCCAAGAAAAAATCACAACTTTTGCACTAGGACCAAAGAAAATCACAAACCCCACAAGCAAACCAAGTGATTTCAAGCAAGAAATAGAGCACCCATTAAGTTTTTCCACAAAAGCAATTAAGAATGGACATCACCATCATTACTTCCCCTGTAAAAACTAAACCAACCAAAAATCACAACTTTATCATCATGACCAAAGAAAATCACAAAGCCACAAGCAAACCAAGTGAATTTTCAGCAAGCATTTGAACACCCATTAAAATTTTCCATAAAAATCAAAGCAATAAAGAATGGACATCACCATCATTACTTTCCCTGTAAAAACTAAACTAACCAAAACCCAAACAGCTCACAATTTTACCATCAATACCAAAGAAAATCACAAAACCCACAAACACACCAGGTGATATTCAGCAAGAATTTAAACACCCATTAAGATTTTCCAAATAAACCAAAGCAACAAAGAATCAACATCACCATCACTACTTCCCCTGAAAACTAAACCAACCCAAACCCCAAAAAGACCACAACTTTAACACCAAACCCAAATAAAATCACAAACCCACATGCCAAAAAGGCTTTATTCAGCAAATTATTGATCACCCACAAAAAAAATTAGCTTACAATGATTTCTCACCTTCCCAAATTTCAAGCAAATTTGGCTGGTTTCCGAGTTTGACACATCTTAATCTACGTGGGGTGGGGGGGGGGGGGGGGGGGGGGTGACGCGTTTGGTTTTCAGGGACAGTACCTTTACAAGTCTCATATCTATCTAAGTTGATATCACTTGATCTTTCTGCAGGTATTGAGGAGTTGAGAGTTGAACCTCACACTTTCAAAATGCTCCTTCAAAACTTACTCAACTACGGACTTTTACCTCACCCTCAACATATATATCTTCATCACTATCTTTCATCACTTCCTGACCCATCAACTTGTCCTCATGCTTACAAAAAACCTGAATCTTGTTGGACAACTTGTTCTGGGGAAAATCCCTGATGCATTTCATTTACCAAGATTGCAAATGCTTAACTTAGGGAGCAACTTGTATCTGACAGGGCATTCGCCAACAACTCAATGGAACTGCAGCAACTCTTTAAGGGAATTAGATCTTTCTTCCTCAGGCTTTTTGGGTAATATACCCTTGAAGTGTTGGTGGCCATTGATAACGCCAAGCTAACCAAAAAGTTGATTCGCTAGGAATCGAATTTGTTCTGAATTTTCCCCCCTTTAATTGCACCAAAAATCCATATGAACAGAAAGAAGGCCAAATTAATTAGTGCATGTGACAAAAAAACATTGAAACGCAACATTGGCGAATGAAAAAATGAAACAACAAAACTTCTCCTAAGCAAAAGCAAATAGAACAGTCAACAACACACATCAAAAATAAAAAAATTACAAGTAGTTGAAGAACCCAGATCGAATTAATGAACAAAACATGTGAAAATAACAGTCACACGCAGCCATAAGATGAGCTGGTAACATCAAAAACTGATATTTGTTAATATAAAAAAATGGAAAAATCAAAACATCACAACAGACTTAAATCTATTTTTTTTCTCAAGATTATCAAACTGAGCCATAAATAAATTTTAATTGTTCATTACCTGAACGAATATTCAGATCTTTGAGTAGACGATGGAAGAAACTTCCTAGATAAAGAAGAGGAACAATTGTTCACTAACAAGAAGGAATTGATGCATAGACAACAACAATGAAATAAGTGAAGATGAAAGGACACGTAAAGAATGATGTGTCCATTCAAGACACGTGGAGAAACACTAAGCTATGTGAAAAGACAAGTATACCCTCAGATTTGAAATAAAAGACATCAACCACACATGTTGAAACAAGCCTTTTCTATAACAGTAGTAATGAGATTTTTTGCTTTAAATATTAATTTTTTTATAAAAAAATATCACAAACTTGGTTGTTATCTCTCTTATTTACACTTTACCAAAGTTGCCACATAGTTTTGTTTCCAAACATTGATTATGATCACTTTATCTTAGTTTATTATATATACATGTTTTGTTCCCAATTTTAATTTCTAATATTGAATCATATTCAACGATTCTTAGTCTTGGATCAATAAATTTCAAGACTACATTATTTTTAATATGATTAGCATTGATTTGAGAAAGAATAAACAACACATTGAAACTATCTTTTTTCTTAGTTTCATATTTAAACTATTAAGAGTGTCAATCTCACATCTAAAGTAATGAGAGTGTTAGTATCATACCTAAACTATCATATATTTTTTTAAAATACACGTCTCTTTTACTATACTCTCATCATGGTGTGTGTATATTTCTTTTTTAAAAAAAGAAAATTATCATGTCATATTGCACATGAACCAAATATTCACCCTGAATTATAATTAATAAACTAGAATGTAGTAAAGAATTAAAAACTAATCTCCTATCCTCCTCATTTTTCAATTTTTTTTTAATTAAAACGTCACACCCCACACAATCCTCCTCTGTTTTCAATTTTTTCTCGTTTTGTATATATATTAAAAAAAATTACTTTCTCAAAACTTTTTTAAAATAAAATTTTTATTTTGTTATATTCGATATGCAAATAGAAAAGAATTCTTAAGAATATGTGTAAACATCTAAGATAAAATGAGGAAAATGTAAAAAATAAATAAATTGAAAGCAGAGGACTAAACAAAGGTGGGCTAGATTATTTTTTTTTTAACAATATCAAAATATAAATATTTTTAAATTTTATTTTTTAAAAAATAATTATTTTAAAAAAAATTAGATAATAATACTTCACTCTTTAGTTTTTAACTAATATAAATAATTTATTTATTTTTTATCGTGATAGAATGTTTTCTCACATATTCAATAATTTAAATATAAAATTTAAATAAAATTAAATTATTTAGACGTGTTTTTGATAATTAACAAAAATTATACTTGATTCCCTAATAAAAGTTGTTCTAATAATACTAGTGGGCTCTTGCTTAAGCCCAGCCCAACATCATCTTCTCCATCCATCTGCTTTCATTTGCCATTTTCTCTTTTGCTTTATCCCTTCTTCAAGGAGTGACTGTTGCTTTCCTCTAGGTATCTTCTCTGTGTTTTAGTTGTTATGTTTCCCCAATTTAATTTTTTGTAATGTTTGTGTTTAATTTTTGCACAATCATTTTGTACAATGTGACTAATTATTTTTTAAATTTTTTTTTGTAATCTGGGCCAAATATAGATATGCATTTTGTTTTTGCTATATGTACTTTATACAAATACCAACCAACAAGGAAAGAAATGAAGAATATTGTTAGTAACACTTGAGAAATGTGACATATCTTAGATGATTAAACTTTTGAATTTGTTAATATGGAGGAGCAAGTCTATGCAGCCCCATTATAAACAAGTGCAGGATTAGAGACCTGGGCTAGTTAATATTTACATTTTCTCTTATGTAATTATTCTTTGTATTCATAAAAATATATAAGAGCTTATGTAAAAATCGTTGGTGACATTGGATTTAATCTATGAAAAGGTATGTCATTTATTCGTTAATTGCATTGCAGGAATCGATACTATTGATAGATACTATTGATAGAAGCATTGTAAGTTTCCAATGTGACGTGAGACTTTAGTATGGATAGTGTAGAGTCTAGTTGCAGCTTTACAAATTATTAATTGCTTTTAGTAAAGATAGAGAAACAATTTGATTGACTAAGTAGCTGAATGCGAAGAAATAACTTGCAGTTTAAGTCAAAGAACAGAAGTAACATTAATGAGATAAATAAGTGGAAGAGTAATGTTAGAAAGAAGTGCTTATTTGGTGTTATATGATTTTTTGTTCTTGAATCTAGAATCAAAAGATCATTACTAAACATCAATGTGATGTGAGCTAGAGGGGCTACTAGAAGGATCCTACACTGCATCAGATAAATATGCTTGTTGGTATCAATTATTTTAATTGTGTTTTGTTTGCCAATTCCATTGAAGAGAATCGCGACACTGCAGTCATGGATTATATTTGTTTCTTGAATCATGCCTCAAATTTGGGATTTTTTATTTTGTCAAATATCTTTGCCTTTTATACAATCCAAGTGACTAAGAACTGCCACAAGTCTGTATTTAACTTTGGATTCTGCATCTTCTGATTTTTTGATTGAAAATATGTGGTTTACCAGGAAAATTTGGGATCTTTTCATAATGCATTATTATCACTTTTTACGTCTACTTGTTCTCTTTCGAATGTTATCATCTTAAAATGTTGCATCTTTCTAAAGCTGAGGCACTTGCACACATCAAGCAATTGTGATCAGAATAACTATTTTTCATCATTCTCCTTGATCTATTTGATCGCTTGCTGGATTCACAAGAATCTGAGGGGATTGTAGTTTCAAGGTGTCATATTGCAGCTGTTTGTTCCTTGTTCGACATTATGTGGTATATCTTCTCTCTCAATAGTTGCCTACATGTATAAAGAAGATAGAAAGGCGAGATGTCCATGATGTATGTGTAGGATGAACCAAATCCTCATTGGATTTTATTTGTCCAGGATACACATATTGTCACTCCAAAAATCATTCCCTAATAAACTGGACAATCAGTGGATTTCTACCAACAAAGAAAAAAGTTATAATTTGAATAAGAAATTTTAAATCGACTTGAAGTTTCAACTTATATTTCAATTGAGTTTTGCTTTTTGTATTGTGTTCTGGTAGTAGACCATTATACAGGTGATATGAAATTAATACAAATCCCTCTTATCATTTTACAATGCTGCATCATCTTTCTAAAGCTAAGTCACTTATACACATCAAGCAATTATGGTTTAACTAACTAGTTTTCATCATACTCCCTAGTCCTTGAACTGTTTGATTGCTAGCTGGATGCACGAAAATCTGAGGAGATACTAGTTCCATGGGTCATATTTCAGCTGTTAAAGATCGATAAATTGTTCTGTGACCAGAAGTTCAACTTCTATTTCAACTGAATTTTTCTTCTTGGTATTGTGTTCTGGCAGTATGCACCATTATACTATTGATATGAAATTAGTGAATTACTGTGAATCCCTCTAATTTTCTTGAACAAAACTGTGTGCAGCAGGCCCATGCATACTCTGGGATGCTCTAACTAGTGTTACGGGTGTGGTGTCGTCTGAGATAGATGATGGAGAGATTTCCGCGGTTGGCACAATGCGTTCTTTCCGTTCCATTCACTCCAAAATACTTGAAATCTTGTAAGAAAATGAATCCTCTGACCTCCCACTTAATGCAACTCCGTGGCTCCCAGAGACCAATATTCATACAATGGAATCTGCAGGGAAGACCTTCTGTATGCACTGACTTAATATCCAAGAAAAATTACAGTTCTGCCACTGCTCGAGCAGGTTGGTTTCTGGGTTTAGGAGAGAAAAAAAAGCAAGCCATGCCTGACATTGTGAAAGCCGGTGACCCTGTTCTTCATGAACCGTCTCAGGACGTTCCTCTTGAGGAGATTGGGTCAGAACGAATCCAAAAGATTATAGATGAGATGGTGAAGGTTATGAGAAATGCACCCGGAGTTGGTCTTGCCGCTCCTCAAATTGGTATTCCTTTGAAGGTTTGTTACAGAAAACATTTTGTTTGTCCAGCTTTTTTTTTGCCTCACTAAGTTTGTTTGTATGGCAAGTGACAGATAGTTGTGCTTGAAGACACAAATGAGTACATAAGCTATGCTCCTAAAGATGAAACCAAAGCACAGGACAGACGTCCATTTGATCTCCTGGTGTGTGTGAAGTTTTTTATGTGTCATCTTGATAAATATGAGGTCCAAATTTTGTGGCAATACATTCAGTTTTCTTCTATTCTTTCAGGTTATTATAACTTGAAATTTTTTACATATTGAACTATCAAAATGCAGTAGTATATTTTTTTACGAGCACATCGGGGCTCAGAATAGAAACATGCTTTTTGGTAGAAGATCCTAGGCCTCAGCACTTCGGGAAAAAGGCAACTATTTGCTCCATTAGTATCATTTTATGCAAAGAAATATTTAGAAAGTGAATAGCATTGATAGCCTGTATGAGGAAGATAGTTTTTTTTTTATCTTTTGTAAAGTAGCAAAATGTATCATCACCTCAAAACTGTGTCAAAAGGTTTATGAATTCTTTTATTAGAAAAAGGTACAAGAGGCCATATGTTTTCAACAATTATCAGGATGAGCTCTTGTTTTCGATGGTCGCAGCCATCAAGTTTACCTTAACTTGTTCTGATAATCATTTCAGATATGCACAATGGCCTATCTTTTGTAAATATGAGCTATGTTATTGTGCAATTGAAGGTGCATTGAGTTGGTGAAGATGTCACTCTGCCTATTGAGGAGATAGTCTGAGAAGAAGGAGCTTTATTGATTTGTAGTTTTGTACATTGTTTTGACTTTCATTTTTGCTTGCTTGCGTTTGTCTGAATAGTGAACAGGAAATAGCTGTTTATCTTGTTAGCATTTGTTTAAGTTAATTGTTTAATAGAAAATTACCTAGCAAATTAATAGCCTGTTTATCAAGCTTCCAAAATCTCTGCTAGTTTTGAATAATAATTATTATCAGAACTCTGAAGTGTTTTTCAGAAAAGTAAGTTTTCTAGTGGCAGTTTGTGTTTGGCTAATCGATTTTAAAAATCGGCTTTGCCGATATAGAGTAGTACTTTGTGCTTGCCAATGTTCCAAATATGTTAATTCGGAAACTAGGCATGTTTGGCTTCCCAGAAGCTTGACCAAATAGGTTATAAGAACAGTTTTACTGGCGCTGTTATGTGGATGTGCAATTTCTCACAAGAATCTGAATTTCTCTTTGACAGGCTATTCCTAGCGTTTAGAGTGATACATTATGTGATTAAAACTGCCTAGATGTCCTATCAGGTTAATAACCACAGATATAAATGAATTCTTTGCTTAATCTTCTGTTTGCAGTGTTGATGGGTTCAGAGCAGTTGTGGAAAGACACCTAGAGGTAGAGGTTACTGGTTTGGATCGAAATGGCAAAGCAATCAAAGTAGATGCTTCAGGATGGCAGGCTCGCATTTTGCAGCACGAATATGACCACCTAGACGGAACTCTTTATGTTGACAAGATGGCTCCTAGAACCTTCAGGACTGTAGAGAACTTGGACTTGCCTCTTGCAGCTGGCTGTCCTAAATTGGGAGTGTGCTAGGTCCACTACCTCGAGCGACTCTTTGTGAACTGAATTGTCAATATCTTGCCTGGGAATGGAATCATTGGTCCCTTGCTCAGATAACTGTGATGTTTAGAAAACAATAAAGGAGCTACTGACGCTGACTTCCCCATCTTGTGGGATATTGAAGTACTTGGATTCAGAAATGAGGTAGCAAATAGGTGTGTACATTAAGCTGTTTACAAAGATTTAATTTTTTTGAATGGTATACTGTTTCTCTTTCTGTTATGGTATACTACAAAGTTGATACTGTTATTGCACTGCAGAAAATGAGAGGTGTCGGGATTATAGGTTGATATGCAATTAAATGTCCTCTTATTCTGTGATCTTCTGGATAATAATATACATAAAAGTAGCTATTTCATACAATATGGTCTTACAATAACAATGACAACAACATACCTAGTGAAACACTGTCTGGGGAGGGTAGAGTGTATGCAGACCTTACCACTACCTCGAGGAGGTAGATATGAAGGTCTTGCAGAACTATACATAGACAGAAAACTAGTCTGAAAGATACATCAAATATAGGACAATTCATACAACTGAATGAGAGTACAATCCTTAATTTTGATTTAATCAACAAGAATCGTAACTAGGGATTCTTTTATCAGGTTGAATGCAATCAATAGGAGGGGTTGTGTTTGTTCTCAATTCTCCATATGTTTCCCAACAATACGGTCCATAAAAATGCTTCTTTTCTAATGAAGGTTTAAGCTTTATGTCTGCAAGGGAAACACCTGTGCATGGCACAGAGTCACTACACGCAAAATGAACTGGTTTATATGAATAAGTTCCTTCTATGGATTGATATGAAACTCCTGATATTGCTACTGCTGATGTGTGGTTACCACATTTTCTTTTGTCACAATAGAATTGATCTATCATTATTGGTATTTTCACATCTGAGACATGGATATTTGAGAACGTGATTTCATGAACTGAGCCTGAGCCTCCCTGAAAATATTGACATCCTGTGAACATCGAGGTGATCTCAATTGATGGATTCAACTTATGTTTCATTAGTTATACCTGCCATGTTTTGATTCTTACACCAGTCATAGTGTTTTGTAGTGTTGAATCCTGAACTGTTATATTAGAAACACAGGCTTTCGTGTTGTCTTTTCCTAGCCCTCCTATGCTGAATCCATGTCCAGGTCCACAATTCACATCATGAATGAACACAGCTGAACTTCCTGTTTGTATAGATATACAGTCATCTCCTGCATAATGTGTTATAGTTTTCACTTCAAAATCACAAAAAGAAAAGTCTCGAAATCTCTCTAGCGTAAAGAGCTTAGCCACTATTGTTGTAATTGCTATAGAAATATAGATTATGTTATATATCTTTCAAAGAGTAATAGATCAAATTATTACCACAAGCAATATCACTGCTGTTAATGACAACATTTTGTGAGTTGTGAAGGTGAATTCCATCAGTATTTGGGCTATCTCCAGGGGATGAAACTGTGATCCCATAAACTTGAACAGCCACACAATTATCAAACTTGAGATGTGCTTTGGGGCTGTTTTGGATTGTTATGCCTGTTACAACTACATTGGAACTTCCATGGAACTTCAGTGCCTGCCACATAAAATTGCACCAAAAGTATAAAATAAGAATAAAATCCACTTAATGAGTAAGGGATTTCATTTGGCATAAGGTAGGTAATTGTGTTATTTAACATGATTTTTCCATTCATTTTTGGGCGAACCAGCTCACTGGGAAAATGAACAGTGGGATGTAGATTTTCACTGATGTAGTGAGAAACTTCCTAATCTTTACTTAGGAAAACATTACTATTTTTTCTTTTTCCAACTATTCAATCAAAATATCTAAACAACATTTTTATCATTTTTCAGTGGGAAAAATAGTGATAATTTAGTAAATGGTACTTACTGCTGGTCTGGTTCTGGGCATTTTTCCTTTTGATTTGCTAGTTATCTGTCCAGGCACCAATATAAACAGTCAAGGAATGAATAATAACAATTACTATTAGTTAGAATTAACATTTGGTTGATATGAATGTAGGGTGTTGATTTACTAACATCAAAAGATTAACTTGTAGAACAATTTAGTCAACTATTTTATGAATAGATATACTTGTTTCTACATGGAATAAATTAAAAGAAATTGCTAGTTGAACAAGGAGAAGGGTCTTAGAAAATATGACTTTGATTGATTGATTTTTACTTGTTCACAATAAACTTTTTTCAATAACAAAAAAATTAGATTTTTCATTGCTAATGGGAGAGATATATCTGAGAGGAGATAGATATATATTCTAGACGAGATTTTTGTAAATTATAGAAAATTTTAGAGATATGTTAAGTCATATATTTACGAAATGTTTCCAATATTATAACTCTCTCAAACTCCAAGAAAGAAAGGAAAGGGATAGGCAAAGTATGATGAGTAGATAGATGAATAAGTAATTATTACCAAAGCAATTTTTGGAGCATGATCATCTTGCTCCTCTGAATAATAATCACCTTCATATTCTTCAATTAATAAAGGAGTATTTTTCCACCAGACTGATCCTTGACCATCAATAATGCCTTTTCCCTTAACATATATTCCATTTAGCTTTGAGAATTCAAGCCATTGTAATACACCCCACACTTTAGGGTTTGTTGGTGCTATAATTCTCCCATCCAACTATTCAAAAAAATAAAGAGAGAGATATGAAGTGCATACATATTTTATTATAATTCTCATGACTATTAGCATTTCAAAAGTTTTTTGAAAAATGATTTTGGGAAATAAATAGTTAATTTTAAAGATAAAACAGATAAATATTTTTCCTTTGATGCGCTAAAACAAAAAAGTAAAAGTAAAATTTTTTTTTTTTTAATATAGTAGACGAGTAAGAATAAACGAAGGAAGTAATTTGCAAGAGTGACTAAATTAAGGAGAGACTACCTAATTACAAAATATTCTTATCATATTTACTAATTCTCCTTATAGTTTGAACTAGTTACATTTTATATCACTACTTAATAATTTCATAACAGATATATCTAGATACGTGTTTTATACACCTAGATACATATTTTTTTGCTATCAAATACATTGAAATAGGGAGAGAGGCATCGAGATTTATCTATATATTTCAGATATATGTGATTCACACTAAATACATGTGAATCACAGTAGATACATGTATTTGTATGTATGTGGTGTGATTAAAGTGGCGAGCGAGATTTTTCTATGTATTTCAGATATATGCAAATTCATTTGGATATTGTGTATCTTGAGCAAATTATATCTGAAAGTATCTGAACAACACCAAAATCTGATAAAATTCGTAATATTGTAAACTAGAATGTATATAAGTAATTAGCTTCTCAACTAGTGAAACTTAGGGTAATTACCCCTTCAATTAACTTAACAAAATATTAGTGGACTGAATGTATATACCTGGAAAACAATGTTTTTTTCACAATGTGACCCTGAAAAAGTGATAGGACCAACTAGGAAATCATAGTCTGATGGAACCATCATAACTGAACCTTCAACTTTGCAAGCTTCTATCCATGTTGCTTCAAATGCCTGCCAAGACAATGACAAAGTTGCAACAGACATGTTCTTTGGTGAAATTAGGATTAGGGTTAACTTGAAAATAATTATGGAATATGTGGCAGATAAATAAATAAAATGTTACTCCCTTTGGTTTATTTTAATTATCGTGCTTACTAAAAATTATTATTATTATTTGAGAAAAAATTATGATATAATTAATTATTTTAGAAAATGTGTAAAGATTAATGTGGTGAAAGAGAGTATACTAATAAATTGAGATAAAAATAAATAAATAAGGATAATTTAATCAAATAATCATTCAAGTTAATATTTAGAAAAATATATATATAACAAGTACTCACATAATTTCACCATGCTCATATAAATAACTTCCTCTTTTAAGGAGAGGTTTTTCATAGTAACTAAATGCATAATAATAAAAATATGGCCTTATTTATCATAGGCTTTTAGTATTTTCAAGAATCTAATAAAATTCATTATTGTGTGTTTGAAACCGAAATGTATGGTGTATTCGGTACGAGAAAAATATGTTCATATTTTTTTATGTTTGATTGGATAAAATTTTTGGAAAACATTTTCTCTAGCTATAAAAATAAATTCCTTAACGATGAGAAAAATAACTTTTTTAATAGAAAAAAGGAAAAATAAATTTTGTAAATGACATTCAATTTTGTTTATTAGTTCCCCACCCACCAACCCCAACCCTTACACCTTGATCACCAATCACCGTCCCCACCACCCCCTCGCACCTCTATATGTTTTTTATATATTATATATAAATATTGAAATAAATAAATAAAAAACTATTAATCGAATACTAGAAAAAAAGCTATAATAAAAAACAATTTTATTTTTTAGGAAAGTATTTTTTACGAAAAATACACCTTCATACCAAATAGATGAATATTTTCTAATAATTTAAACTTTCAAATATAATATAATTGCATACTTTTAATATGATAACAGAGTAGTAATAAGTCTCGTATCCTCGCTACTACCTATTATAAGAATTAGAGTCAATAACTCACACGTGAGGAACATATAATTGAATACTAATAGTAAGAGAAGTATGTTAACACATGACTAAAATATTGTGAAATAGTAGTACTCTATATACTTTCTTGGTTCTTACTTAGTTAATTGACATGTCTATTAAGAAAATATATTTTTTACTTTAATTTATATGTTTGTTAATTTTGAGATTTAAATAAGTTTATCGGTATGTAAATTTTTTATATGTTTTTTAAATATTTTAGATTGTCAATAATTGTGATTTATACTATTTTTATGAAGTTTCTATATATATAAATTTCATTTCAAAAAATAAGATTTCATGCATAAATTTTCGATCGAACTTAAATTGTTTGACTTTTAAAAACGAAATGTGTCACATAAATTTGGCCATGCGAATTTACCATATTACCCCTGTTAATTAATAGGATTCCAAAATTAATTACTCATTGAAGAGATTCTACCTTTTTCAAAAATATTAACTATCGAGGATATAATAGGTAAAATAAATATTAACTTTTCTTGGTTTCGTCTAAAATAACAAGTAAAATGTTAAAATTGGACAATAAAAGGGAATATTATAGAGGATGATATCTTACTTTGGTGTCATATGTGATTCCATCACCTTTAGCACCATAATCTAAGACATTAAAGACATAAAAATTCTCAATACTTGATTCTTGTGACCTAGCATTGCATGTTGCTTTCTCCAAACTACAATAGATTACTAAAACCAGCAAAATAACTAACTTCATAAGATTTCTACTAAACCTCAACATTTTGATTGAATGAGAGAAAGATTTAAAGATATACTCTCTTAATTAATTATTATTATTGTTATTGATGATATATATAGGCTTAATCTGTCTAATAAACCAAATTAGCACTGTGCATTCATGTGACAACATGTATTACGTATATATATACCTTTCTTATCGTGTGGGATAATTAAGTTCATTATTCATTAATTCTTATATTACTAGTAGAAAATATGGAATTAGCTATGAAATTTATCAATAATTTCTAGCTAATTTGTTGCTAAATAGCTCGTAATTGAATTTTTATATCATTCTTTGCTAATCCATAGCTAAATTGAATTAACATGAAGCTTTTATTGTTTAGTTTTCGGAAAAGGGTTTGAAATATATTTGAATTTTGATCCAAATTGTTGTAACAATACTGAACTTTGGAAATGACCTTTCATAACATTGTATTTTAAAGGTATATATGTGTTCACGTAGATAAGTTACTATATAACGATGTAATATTTATGATGTCCACGTAGATACATATATACCTTTAAAATACATTATTAAATAGTGCAGGAGTAAAAGATCCTTTCTAAAGTACGGTATCGTTACAACTATTTCGATCAAAGCTTAATTATATTTCAGACGTTTTTCTCTTTAGTTATGAAATATTTTTCATTGTATTTTCTTTTAGTGTCTTGTATTACGAGAAACGAATTGAAAATGAAGTACAGTTTAATTCATTAGAGACGAGAACATTGAGATATAATTATCGAGTACTTAATGATTTCTATATGACTATATGTTGTTAATTATATCTTGCTAATTAGGTATTTTAGCTAAAAAATAATCAATAAGAATATTTTGTTTAGGCTAAAAGGAATATTAAGTAGGTATTACGTGTGCATGAAGAAGTGTTTTTCATCGTGTTGATGATGAATCATTTGACTCCACACTCGTTCTTGCCTTGTAAGTGATATTTTCTTGAAGTTTGAGCATTGCAATCATGAAATTTCATTATTCTCTATTTCTTAATTTACGTGAAACATTTCGTCTTTCTAATTTTAAAGAATTTTAATTTTTTAAAAATAAAATTTATATATATTTATAAACTAAAAAGTATTAAATAAACTATTATATTGACATTCAATTATATAATATAATTATACCTATATATATCTATATACTAATCTATACTCTATATCTCTTATATATAATTATATTAAATTTTTGAATCGCAAAAACATGAAATATGCGCACGTCTATTATATAACAGAAAATATTATAATTATGAGCATTTTGATTGCCTGCAATAGTGCTCAAAATGATTAGGAGGTTGGGTTTGATACTTGGAAATAGGGGTGTACATACAAAAAAAAATGTTTTGATGATAGGAAAATGGAAGTCCACGTAAATATATTTTGTGTTGTAATATAAATGTATACATAATATATTTTGTATTTATATATATAGAGATATTTAGTATTAGTTAATATATTGAATTTATTAGTCTTGATAATATCAATACAATATATGATATTAATCTAATATTAGTTAAGAAAAATAATATCAATACAATATATGATATTAATCTAATATTAGTTAAGAAAAATTAGTTGGAAGTTGAAAGTGTAATTAGTTGATGGGAATGAATATAAAGAGGTACATTATTTTATTTTTATGGATATTTACTTAGTTCCAAAAAAATTTGGTAAAATCAAAAAGCTTAAAATAATGACTTATACATATGTTAATTTGTCATGGCGAGCATATGACTATAAAATATTGAGTTCACTACTGTAAGTTGATGGACTCAAAAAAGATTGCATAGAAATCGAGGAACAAATATCTTTTGAATAATTTAATTTACAAAGATAAAAGGAGTTTTGAAATACTGTTTCTTTATAATTTGAGAGTCGATAATCGCGTATTTATCTAATTTATGAAATCATATCTTGATTTCTTTATGATTTTTTCATGAATTTTTGGAATTTTTAAAACGTCTTCTCAGGGAATAGTTTATCTTTTATTTAGGCATTAGTTAGGATTTAAGGTTAAATAGCTTTCAATAATTCCAACGGAAATAGAATTCATTTTATAAAATTTTGTAAAATTTTGATATCTACACATACCCCTAAAATATTTGTATATCATGAAAGCATTATTCATCAATCATTCTAGAAAATAACTCAACATAAGTAGGCAGTACATGTATCTTTTTGATAAAATGAGAAAATTCCTAATGAAATTTTCAGTAATACTATTTTCTTGCTTTTTAGGATAGGAAGGGCCCAAATGATGACCAGTCATAAATACAATCAAGACAGCAAGTTATAGAAGCAAACTGAAATGTATTAACATTGCTAATCTTTTGTTATTAATTTACATGAAGTACGCAATAGGTATCTCGCCCATACGTATCAGATAATTTAATTCATTAAGATTAAAACACATGTGAAGAAAATATTTAGTATTTTTTCTTTTTATATCTTTATTGGAATTTGAATATGAAATCTCATAATTTTCAACTTAAGCTAATTCATTAGCCATTAAATTACACATTTGACTCGACCATATTACCACTACAAGAAATTTCACTTTTATGTGGTGATGACAATAATCGCAGCTAAAGACTAGAAAGTCTTATTAAATGACCACTAAATCACACTCTTAAATGTTTGGCTCAACTTTATAACATTTGTGAATGTGAAATCTCATGTGTGGCTTAAGTCTCGTGCATTCATCATTAGAAATATCATGTCATTATATTATAATTGTGACTTAGATATTTCTCTTAATTTAGATTCCCATTGGTCTCTCTACAATATAATAATAATTATTCTTGAAATTTCACATTGTGGTGGAAATTAATCAAAACGTCGTAATCCAAAGAGAATATTCCTCAAACTTATTTCGTAATCAAATGATTAACTAAATCAACGTCTCGATCAAAGAGGGATTGTACATATATATGGTAAATTCTTTTGGCTAAACTTTATTACACTTTTGGTCCCTTTTTCGGTTTAAATTCTTTTGGTGAACTTAAAAACAAAGTACTTTCAAGTGTTCGAGTAAAACTACTATAAATGGATTACAATATTGATAAGATGATCTTTAGAGATGTCCTAACTTTCAGGTCTTTAAATTGAGGTGAAATGTGATTGATAATTGAAGAATCTAATCAAATAATTAATTTATAGGATCATTAAATATTGTTTCACTAGCTAATTAGTCCAATCACATGTATACAAATATAAACTACAGCGAAATAACCATAATTTAAAATCGTACCTTGTTATGATTGAAAATGTTCTTAGGAACAATAGTTTTTTCCAGGAAAGAAGAAAAAAAAAAAGAGAATAAGAGAATTTATGTATCTATTCAATTAGATAGATAGTAAAACTTGACCAAATGAAACAATTACATCAAAGGCCCTCTTATATAGAGAGACTATTGTTCTAACTAACTATCTGAAAGTTAGTTATTTGAACTATTAACTAACTTCCTGAACTAATTAATTTTTTTTCCCTGTTTTTCAATACTCTTAAAACTCCCCCTCCAGCTAGGACGGGGAGAATATATCACACATTCCTAGCTTGGAAATAAGGAAATTATGTTGTACTCTAGTAAGCCCCTTAGTTAACATGTCTGTTGGTTGCTCTTGTGTTGGAAATGTAGTTTGTAGTTATCATTCCTTGAAATAGTTTATCTCTGATGAAATAACAGTCAACATCAATGTATTTTGTACTCTCATGATACACAAGATTTGTTGTTATATGCATTGCAGACTTACTATCACTGAAGACACTCACTGGAAGTGTTATCTCACATCCAATTTCCTTCATCAAACCTAGTATCCATACTAACTCTTCTACAACTGCTTCAAGACTCCCGAATTATGCTTCTGCAGAACTTCTGAAAACTTAGTCTGTTTATTTGACTTCCAAGATACTATGGAATCTCCTAGTTTCAAAAAGTAACATGTTACTGATCTTCTAGTTTGTGGACAGGTTCCCAATCGGCATCACAATAGGCACTGATTTTTCTTCTGAACTACTAGAGAGGAGAATTACCAACCCTGGCTGGTTTTTAACATACCTCACCATTCTAAGTGCAACTTCCATGTGTGTCTTCTTAAGATCTTGTAGGAACTAACTTAAAGTTTGCACACTAAAAGTTATATCAGGTCTAGTCATTGTTAGATAAAGAAGCTTCCCAATTAGCCTCTGGTATCCCCTTTGATCAGCAAGAGGATCATCCCTAGGTTTCATATTGGAGTATCAGCTGGCTTAGCTTCTCTTAATCCCAACTCAGGCAACAACTCTAATGTATACTTTCTTTGATACATCAGAATCTCTTTTTCAGATCTTGGAAACTCAATACCAAAGTAGAACCTTGATTCTCCTAAATATTTTATCTTGAAAGATTGTTGCAAGGTTATTTTGTTTCCTCTATAAGCTTCAATCTATCACCAGTGATCAACATCTCATCAACATATACTAATACAAATGTGACTCCTTCATATGTCTTCATAACATATAGAGAGGGATCATATTGACTCTGAACAAAACCAAACCTCACCAGTCCTTTGACAACTTTATATTCCATTGCCTAGGAGCTTGCTTTAAACCATATAGGAATTTGACTAGTCTACACACCTTATTCTCCCCCTGATCTGCAAATTCCTGAGGCAGGTCCATATATATTTCATCAGTGAGATCACCATTTAGAAAGACATTATAGACATCCATTTTATGGATATACCATTTTTTCCTTGCTGCAGTGGCTAGAACAAATCTTATTGTTTTCATTTTCACCATTGGAGAAAAAGTCTCCTTAAAATTTATTTCTTCTCTTTGATTATACCCCTTTGCAACTAGCCTAGCTTTGAACCTTACTACCTCACTTGAAGCCTTATATTTTATCTTGTACACTCACTTGCAACCAATAAGTTTCTTACCTTCAGGTAGACTAACCACATCCCAAGTATGATTGTAACTTAAAACATCTATTTCATCTTTCATAACTTGTATCTGTTAGGTTGTGGCGCCTGATTAATATTTGATGTACTGTCATATATTTGATGTATTGTCATCTAAATTTTAGGCTGTACTATTTGTTCTCCATTTATTCTCTGTAACTAAATATACTCTAAATCATTAATATAAATACCCCACCGCCGTGGAAGTTTACTCACGGAGTGTTACCACGAAATATTGGTTTCTCTCTCTTTCGAAAGTTCTTGTGTTCTTCATTCATCAAGTGTGTGTGTGTGTGGATTCGATCCTAACAATATCCACCTTGGGTATTTACTGGCCTCTAAGTAAGTGGTTGGTTCAGTAGCTGAAGAAGAGGTTGTTACACAAGTCATATACTCTTTGAACAACCTTCCATAAGACATAAATTTTTATAAGGCACAGGGAACATCCTTGTGAATATTCAAGGATACAAAATCAATCATCCGAGTTGGTGTTTTCCTGTCTCTAGTTGACCTCCTCTTATCCTGGATTTCATTGGAACTGATTGTATCATCTTGTGTCACCTCATGATGTTCATGCTAAAAGTTTGAGACTGCACCTTGTGAGCTTGTTGTATCAGAAAGCTTATTACTTATGTCAGGAACAACCCTTATAAACTTATCATTTTCAGTTGTGTCAGCTAACTCATACCGTTGTTCACTCAAAGGAAATGTATATTGAGGTTCTTGAGGAACCATATTCTTTTCTTTAAATAGAAACATATTTTTTCTAAAAGAGGCATCTCTATTTATTGAAAAAGTATCATTCACCATAGCATACAACACATATCCTTTTTTAGTATAAAAAAACGTAAGTATAGTGGATTTTGTTCTAGGCAAAAGCTTGTCATACTCATTCACAACCTTAGCATAACACAAACACCTCACTACTCTAAGATGATCATAGTCAGGTTTCTTACCATACCACCTTTCATAAAGAGTTTGATAATGGATAGCTGAACTTCTTAACTTGTTTCTAATATATACAGTTGTCAATACACAATATCCCCAGAACTTTATTGGAATTTCCCCTTGAAACCTTAGAGCTCTTGTAACCTCTAAAATGTGCATGTGTTTTCTCTCAACCACTCCATTTTGTTGTGGAGTGTAAGCACAAGTTGTCTGATGAATAATTCCTAATTTTTTAAAGAAACTACTGCAGAATGAGTTCACAAACTCAGACTTGTTATCTGTCCTTACAACCTTCACTACCTTATAAAACTGAGTCTTCACATAACTAACAAACAACTCAATATGAACATGCACATCAGACTTTAATTTCAATAGAAACACCCAAGTCACTCTACTGAAATCATTCACTACTGTCAAAAAAATATCTATTGCCATTAACAGTAAATGTTCTATAAGGCCCCCACAAATTCATATGCACAAGACCAAAGCAACAAGTAATTTTACTATTGCTAGAAGGAAATGGCAACCTAGTCTGCTTAGAACTAGGACATAAACATCACTGTTTTATTCTATCCTCTATAACAGAAGACTTATAAATAAATAGAATTATTTTGAGTACATTAGAAGACACATGCCTAAACCTTCTATTCCACAACTCCACTTCTGGTTGTTTCTTTTCAAAGCTATCAGCCACCAATACTTCATTTTCTCTACAACCATATGCTTTCTTGGTATTTTGATCATCCAGGAAATACAGTACACCATCAACTATTCAAATTGCTCTCACTTTCCCAGTGCATAGATCCTGGAACACACAGAAATCAGGGAAAAAACTTACACTATCATTCTCTAGTTATCTTGGACACTGATAGTAGATTTGTAGTTGAACTGTGAAATATGTAACACATTAGAAATATTGTTTACGTCTATCAAACAATTTTCCCTACAATAACAACTACAATTGTATCACCATTAAGAAGACATACCTTTTTTACTTTTTCAGACTATATAACAAAAAACTCATCAAGCAAACTTAACTTACACATATGATGAGTAGCTCATGTATCTATGATCCATTGTTGTGACTTATAAAAAGCTAGAAAAACAGTACTTATACCTGCTACATTAGTCACATCTGCTGCCTATGTCTCTTGTTTTGACAAATTGCTAGAGTGAATCATGTTTAGAATTTGATTGTTTGGCTCTTGTGTGAAAACTGCTTTACCCATATGACTTATCATGGACACTTATACTTCAGAATCTTCTTAATTACCTATTCTTGTCTTGATCTGAGAACATAGTTCACTGGACTGATCAACCACCAACCTGTAAGCAACACTACCTTCTATTCTTTGTTTCCTTTTTGCCTTGAAATCAGGAGGGTAACCAATTAGCTTCCAACATTTCTCCCTGATGTGATCCTTTAATTTGCAAAAATTACTCTGAACACTATCATTTTTGTTGATCCTTTGTCCCTGACTTCTAGTGTACATAGCTACTTCAAAATCTCTCAATTGTGCACCTAGTCTAATTCCCAACACTCCAATATTTGTAGCTACTATCTTATGACTTTCATCACTCACAATCATGGCATAAGCCTGATTTACTGAAGGCAAGGGCTCATAATCAAAATTTGACTTCTTGCTTAAAGATATGACTCATTTAACCCATCAAAAGTTGACACAACTTCAGTTTTTGAAGATTCAGCTCAAAGTCTATGGACTTATCACAATCACAGTTTGGTGCAGGAACAAGATCTTCAAACTCATCCCACAGATCTTTCAGTTTCGAGAAATATGCATATACAAACATATTTTCTTGAGACAAAGAAGCTATATTCTTATGCAGATTAAAGTTTCTCACAACATCAACCTTATGAAACATTTCATATAGATCATCCCAAACTTTTTTTACTATAGACACATACATTAAACCACCAAACAATTCTTTAGCAACATAATTCACTATCCAAGATAACATTACTGCGTTTACCCTCTCCCAATTGTTCCCCAAATCACTCAGAAACTTATCCTTAGCACAAGTTCCATCTACCATATCCGACTTATTCTGTCCAAACAAATCCACTCGCATGGACCTATGCCATATTGAATAATATTCGATACCAGTGAGCTGAAACGATATAATCTGGGCACCTCTCACATCTGATGGATGGAGGAACAACAGATGGTTGCAATCAATCACAGTAGGTTGTATATCACCTTGAGCAGGGGATTGAACTCCACCTAGACCAGTCGTTCATGTGATTTAACTTTCAGTAGTCACCATTGTTTCAAACTTCCAGGATCTCTGATCTTGAATCTAACTTTACACCTCAATTGAAACTTTCAATTTTAGGATCGTAAAAATTTGTTAGACACTTCTAACTCGATTGCTCTGATACCATAAAATTGATCTTAGGAACAATAGTTTTTTCATGATAGAAAAGAAAAAGAAGAGGAGAATATGTGTATCTATTCAACTAGAAAGACAGTAAAACTTGACCAAACAATTATATTAAAGACTCTCTTATATTGAAAGACTACTGTACTAAGTAACTATCAGAAAGTTAGTTATACTACCTCCGTCCCATTTTATGTGACACCATTTTCTTTTTTGATCAGTCAAAAAAGAATATCACATTTCCTTATATGGTAAATATTTAAAGGTACAATTTCTCTTTTACCCTTGTTGGTCCCACTTAATTACTCTAATACATTTATGAGGAGAGAGAAAGGTGAATTTACTTTTTTGAAAGGCAATTTGGTAAACATTTTAAAGTCTTCATTATTTCTTAAACTCCGTATCTGGTTAAATGTTGTCACATAAAATGAAACGGAGGAAGTATATAACTAACTTTCTGAACTACTAACTAACTTCCTGAACTATGTAATTTCTTTTCATGTTTTCAATATTCTTAACAATTCTTTCCAATGCTTTTCAGGAAAAAAAAAATCTTCAAAGAATCTTCACACAAATTTTACTAGAATTGGAGAAGGAAGAACAATAAGGAGAACATGTCTTTTCTTTCTCCTGTTTTGAGAAAGATACATTATTTTTCTGAAAGAGTAACCTTTTATGATTCTAGAGGGACACAATTTTTTAAATGGTTGTGTTATTTGTAGTTTTGATGATTTGACAAACAATGGGACCTCATAAAGGTATCGTCTCTAATTTGTGTATGCAAGGTGTCTTGTTTTGAGTATTGCCAAGAAACAAAACCATGTGACCTAGTATAGGGTACCAAGTCTCCCTGAAAAGAGGCCAGTCGCGGCCAATCTTTGCGATGTACAGAAAGTAGGTGCACACTTCCGATGGCGTCAGAAAAGTGTGACCATTTTCAGCAACTGCAAAGGGTTTAGTAAAGTGCCTTGCCCACATAAAAGGCACTTCCAAAACACTTGTTTTTTAAGTTTTTGCAACTTGAATCAAAACTTTTCAAAACTATTGTCAAAGGCTACACAAAAGTAGAATTATTCCAAAACAACATCAAACATCTTGAGGCTTGTCAGTATAGTTGTTTAGGGACTTTTATTCTCTTGTTGTTAAATTGATAAAACCACTCCTAAATCTATAAAGGAATTGGTGTGTTTGTGTAAAAGTCAGGTTGTCCAAGTGGATGCTATTGGGTAGATTGTTTTTCTAATAGGCTTGTTGAGCAATAGAGGACTATTGCTTAACGGTTAAAGATTGATACCCTTTCTTACGTTTGGTGTCAAGTCGTGTTTCGCTTTGCTTTTGAAGATTAGAGTGAAAACGATTAAAATCCTGTGAGACAGGTCGTGTGGTTTTACTCCCTTAAGCAAGGAGGTTCCACGAAAAATCATGGTTTGATTTTACTGGCATTTAACTTTCTATCGGTATGTTTCCTGAAGTGAAGTAAGGGACCTGGTCCATTACTATTAAGTGAAGGCCATATATTATCAGGTTTGTCCTTCTTTCCTTCTACATTAAAAAATAAAAAATATATATAAAAATTTATATTATTTATTTATTAATATGGATTTGGATTGACCCGCATAGGTGGCTTGATCCAATTTTCTTCATCTCTCGCACACGTATAGTGGATCAACTCTTACTCATATTTTGTAGTTTTATAATAATTAACCAGACTATGCAATCAGTTCATACTATAAAATCTTCGTTGCTATACACCTGCTAGGAATAGCATCTCGATCAATGAAATTTAGAGTAGATTATAGTATGTAGTACCCTAGATCATTTGTCAAATTTATATGAATTTTTTTACCAAATTAAGTCACTATATAAAGTAATTTACTAAAATAATACATTTTAATTTTTTTTTACAAAACTAGTACAAACGTATTTCACAGTAACGTTTTATGGTATATTTCATATTTTAAAAATTGACGGCGTTAGGTTGATGTATGTTACTGTGAATAACGTTTTAGGAGTAAAACGTTACTGTGAGTAACGTAAATCAACCTAACGCCGTCAGCTTTTAAAAAATGAAATATACCCTAAAACGTTACTGTGAAATACATTTATACTAGTTTTGTGAAATTTTTAAAAACATATTATTTTGATAAATTGCTTTATATAATGACTTAATTTGGTCAAAACCTCAATTCATATTTCTCGTTGTCTTTTTCTTCTTAGTTTTGAGCTCATCATTATATACTTGTCTCATAGGCAAACATAAAGGACTTCAATGAACACAATTAATGTAATAATATTCAATAAATCTCTAATATAGCGAATACCAAACTGAATCTCAAGGAACTAAATAAAAAATCGCGAGGGTACAACATGAAAATTGCATATCACTTTCAGGATTTCTCATGATAGCAAGTAAAGGCTAAACTTTCTTTTTCATGGAGCGTATGTCTTTTGTTAATTAAGTAATGTGCAACCAATAGTACAAATAACTTGTGTCTATCTTTCAGTTCACAAATCTACTCATCATTTTATTCTTTAAAACTCACATCTGCATTAAAATGCAACAGACTAACTCATTTTAATCATAAAATAACATATGATTGAGCACAAACTAACAAGCTTCATTTTTATAATTGGGATGGTTAAAAATACCTTCGAACTACAATAAAAGGTTTAAAAATATCATCCATCCATTTTTTGGTCTAAATACCCTTATATTCATCTTTTTAGTCTAAAATCACCCTTCCATTCACCTTTTTGCTCACTAAACCCATGACTAACAATCCTCTCTCTTTTAAAAAAAATATTTATTATCTATCATTTTCTTACTGGATGAAATAAAAATCTACCTCTATTATTTTTTCCCCATAATTTATTCAAATCAAAACAATATATCTTTTCAAGATCAAAAAAAAATATTTTTTTAAATCTAGTAATTTCTATTTTCTATAGTTTTTTTTCAAAAAAAATTATTTTTAGATAATTATATTTTTTTAAAAATATTAGTCATGCCACATTTACCGTAACATTATATATTAATACAAATCCTAAAATTGACTAATATTTTTTTAAAAAAATTAATTATGTAAAAATAATTTTTTTTTAAAAAAAAAAGCTATAGAAAATAGAAATTACTAGATTTTTTTTAAAAAATGGATCTTGAAAAGATATATCGTTTTGATTTGGATAAATTATGAGAAAAATTAATAGAGGTGAATTTTTATTCATTGAATAAGAAAATGACACATAATAAATATTACTATTTTTTTTAGAAAAAGAGGGTTGTTAGTTGCAATGGTATAAGTGAGCAAAAAAAAGTGGATGAAAGGGTAATTTTAGACAAAAAAGATGAAATAGAAGGGTATTTTTAGACCAAAAGATGGATGGAGAATATTTTTATATCTTTTCGTGTAGTTCAAAGATATTTTTGACCCTTTTGCGATTATAATTTTTAGCTCTCTATTATCATCATTTTTTACTATGATTAGTTTATAAATGTCTCATATCCATTTAGGAAAAATTAGTAAACTATCAATATAATAACTATTTAGAAAGATATCATACTTTATAAATAGTAGCAATACTGTCAAAAATGTCATTATTTAAAAAAAATTTAGGTGTCCCAATTTTCTCTCTTCCTATTTATCCTCTCTTTTCCAATTAGTTCTATATATCTTTTTTTTTAAAAAAAAAACATTCTCTCTCATATTTATCTTTTCAATTATTTATTCTCTTTCCCATTTCTTTTTTTCTCTCGCATGGTATCTTTCTGATTTTCCTCAATATCAAGTTGCAAAATATTTTTTTTTGGCCATCTATTTTGGTTGTTTTTTTTAATCCAAAATTGATGCAACAAGAACCTTGATTCAGTTCCTCTAATCTTTATCCTATGTTCAAATTTCTTGTTCTAATTTTAGTTTTTGTTTAATAAAGCTTTAAAAAATGTTGTTTTGTTTTTTTTTCAATTTCCGTTATGATTTACTCGTCCAATGGCTGAATCCAAGAGGCTTACTAGAGGTATTCATCTTTTATTAACCAATTTCTGGTGATTTTCATTTGCCATCCTTTAATTTATTTATTTACTTACAATAGTTTTATATTAATGTATGATCCTCTGGCTAAAATGAGGGAAAAAATGTTACGAACTATTTTTACAAGACTCCATTGGTGTGCAAAACCTTCCTACAACTTCCAGACAAATGTCACATCTTATCTACTCGTGAGTATCTTGAAAAGACTACGAGATCGGATAGCTGTTCCACAATTTTCTATTAGTTGGTTTTGTATTGATGTTCTTTTTTAAATTCGGTATGGTTTTCTTTAATTTGTATTCAAATCACTATGTAATACTATCAATATTTGTATTTATTAAAAATTTCCATGTTGCATGTTTATGAATCTTGTATTTGTCCCTATTTGTATTCATCCAAATGTCTGTCATCTAGTTATGTATTTTATTATAAGAAAAACACTTTCTATTATTTTATGTGTATTTTGATACAAATACAATAATAGACATATTGAAATAATACGACTTAGAAAAGGAAACAAGATTTTGAAGAAAAATAAATACACATGAAAAATATATACAATACTAAATGTATTTCTTAAATAGCTACATTTTATTTGACATCCATGGAATGAATCAAACTAATAAAGGTAATGTCAACTGAATTTGGACATTTTTTTTCCTAATTGTATTTATTCTAAAAAGGTTGTCAACTAGTTATTTATTTTATTTAATAATGCAACAACAAATATTCAATTATTTCTTTTCAATTTATTTTCCTTCACTTTGTCATCATAACTAAGTTTTTGTATTTTTATATTTATTATACACCATCCTAACTAAACTAGAATAAATAGAATACCAAATAAAAGATCATATTGAAAGAATACATACAAGGATTTATGAAAAAAAAATAAACTTAGAGGAAAAAAATATTGAAAATAACAATATATTTTCTTAATACTATATAAAATTCGGCATAGGAATGAATACAAACTAATAAAAACTATAATAAATATAATAGAATATTATTGTGGGAATGAATATCATTTTAAAAGGTTAAAAATTCGGAGAAAAAAAACAAACTTAAATTTGTTTATTTGAAAAATGTAACTGATTAAAAATTAAGGATGCTTGCCTTTTTTTGAAATATTCCCCCCTTAATTTGCTCCTTTTTGTTATTAAATAATATATTTTTTAAATAAAAATAAATAATACAAACTAAATAAGGTACATAACAACTAAAATAACATTTTTATGAACTAAATAGTGAAATGTTTGCTATGATCCTCTTAAATGCTAAATATTGACATTTTTGAAAAATTTTCCTATCCATTCATCACTTAAGCAATAAAAACGATTGCTATGCAAATAAGTCGATCTTTACATATAATTGACATACTTATATCTTAAAATTTTATGTAGAGTACATTGAAAAAATGGCATATATATATTCACCAACAAGAATGGAGAATTAGGCATAAACCAACATTAAATTCAATAATGTTAATTTGCATAAACATGCTTGGAAAAGTAAAATATAAATACATCAGTATCTACGTAAACCCAATAACTTCACGTGTCTCTCGTAAGCATAACATGCTATGAGTTTTGTTATCATTTGATACATAGATATGCATTTCATGTTCACCCTATCTCTTACAAAATTATATTTTATTTCAATATGTTTCATCTTTCCATGGTACTTTTGATCCTTTGTATAGGCAATTGAAGTTCGACAATCACAATGTGATTATGACAAAGTTCAACAACATTGTTATTCATACTCAAGTGAACAATAAAATGTTTAAGTCAAACAACTTCTTGCATAGCATATAAAAGTGCTAAGAATTCAACTTTTATTGTAGATAAGGCTATACATGACAATTTCTTGCTACTCCATAATATGACACCATCATCAGGATGCCTCAAACTCGTTGGTGGCCTAAGACCAAAATCAAACTAGAGGACTTACAAAAAATTATAAACGATTTTATTTTAAATCTATTTTTCTAGCTTTTTTGAGATGTTAGATAATTGGCTATATAGTTTTTTTGTTTAGTTAATCTCTTCTAAAATTCTTTTTCCGAATCGAGTAATATTGTCAACCCTGGGGGTTCATCTTGCTTGAGACATTCGAGACGATTTAACAGGGTGAGTGTGGGGGTACAATATCAAATAAACAAATATAATAACATAAGACAAAATACAATAATATAGAAATTAGAATGATATTAGCCGTATTCAAAGCTATGAAGACTTTATTTTTGAATAATAATGGGCTCTTCATTATCTTTTTTCTCCAAATTAAAATATAAACTATCATTAGAGCAAGTAAGGTCTTAAGCTTTGACTAAGAGACTAAGAGAAATATAATATTAAAAAGGAGAAAGTAATAAGAAATAGAGGAGAGGAGGATAAAATATATAAAAACAATATTAAAAAAACAAGATAACGTGTACATTAAATTAAGTACACAATTTTTTATTGAAAAACTGAAAAGTCAATCACTTCAGCCTTTCTACATTTACACTTAATTTAATTTTTTTTATTTGTTTGCATTTATTATATGAGATTTAATTTTTTTCTTAAATTTAACCTAATTAAATAAAAAAATGAAGCCCCCTAAAATTGGGGCAGAGGCGAAAGACTTTTTTTTAAAGGGCAACTTTCACCTATAGCAAACACAAAATTCATATTTTGTATGTTATAGAAAGTTTGCATAAGTTGCGCTCCCATAGCACATAAACTTTATAATAAATCGCTATAACATCTGACAATTGGTTATAATTCGCTGGCCTAAATTTATAATCGCTGACTTATTTCGCTAAATTGTATAATTCCGCTATTCTATTTTACTGCAATGGTATAATATCCCATTGTATAAGTTCACTGCCTATTTCCGCTGCAATTTTTATAAATTTACTTTGCAAACAATTGATCGAATAAAATGTATTATATTGCATAATTATAAGTTAATAGCATAGAAATATAGTTTTTCTTCTTCGCTTTATACAAAAACAAAAAGAACACAATATCTACACTTCTGTTGTAATGAAGCTAGAGAAAATTGTATTCACTACACTTGGTATAATTCGCAATTGTATAATTTTTGACCTTTTTTTTCTCTTCTGGCATATTTGTATAATTTTGCATTTGTCTACATTGAATTGAATTAAAATGTTTGTACATTGTATAATTAATGTATAACACGAAGATAATATGTTTTTGAATGTGTATATACAATTTTTTCTCTCACTTTATACAAAACAGAAAAAGAAATTATACACTTCTGCGTATAAAGCGAGAGAGGTGAGAATGGGAGAGTGGCGAGCGAGACTTTTGGGAGAGAGGCGCCTGGCAAATTTTGGCCAACGTTTGCTATGGAACACAATTAAATCAAACCCTAGCTACTCCATTTATTTTAGGTTATTAGTTTGCTATTATATATAATTTTTCCTTTTTTAAAACTACTTAGATCTCCTCTCCATTCAATATTTATGTAGCTTTAAGTTGTTGATTATTTTCTTGATAACATGAGGAATAGTAGATTGTGCTTTTGAGATACCCTTTTAACTGGATTTTCAGTGTTGAGTCCTAGATCAAATTGATATTTGCTAATTTACCCAACATCATACCAAATATCTGATCTAGTACACATCATAACACACATAAGACTTACATTGACATAAGAAAATTTTCTCATTTGTTCCTTTTTATATGAAGTATGAGGGCATATCATTTGATTCAAAACTTCACTTTTAGATACTGATATGCTTCTGGGTTGCAATCTTACATATTGAAACGTTCAAGAATTTTCTTATTGTGAGATTCTTGTATAAGAAGAAATAACTCTGAAAATTTTAGGCATAATGCATAAGCATGACCTTTGACTTGGCATCAGTTGATAACTATGACCTTTAACTTTGAATTTGTACAAGTAGACACTTAAACTTGTATAGAATTGAGTAAATGGACACATTCGTTCTATTTGGCACCATACTTGTTAATTTTGAGTCCTACATGACATCCTAAGTGTGTTTAAGTGTCTACTTATGCACATTTAAAGTTGAAGGGATAATTCTTTATTTAAGCCAAGTTAAGAATCATGTTTATGTCTTATGCCAAAATCTTAACTCCAAGAATGTATGTTTGCTTCACCCATATTTTTCATCTCAAAAATAGATGATAACTACTATTTTGTTTCTTTTACAAAACTAATGTGACTTACAACTATTAGTATATCGTCTACATACAACGACAAGATCACAAACTTATCTTTGAATCATTTGATGTACACACAATGATCTTCATGAATCATAATAAATTCATACAATATGATCGCATTATGA
The DNA here is from genome assembly GCA_027704765.1 of Solanum habrochaites. Taxonomy (NCBI): domain Eukaryota; kingdom Viridiplantae; phylum Streptophyta; class Magnoliopsida; order Solanales; family Solanaceae; genus Solanum; species Solanum habrochaites. The sequence goes on along the minus strand of JAKWJA010002495.1, from coordinate 6,223,675 downwards.
TACCATAGTCTAGAAGACTGTTTAAGGCTGTAAATCAATATACTTTATTTTCTCCGCTTTTATTAACAAAACCTACAGGTTATTCCATATAGATTTCTTCTTCGAGTTCTCCGGTGAGAGATATAGTATTAATCACATTCATTTGATACAATTTAAGATTCAACTAAGTCACTATAAATAAAATTAATCTTATTGACCAATTCATTTATCTATTGGTATGTTACTCCTAGTCGAACCAGAAATATCAATGAAATTTGATTCAGATGATGTATTACTGTTTGAGAGATTGTATATGCTAGCTGTGTGAAAGCTCCACCTATAATGCATATGCTAGTTCATAGTTTCATTTTTTAGAACAACTTTGTATTATTCTGTTTTAACAATGCTAGGGTGTAGCATGCTATAAAATTTACTAATAAAGGTCTCAAAAATATTTTAACTTTCGTCAAATTTGTTGTGTTATCTTTCTAGATTATTTAATATCGTATTTTAAATATATATATATATTTGCCCATGTGGACATAAAAAATATGCAAAATTATAAATAGTAATGTGTTTACATAGGCAAATATAAAATGCATTATTAAATAGTTCAATGAGTAAAAAATACATTATTAAATTGTTCAAAAAGATAACAGATCCTCATGAAAGTTTAGTATCACAACAAAAAATTTGACCAAAGTTGAAATATTTTTCATTATCCCTAAAATTTAAAGAACAATTTTGGTGGTTTACTGATAGCTAGTTACTAGAAAGAATATTCTATAATATATTATTGCTACTTAATAATCAAGTCTCTAATCCATAAATAAAATAATTCTCTTGATATTTACTAAAATTATCCAAAATTTTGTTAATAATGCACATTACGTAGAAAATTTTCGTTTTGATTTGGTTGTTTCAGAATAATTTAAGTTGTGTATAATTTTGCATTTTTTTACTTATTTGATGGTCTTGAAACAAATTTATAAATTGTTTTCAATTCAATTTGAAATTTCTATCATTTTATAAAAATATGTTACTACAATCCTATAAGAAAATTACTCTTTTGGACCTAAAATTTATCTTTAAAAAATTGAATAATTTTTGACATTATCGACATATTAATACTTGATATCATTCAAATCAGATATACCTATTTCAAAGAAAATTAAACAGTTATTGAGTAACAATACAATTAATAAATTTAAAAGGGAAAATGCACAAGTACCTCAGTGTCCCTATTTATGATAATCACTTCATATCCCCATCTCACTCACTTACAGTCCTCTTGCCCCCTCACTTATTTTTCTTTTTGTAATTTTGTACACCTTTTGTCTTATATGGCACACTCTGTGACTCCCCGCGATTGGGGCGCGTGGGAGATATTTGGATGTCACGTAATCCAAAAGGTGCACAAAATTTCAAAAAAAAATAAGTTTCAAGGCAAGGACATTGTTTTATGTTATAATGTGTCTCTGAGAAATTCAAAAGTGAGTCTACTTTAGTGTGTAACGACCTGTTTGTCGTTTTGAGCAACAAATTTTATTCTGGAACCTGTCATAGTGAAGGAGGCCACGACGGACCTGTCACGGGCCACACAGACCGTCGTGGATGTGTCGTTTCAAAACACTTAAAAATCTGGAAATTGTGGTACTGAAAATCGACTCTCTGAACGTCGTGCCGGAGTGGGGCATGACGGACCGTCCCGCCAGGCAGCGACGGCCCGTCAAAGCCATCCACTCAAAAATGAGTTTCTTCTGTGGCATACGAAGGACAGCAGGAACGTACCGTCGAGGAGCGACGGCCCGTCACGGGGCTACGCAATCCCAGTTCGTGTCGTATTTCTTCTTTACACGTTTTAAGGGACGTTGTTTGACCTATTCCTGCTTTAAAATTATAAAGTTAGAGGGTTAATGGTTTCTAAGTCTATTACTTGGGGTTACAAGAGGGACCTTAAGTAATTAGTGGGTTATTATTGCCATCGTTTTGCCATTCTTAATCATATAACTAGGGTAAAGAACGAGGGTTGACATCCCGCACACATCTGACATCACAAATACAGCACGAAAAATAGAGGAGAACGAGTAGAGAGAGAGAGGACGAAGAGGACAACAAGAATTGGGAATTTTAACTTGCTTGATCACGATTTCTTTCGGTGGAGGTATGTTATGTTTATGTTACGTATTCGTAGGGAACTCTTATAGTGAATATTATGTGTGATAATATTGGTAAAACCTGCTATGGTCTTAAGTTGGTAATGCTTCATGATTATGATTATAAAATGTGATGAATTATTAAACAAAGCATATGCAAGTTTTTAATTGCAATCCCAAAATCTTGAAAGAAACCCTAATCACTTGATATATTATATAATGAGAATGATGATGCCTTAGTATGAAAAAGGCTTATAAATTCAATAATAGAATGATGATGCCTTAGTGTAAAGAAAGGCTTGATGTATTAGGGGACCGGTTGCCCACGTTTCCGGTACCAGGATATAATATGAGGATTCGAATGTCCCACACGTTCCGACACAAGATAGAATTATGTATCGGGTGCCACGTCCGGTACGGATGAATATGAGGAATCGGAGTGTCACGTTCCGACACCCCAGATAAATTGGATCGGGTGCCACTTTCCGGTACCAGGATAGAAATATGAGGATCGGAGTGGTCACGTTCCGACACCAGGATCGAATAATGGACGTGCCACGTTCCGGTTACCAATATAGAATATGAAGGATCGGAGTGGCCACGTTCGGCACCAGGATAGAATATTAGGAGAAAGATAATGATCTTGAAAGATAATGAATATACTCAATCTAATAACTTAATTCCCAAATAAAGATTGGATTGGGGCTTTAGTCCTCATAGGTGAATTCGGTGTAGTTATTGATGAATTCATGTGTTATTGCTACTGTTGAGTCTTGAGTTGATTTAACATTAATTATTGGATTATACGTTCCCTATTTTGAGTTGGGGGGCCGATGATATCTACTCATTACGTGTGGTTGTACTGACCCCCTACTTTCAATGTTTTCCTCTGTGTTATTGTGTAATGCAGCCAAACGGTCTTGTCAACTTCCACAACTCAACATCAGATCTAGCCGTCTTATCAACTTCATCGGAAATTCAGGGTGAGCTTAAGCTTCTAGCTTGGACTGGGTCTTCTCTCAAGTCCTTATGCCTTGACTCCGCATGGACTAAGCTTTTTAAGTTATTTTGGTTCTTAGAATACTCCTATTTGTAATTTGAGATATATTTCTTGTGAATGGATGCCTTCCAGATTTTGGGATAATAATAATAGTATTGATTGTTTTTATTAATGATTTTAAGAAGTTCTTCCTCATTATTTTCTGTTGTATATATCTTGAAATGTTAAAGTTTAGATGGGTTGGTTCGCTCACATATGGGGTAAAATGTGGGTGCCATTCGCGTCCCCTGATTTGGGTCGTGACAAACTGTATCAGAGCATAGGTTCATTGGTCTCTCACACCATAACAGGTCTAGTAGAGTCTTAAGGAACGGTAGGGGACGCTTTACCTTTTCCTGAGAGGCTATAAGACTTTAGGAAATTTCACTCTTTTCCATTTCTTCTTTTCGTGCTACTACTTGAGTCCAATTGGTATCTGGGCGATACGAATTGGTATCCTGACCATCTTCATCACTCTATTTTCGCAGATGGTTCGAACTAGAGCACGAACGCAACCAGCAGCCACAACGGAAAGACAAGAAAACGACTGAGCCAGCCACTGGGGTGTAGCTCGAGGAAGAGCATCGGCACGAGGCCGTGGGAGAGGTCGTGGGAGGACGTCCTCTAAGGAAGATGACATCAACCTACCCATCTGATACTAGTCGTTGACTCCTCGCACCGACCGAGGAGGTTGGATAAGAGAGGGGGAGGAATGGGAGAAGACAAGGGCAGAATGAGGAAATGCCAGGGCCACCCCAACCTACCCCAAGATGCCACCAGTACTTGCTTATCTTAGTGGGGTTAATTCCGTCATGTCAGCACCTCCAGTGGTTCTTCTACACCAACACCTTCCGTCAGAGGTACGGACATGGGCGTTACTATGCTCCCCGCAATGGATGCATCATTGTAATAGGCACATTTTTCCTTCCACGTCTACTACTGGGCCCTATTATGACAATGGAATCAGCCATGAACTTTTTCAGTAATTTCTTGAAATTGAAACGCTCCAGTCCTTTAAGGGCGCAGAATCAGAGGATGCCTACGATTTTCTGGTTGATTGTCATGAGCTACTACAAAAACTACCAAGGGGTATAGTAGACCGGTTTGGCTTTGAGTTCGTGAGCGTATCAGTTTCAAGGAACGCCAAAATGTGGGGCGGTCCCATGTTGAGTGCAACCAACGAGGCACCACCTATGACTTGGGGAACAATTCTCTACCCTGTTTATGGAGAAGTATATCCCAAGGACTTTGAGAGTAGAAAAAGGGACGGAGTTCTTGAGCTAGAGCAAGGGAGGATGACAGTTAAACGCTGATTAGGCAAATTTCTTCGGCGCACTATCCAGATACCCACCCAACTTTGTTTCAGGCCACAAGAACGGATCGCCGTTTTGTGAAGGGGTTGTAGGTCAGAATTTGCGGATTTCACCTTCAGGTAGCGCTGCAGGCTACGGCAACTCCTTCCAATAGTGGTAAACTTTGTGATCGAGGTGGAAGGAGGAAGCCCGACGACTTCTCACCCACGACATCGACATCGAAAAGGTTTTCAAGGGGAGGCCGAGTTTAATGGTTCTACTGCTAGAGGACAATCTCCGGAGGTTACTCAAGTCGCCACTTCAGTCTTCACTAAGACTGTAGTTGGGGTCCACCTTCTAAAACTGTCAACACTACTCGATAGACCTATGCATGAACTCCCAGAGTGTTATGGATGTGGGGAGGTTGGACACTCAAAGAGGTATCGTCCCAAACCAGAGTTACAGAACCCCACAGCTAGAGGTAGAGGGTGGTCAGTAGAGGCCCGCTTTTTCTGGATGACGCCTGGTGGTCGAGGTAATGGGTGGTCATCACAACGGGCAGAGGTGATGGGCAAATGGAGCCACTACTACGCAACATGGTAGGGGCAATGGACAGAACAACGCTAGTGCCCATTGTTTTACCTTTCCTGGGAGAATCTGAAGCGGAGGCGTCTGATGCTGTTATCACAGGTAATCTTTTCGGTTTGATTGCATGGCATCTGATTATTTTACCCTGCTCCACGTTTTCATATGTATCTTCATCTGTGCTATGGTCTAAAATTGCTTGTTGTGAATTACTTTTGACATGCCTATTCGTGTTTCTACACCGTGGGGTGAGTCTGTGGTAGTTGAAAAGTACATACTCCTTGTTTGGGTGAACTTTGTGGGGGAGCACACTTTTAGATTTGGTTATTTTAGAAATTTGTGACTTTGATGTATTCTGGGTATGAAGCTTGGCTTTCTCCAAATTTTTTGCGATCTTGGATTGTATGCAAAAACTGTGACATTGGCCAGCCTTGGGACAGATCCCGTTAGTGTGGGAAGGGTGAACTACACTTCCAATCCGGTGGCGTATCATCCTCATTTGTCTTTTCTTTCTCTCATTTTCTTCTGTTCTTTCTTTTCGTGCTAAAAAATGGTTAGTAAAGGGTGTTTTCAGGGGGGCTTTCTTGGGCCATCTCACAAGGATGACACTTCTGCCCAAGTACCTTGTTGAGTCGGTTTCGTTGGTCCGTAGTTCCTTGATGTCTTCCCTCCTGCAGATCTTCCTGGTATGCCACCCGATAGGAATATTGATTCTTTTCTGTATCGATCTTGAACCCAAAAAAAAAAACCGGGCACCAACGCCCCATTTCTATACCCCCTTATAAGAATGGCCTTCCCGCGGAGTTAGAGAGTTAAAGGCGCAACTTCAATAGTTGTTATCAGGGCGTCATTAGACCAAGTGCCTCCCTTGGGGGTCTCCGTTTTGTTTGTAAGAAAGAAAGATGGGAGTTTTCGGATGTGCATAGACTAACCGACAGTTGAATCAAGGTAACTATTAAGACGTACCTCTTCCTCCATTGATGACTTTTTTATTCGATCCTTAACAGTGCTTGTGTCCTTCTCTAAGATTTGACTTGGATCCGGTTATCATCAATTGAAAATACGAGCAACGATGTGCCAAAAGACGCTTTTAGAACCTGGTAGGTGGCACACGAATTTGAGTGATGTCTTTTTGTCTTACGAATGCCCTGCTGCTTTCAGAGGTTGGATGAACGGATTTTTTTAAGCATATTTAGATCTCTTTTGTAATCGTATTTATTGATGAGATACGATAATACCCAAAAGTAGAGACATGAGGAGCATTTGAGAATGGTATTGGAAACGTGTGAGGGAGAAAAAGGCTTTACCAAGTTCTCAATTGCGAGTTTTGGCTATATGCAAGCATTGTCCTCTTGGGGCAGTGGTTTTTCCTTAGGACGGAGTGATGGTGGATCTTCTAATATCGAAGTAGTGAAGAATTGGGTAAGAACCTACTAATGGTGTCATAGTAAGGAGCTTTTTGTTGGGTTAAGCTAGCTACTACCCCTACCGACTACCGCTATACCGCCTGTATTGTCCACGGGATTCTCTTCTATTGTGTTTTTCCCAACTGACGACTGTGACAAGCAAAATGTTCCCATGTTGATGGTCGGAATGAGTGTGAGGAAACTTTCAAAAGCTCCAGACCGCTGTTGACTACTGCACCCAATTCCTCACCTTGCCGGTAGAGGGTAAGAACTTCTTGTTTTCTTGTGATGCATCCTGTCGGGGTTTGGGTGCAGTGCTATGAAGAAGAAGAACTGATTGCTTATCGCTCAAGACAATTAAAAGTGCAATGAACTAACTATCCAACTCATACTTGGAATTGGGGCCGCGGTAGTGTTTTTGCATTGAACATGGAGACACTATTTTATTATGGGGTTAAGTGTGAGGGTCTATACGGATCACTAGTCCTACAGTATGTCTTCACTCTCAGAGAGATTTGAATTTGAGACGAGGATGGTGGAACTCGAAGGACACGACCTCACTATTTTGTATCATCCGGGAAAGGCGAATGTGTTTTTTGCAGTGCCTTGAGTAGAAAGGCGGAAAGCATGGGCGTCTATCTCATTTGCAAGCCTCCTTAGACGCCCCTTGGCTCGAGAGTTTCCAGATGCTCTGGCTAACGACTTGATGATTTGGAAATAACTGAGAAGGGAGAAACCATTGTTGCTAGTGGTGGAGTCAAGTCTTTTTTCCTTGACAAGATTAAGGGAAACAGTTTGATGATTGAAAAAAGGCGAATCCGAAATAAAGTGTTGCGGGAGAGCTAAAGACCAACAATCGACGAGGAAAGGTGTGTTTGAGGATTAAGGAATGGTATTGTACCCCGCATTGAATGATTTGATCACACTATTCTGGCAGAGCTCATATTTCATTTTCAAGGTATTCTAATACATCCGGGGCAACCAAGATGTATCTCGAACCTAAAACAACACTTTTTGGTGGGAGTAAATTAAGCGCATATTGTTGCCTTTTTGACAAGTGTCCAAACTTCAACAAGTGAAATATGAACACCAAGGCCCGGAGGAAAAGCCTTCACAGAATTGCCCCTTCCCGGAGTGGAAGTGGAAGATGCAATGACTTTGTGGTTGGTCTTCCCAAAGACATTGGGAAAGTTCGACTCCATTTGGGTGATTGTGGTGACAAGATTAACTAAGTCTCTCAATTTCAATTTCATTTCCGGTAAGGTTACTTACATAACAATGCAGAGAAGTAGCGCCAAAAATCTACATCTCAGAAATCGTTCGCTTGCCATGGGGTTCCACTATCCATTATAATCGATAGAGGACGCAGTGTACTTCTAATTTTTGAAAACATTGCATGGTTTGCAGAATTGGGTTAAGGTTGGACCTTAGTACCGCGTTCATCCTCAACGATGGTCAGTCTGAGCGAACGATTCAAGTGTTGGGAGGACATGCTTTCGCGCATGGCGTGATAGAGTTGGTGGCCATTGGGATAATAGCTTCTTACCTTTGGCAGAGTTATTTCGTACAATAATAGCTACCATCCCTATTTATATGGCTCCTTTGAGCATTTATGGGAGAAGGTGTTAGTCCCCATTGGTTTGGTTTGATGCATTCCGAGGTTTAGACCTTTGGGTACCGATCTCCTTGAGGGCTTCGTTAGAAAAGGTGAAGGCATTCAAGAAAAGCTTTCTAGCGGCCTGCAAAGGAGACAAAAAGATTAAGCAGACCGGAAGGTTAGAGACTTGGAGTTCATGGAAGGTGACAAGTCTTGTTGAAAGGTTTCCACCCATTAAAGGGGGAGTGCGGTTTGGCAAAAGTGTAACTAAGTCCAAGGTAAAATTGGAACCATTTGAGGTACTAAAGCGAATAGGGGAGGTGGCTTATGAATTGCCCTTGCCCCCAGGGCTGTCCGGAGTGCATTCCTCCGCCGGTATTTCATGTGGTCCATGTTTGAAAAGAATACCATGGAGATGGAAATACAATTATCCGTTGGGACTCCGTGTTGTTTGATAGAACTTGACTTTATGAAGAGAACCATTTGCTATAGTTATAATAAAAGTTTCGCAAGTTGAGATCGAGAGAGATGTGCATCCTCAAATTCAATGAAGAATCGCCCGGTTGAAGAAGCTATACTTGGGAGAAGGATTGCGGATATGCAAACGAAAAATACCCCATCTGTTTACAGATTCAGGTTACTCTCCTTTTCGCATTGTTTTCCTTCTTTAATCGTTCGGAGGTTACGAACGTGGGTTAATGGGTATCTATTGTAACGACCTGTTTAGTCGTGTTTGAGCACAGATTTTATTCTGGAAAAACTGGTGCAGAGGTGAAAGGGGCCACGACGGAACCGTCACGGCATACGACAGACCGTCGTGGAGTTCTTTCAAACACTTAGAAAAATCGAAATTTGGGTACTGAAATTTGACTCTCTGAACTCTGTGACCTGAGTGGCCAGGACTGACCGTCGCAGGCGCGACGGCCCCCGTCACAGCCATCCACTCAAAAAATGAATTTTCCTGTGGCAATACACGTACTGCATGGATTGGAGGACGGACCGTCGCAAGGAGCGACGGCCCGTCCGGCTAAACGCAATCCCGTTCGGGTCGGATTTTCTTTATCACGTTTTTAAGGGACGTTTTTGACTCTTCCTGCTTAATTATTAAGTTAAGAGGGTTAATGTTATAAGTCTAATTACTTGGAGGGGTTCAAAGGGAACCTTAATTAATTGTGGGTTATTATTGCCATCTTGCATTCCTTAATACATATAATTCGTGTAACCGCAACGAGGGTTTTGAATAAGACCAAAAGAACGCCCCAAGACCTAAAGTAAAAAGATATGAGCCCGAGTAGAGAAGAGACGCGAACGAAGAGAGACAACAGAAATGAGGAATTTGCTGCTATCACGATTCTTCGGTGGAGGTAGGTTATTGGTTTAATGGTTCGATATTCCGTATGAACTCTTAATAGTGAATATTATGTGTTTGATATATTTGGTAAAAACTGCTATGGGGCTTAAGTTGGATGCTTGCCTGATTATGATTATAAATTTTGTGATGAATTAACAACGCATGATGAAGTTATTGATCCCAAATCTTGAAAGAACCCTCAATTCACTTGATATATTATATAATGATAATGATGATCCTTAATATGAGAAGAAGGCTTTGATAAATTATATAATGATAATGAATGAGCCTTATGTAAAAGAAGGCTTGATGATTAGGGGATCGGTGTGGCCCGTTCCGGCCCTAGGAATAGAAATGAGGATCGGAATTGTCACGTTCGACACCAGGATAGAAAATATGGATCGGGTGCCACGTTCCGGTAACCAGGAAATAGAATATTAGGATCGGAGTGTCACGTTCCGACACCAGATAAATATGGTCGGGTGCACGTCCGGTACCTAGGATAGAATATTAGGAGTCCTAGTGTCCACTTCCGACACCGAGGATAGAATATGGGGATCTTTTGCCACGTTCCGGTACCAGATAGAATATGAGGATGCGGAGTGCCACGTTCCGGCACCAGGATCGAAATGAGAAGAAAGATAATAATCTCTGAAAGATATAGAATATACTCAATCTAATGAACTTTAATTCCCAAATAATATGGTATTGGGCTTGAAAAGTCCTCATGGTGTGAATTCAAGGTTGTAGTTAATTGATGAATTCATTTTTGTTATTTGCTACATGTTGAGATTGTAGTTGATTTTACATTATTATTGATATATACTGTTCCCTATTTTGAGTTTGTGCCGATGATATCTCTCAGTAACGGTGTTTGTCTGACCCCCCTATTTTCATGTTTTTCCTTCCTCTTTGTTATTGTGTAAGGCAGCAAACGTTCTGTCAACGTTCAACTCAACAGCAGATCTAGCCCATCTTTCACTGTCATCGGAAATTCAGGTGATCTAATGCGTCTAGCGTTGACTGGGTCTCTTCCTTCAAGTCTTGATGCCTTGAACTTCCGGCATGGACTAGCTTTTTTAGTTATTTTGTTCTTAGAATACTCCTAGTTTTAGTAATTTTGAGATAGAATGTCTGTGAGATTACTTCCAGGTTTGGGGAAAATATAATAGTATTTAATGTTTTTATGATGAGTTTAAGTCTCCGGCATTATTTTCTGTTGATATATCTTGAAAATGGTTTAGGTTTAGATGGGTTGGTTCGCTCACATATGGGGGTAAATGTGGGTGCCAGTCGCGTCCCTGATTTGGGTCGTGACAAGTGGATACTTGTATATTTTCCCAATTTAAAATATTAACTTAACTTTGTTCAATTTCACAATAATAAAAAAAAGATTGGTATTATTCTATCCACATACATGGCCTAATATATATTACTTTGTTTTAATTTAGAGAAAATTACATAATAAATTTATATTACTTAATTACTCATCGTAGCTATAGTTTGTTAAAATTATCATTTACGATTAACTTTATATATTAATTACGTGGATTGACTTTGAGTTTGTATAATTTGTCACATTTGTATATTCTACATCACATAATTTAGGAGAGAATGAATAAAATTATTGTAATTTGTAATAGTTTTTACGTCATTTTCAAACAAGGTATGTTACCCTTTTTGTCTCAACATAATTTGAGAGCGAATCAACTTTTTTATTGTCTTTTTGAAAAATTTTAAGATGTTAGTTATTGTGATTTATAACATTTTAGCCCTCTTAAATGATATATATTTTTTCTTTGTCCCAATTTTTGTGCCACGTGAATAAATCAAATTTTCATATATCTTTTAAATATTTATATTGCTAATTATTGTAATTAATACTATTTTTCATTTAACTTTGTTTTTTTCACTTTTCTTTTTTAATCGATTAGAAAATTTTGAAATTCAAAGGTAAGTCAAACTTGAAAAAACATTCAAAAGTTGTTTTCACCTTTTTCACTTTGAATTCCTCATAAAAATATAAAATAATTCTAATTTGTTTACGATCAAATATAACTTCAATTTTTAAATATTATTTTATTTTTAAAAATAAAATTAGTTCTTTAAGATACCTATTGTTTTCACCTTTACTATATTTTTATTAATGAAATATTAGGATTTAGGAATGTAATTATTATCATTTTTCATAAATAATTTACCATGAAATCAATAGTAGGAAAAAATGAGAGTCAGAAAGATGACAAATCACTATTATGATAATTATAAAAGAAAGAACATTATGATTTCTCAAATGGCCTGTTAAAAAGTGAAGGTAATTTTTGTCATCAAAATGATATGAAAGGTCATTAGAAACATTTTTGTTATGACACTTAATAATTTGATAAGTTTATAAATCCAACAACAAATGAATGTTGAGGTATGTCATATGAATATAATAAATTTTAAAGCATGTCAATGAGCTTCTAATGAAAGTAATAATTGTGAAGAATGACTATATGCTTATAGTCGATTTTATTGTAGAGAATGTGACTTGTGATAAGTATCATGAAAAGTGGACCATTCTTAAAAGTGAGTGTGTCACAAGATGATAAAAATTATAATACAGACATATTCATGTATGTTTTAATAAATACCACAACTCACTCCTAAGGGAGGTTAGAGAGAAATAAAGAAAATTATTTTGATATAGAAGATTATTGGTCAAGTACTTTTAGTACTTCACAAATATTATGGCATATGTTTTATTATGAACTACAGAAAGGGCAAAGAAAGAAATATTTTTTGCCAAAAAAAATTTATCACTGATTATGTATCTTTGTTTGTCGAAAAATATTTTGCCAGATATTAAATAAAAAGGGAGGAGATAATAATGACGAAAGTAAATTAAAAAACAAGTTGCTTGTAATGATATTGATCATGAAAATAATGATATAAATTTCTCCTTGAAAGAGATGTTTACCATATAAAGAATGTTATGAAATATGTGGTAGTATTCAAATTGCGATTTTTTGTGAGCTAACGTGGTACTACTCAAAGAAATAAAACTACTCATGATATTGAAATTGTATTAAGTCTTGAAAGAAACTTTTTAAGCTTCAAAGAAATAGTAAAAAAAAATTATACTGAGACCATTAAAAAGATTTGATATTTGTATAATCAAACTGATCAGTTATAAATATTTATGTGAAAGATTACCTATATATTCATGTTGTTTGTGGTAACTAAGTATGGAGATGATGATGGAATCACATGTAAAATAAACTAGAAGTTTAATGAAAAAATATCAATTGACATGGCCTGTTGATGACCATCCTGATTCATATTATGATACGAAAAAAATGAGAATTCATGTGGTTATATATATGGAAGAAATAATAAATTCTTCAAGAATTCTCTTATGTTGTTTGTTCTCATGATAAAATTATGGCCTAAGTCATTCACAGCCCCTTAAAGTTGTCCGCATAATTCAGTTAGACACCTTATCTAAGATTTGTTTCAATTGAACACTTTTACTAGTTAAGATATATTCCTATTGAACATTTTCTGACAAACAATTAAAAATAGAGAGTGAGTGACATACACTCGCAGATGATATGGACAATAACTAATAAAAAATAGACATGTGGCATTGACCCCATAATAACAATTAAAATAAATAAATTAGAAAAATAAATAAAAGAAAAATACTTTTTTAGTCAAAAAATATATATATAATAAAAATAGAAAGAGAAAACCTTTCTTCTTCGTTTCTTCTTTGCATAACAGTAACCCAACTGCATCACCTCCATATACAACAAAAACACTTCGATAATGATGGGAACTCCGATTTTCCTCTCTCAATTTACACACGGATTTTTTTCCCCCACTGATATACCTGTGCCATCTCCTTTATACTAAAATTCATCAGCATTGTTGTGCTATTTCTCCAAATCTCACCTCTTTTTTTTTTTTCAAACGTCAATTCAGATTCACATGTTTCTTTAATTTCTCTACGTTGTAAGTTTTTTAGGGTTTATGAACTTTTTAACATTTAAGAAAATAACTTCAGATTTGTAATTAGTCTTGCGCTTGCCGGAAAAAAATGGTGTTTCACACCGAATTATTTTTTGAGACATTTGATTGTTATTTTTTTATGATTCTCTTCTGAAACTCCAAAATAATGTTGATGATTCGAGAATGACGGAACATGCTAGAAAGAAAGTAATATGAGGAAGGGTGAGTCGGGCGATGGTGGCTTAGGAATTTGGCTGATATAAGTCAGTTTCTCTTTTAAACAAAAGAAAAAGAAAAAACAACATGAACCCATACAAGAATTTTCTAAAGATTGAAGGAACACAGATGTTTGAAGAAGACGATTGTTGAAGGATAATGGATTCTGTTCTTTTTTTTTATTTAAGAGATCTTTTGTTGAACTAATTATTAATTTTAGTTTAATATATATCTAGGTTTCAAGAAATTACAAAATCAACTTAAAAAATTAAAAAAATAGTAATATTGGGATTCTATTCACCGCTCAAGGAAAGTGAATGACACTTATCTTGCCAACTAAGCATCTTGGTTTTAATGGGTATATGTTTTTGAAACAATTTCAGAAGGATGAAATTGAACATGACCTAGTGAGGTGTCTAAGTGAATCGAGGACACTTTAAGAATTAAAAAGGGGCCTCCTAATGAACTGAAGCCAAAATTATCATTTCACCAACAAATGTTGAGATTGTATCTCTAGAAATTTTGAATTATATAAAAAGGTGAATATGAGCTCGTTCACCTGCAATTTGGATCATTTACTATTATATAGATGCATCTATGTTATTAAATGACATCCTTTACAAGAATTAAATGATGTTTTAATCAGGGTGAGTAAATACGTGTTGCAGTCTTTTTCCCTTAACTAGACTTTTGTCCCAATAAATTTTTCTGGAAAGGTTTTTAATGAGGCAGTTCTCAATGTGTATTACTAGATATGCGTACTCTTTTTTCTTCACTTAGACTTTTTCCATTGGATTTTTTTCTAGTAAGATTTTAACGAGACATATTATCAATGAATGAACCCCAATGAGCTGTAAATATATCTATTGCTCATTACACAACTTTCTGCATAAGCTTGAAATAAAAAAGATAAATTTACAAACAGCTCGAAAAACAGATTTGAATAAGCAACTCCGCAAGCAAATTGCTATAAACAACTTACACAAGCAAATTCTTAAACAACTTACAAGTAGCTTTGCAAATAGGTGAATACAATCAGTTTACAAGTGGCTTCTTACAAGTAGTTTTTAATAAGACAACAAATAGTGTGTATTACATATGATTATGTATATTTTTCTTTTACTAAAGTTTCTTAGTACATGAACATCCAAGGGGGAGTGTTGTAAATAGTGATGGATGTCATGTGTTGTCCCACTATTGTTACTGTAAGAGTGTCACATTTTCAAGTTATATTTTGCGTATATAAGAGGCTTTCACAAAGCCATAAAAAGAAACTAAAAGTATTAGTTGCATTTTCTATTCTCTACTTTTTGTCTTTCACGTACTTTACTCTTTGCATTTGATTTTAGTTTGGTATTTATTTTATATCAATATACATACATACATACATAAAGAGAACAAATAAAAATCAATGTAAAGAAAAAAAGCGGGATAAGAATGGATACACATCAAGCAGTACTTTTCGGTCAAAAGAAAATATGAAATGGTAAAAAGTGAACGTAGTATCAGAAAGTACCACTTTTTAAGCAAATAAAGTACAATTTATTTAAGCATAATAATAGCAATATAAAAACTAGCCCTTGGTCAACAAGCAAGCATGTCGAGTACGTGTTTCTTGCTCTAAGACTCTTATATATAGTAGTAGTAATAAATAAATTTTGAGTTTGAACTACTCTTATTATTTTTAATACTTTATATTTATTTTTTTATATAATCCATGAGCTGATTAAATTTTGAATCAATCTATTCTAAGTATTTTAAAAATAAAATATATTTCAGCAACGTATATAAAATTCAAAATAAAAATTATAAACATTTGTTTTTGAATCAAAATAATAAGAATAAATTAAAAATTATAATTTAAAAAATATAAATTTACGATTTTTAACTTATAAGTCAAAAGTAATAAGTCATCTAAACATAAACACAATCTCGCTCAACCCTCATTTATTATGTCGGACTTAAAAATCACATTGTAAAATGGAGATAAACTCAAAATAATTACTTCCTCGGTCTTAATTTATGTGACTTTTTTTAATTTTTTGAGAGTCAACCAGTTTAAGTTTTATCGGTAATTTTCAATTGTTTTGAAGTGAAATATCTATTTGTAAACTACGTAAAAAGTATATATAAGTGACAACAATTGATAATTCAAAATGTTTAAAAAATCTATAAAAAATTTATGGTCAAAGCTAGAATTGTTTCAATTTTGAAATTCGAAAGTGTCATATAAAATGAGAAGAAAGGGACGAAGAGAACGGAGAAAATTAGCTTAAAATGCCTATCAAGTTTTCAATTTTAAAAAAGGGACAAGAGGATCCCTTTCTTTTAAATATATTTTCTTATTTTTAATATTTAAAATAAGGACTAAACTATTAATTTTAAAAACTTAGATACTTAAATAACACTTTTTAAATTGTGATAAAAAAAACTTAAAGACTAAATTGAAACTTTTAAATCTTTTGCTTTCACTTTTAGATACATTGATTGACGACGAGAACAACAGTAGGGGAGACGAAGGGACGAAAATTTAGGATTTTTTTTTCCATTTTTTTTAGCTTTTTTAACTTTAAAATCATTCAAATTTTTCTATTGTGTTTTTTTTTCTGATCTCAAAGTTAATTTTCTTCTTCTCTTTTCTATTCAAAATATAAGTTGGGTTATCATTTAAAATTTCATTAAATCTAAATTATAAATGATTCAGATTATATTGAATTCAAAATATATTCATCCAAATAAAATGTGTGGATTGGATATAATTGAGTTAAATATTTAAGTCCCAATAAATTATGGATTTAATTAAAGTTTCTAAATGATTGATTTGGGGCTACATTGGGATGAACCCAATTTGTTAAACCCAATCCTCATCTCATTCTGAAAGGCCCATCTTGGCGCCACGTGTGCAGATGATGGGGCATGCCAAGTCAAATAAGAAAAAAATCAATAAAATCATGACATGTGTCAAAGAATGACCAGCCCTCTCCATAAAGCCCAAATGCCATGTCCCTTTAATGCTGATTGGCTGAATGGAATCCTATTCCATCGCAACTCTCTACTATTCTAAAACTAATAAATAGGGGTTCCTCATAATTCAGAAAAGAAGTGACAGAAAATTCTAAACAAGAAGCTTGAGAAACTCGTGGTACAGAAACGCCAGTTAATTCTCTACAAAGCCTCCAAGGTTTAAGAATTCAGCATTCAATTTCAAGAACGCTCAAGATCAAGACCACACCGAATTCCAGAACAAAGCTCGAACCCTTGGATTCACATAAAGTCAAGATCAAGATAAAGTTCACAGTTCATGAGGAAAGAAGGTTGTGGGATACAAGAGAGGGAGCCTCCGAATAAAAAAAAGAACCGTGGACCGCGAGGCAAAAAGTTGTTTCATAGTTGTGGGAAATAGGGAATGAGTTAAATCGTAGATTCAGACCAAGTCTTTAAAGCCAGAATTATATTTGAAAAGGCGAATTCAATGAAATTTAGAGATTGTAACACTCGCATATTGAAATATAAAATCGATTGTTGCTATAATTTTTCCGTCTTGATTATTTATTTTCTCATTTTCTGACGCGAATTTTATTGTCGTAAAATTCTGGCAAGACGCCCCTGGGACAATCTCTACCTCTCATCTCAATTTTTTTTAAAAAGTCACAGAATATCAAATACCTTTCCCTGAAAAACACTCTCATCACCGCCTCTACGGTCACTAGCTCCAAGTTCTCTTTGAAGTTGAAGACATCCTGGGTGTTACCTTGGGCAGTTTTGGAGCTGTTACGAGAAGCAAGGCTGCTACACTAGGGACAACAAACGCTCAAGTGTCGTCTGCATCAACTCCGTTTTTGGGTCTTCGACTCCAAAAGGAGCAAGTTCCTCCACAAATGCTCTAAAATGAGGAAGTAGTGTTGCTTAAAAGATCAAGAAGACATTGCTCTACTTGAGCAATCTGGTTTCCAAGCACTCTACCCTACCACAAGGGAGAACTGTGATTCAACTTGTAATCATCCCACGTATAATCCGTATGTGAATTCCATGAAAATTAACTTACGGCGACAAATCCATGTTTACTCTCCCTGCATCCTCCGATGATCATGCCAACGATGGTGACTGCTGCTTCCTCTCTCCTGAGGAACACTCGCAAATCTGACGAAAGTGGGTTGAAGGATTTAACCGAAGCATGTACAACACCAAGAATCTCGAATTGACCAGTTGATGGACATGATAAAGACTTTTAGATGGAGAATGCGGCCATGCCACCTGGAAGGGCATTGAAGTTCACGAATCGAAATCCTACTACTAGAAAGCCCCGTTTGTTTTAAGAGATTCCAGTTTCTTTCGAAGGAATGATCCCACTCGATTCGCTTGAAAGTTTTTTATTGAAGGAACTATCAAGATAAATAATGAAGTCCTCCACCAAGTCTTCCCATATGTTATGCTAAGGCCAACACTGCCAGATTGATAACCTTTAAAATGGTCTGCTGGTTATCAACCTCCCAAATTTCAACTATTTGAGGGAAATGAAATTCCGAAACAACATTCGCGCATTCGTGGAGAACATGTAATAAGCTGGCAACCAATATGGAGACATCTGTCCAACAGTTTTGTCCTCTCTCTAAAGAAATCCATTGATTGGTACACGGATCTCGAACCTAATCAATTGATAGTTGGAGCAACTAGACATAGTTTTCTTCAATCGCTTCTATAAGCACACAGGCGCACGGTGATATTGTTAACTCCCGAATACGCGCCAAGAAAGTATGAACCGGTCATAGATTTCATAATCGATGGAAGGAACGGCGGAGCCTAATTGCAAGATCGGCTCGTTAAGCTTCTTTCTGCAATTGAGAATGTGGTATTCAAGGCATCACTGGGACTTCCTTTACATATCATCTGCAAGGAATAAAACCAAAATCTTCGAGGATTTAGCTACTCGCGCTCATTATAATGGAGTTGAAAGCATGTCATCTGCCGAAAAGATATGACTATTGGTCCAGATCCTCGCAGGAAGGACAAGCAGGAACCAAAAGATGGAGCAAGTTCTGCCCAAAATGACAAACAAAGAATCCTGAGTGTAAAATGTTTCACCCGCAAAGTGCACCGGTATGAGGGCGTAAAACACATGTGAGAAACGACTTTCCAAGCAACGTTCAAATCAAAAGTCGACGCTAAGGATATGCAAGGGAAAAAGTATCCCTTCTTGGATTCTACGTTTTCTAAAAAATAAAATGTTTGATGAATTGCTTAAGTTAAAGATCATTGACTTGCCAGAGATGAGCTACCCAAGCCCGAGAAGCTGGAAAACTGATGACGTGGGGTGGGGTGGTGGGGCCAAATTATTGCAAGTATCATAAGACTTGTGAGTCATCCTCTTAAAATGTTTTGTTGTCCTTTAAGGATAGAGTGAATGCGATGGCTAATAAAAAAAATTATCCTTGATGATGAGAAGGATAGTTTCTAACCATACCTCTATCACATTTGGTCACTGGACTCGGTCCAGAATATAATATTCTCTGAAAGCATAAGAACGAGCCAGTAACCATGACTTGACAATCGATGGTGATGGGGTTGGATTCTTGTAACTAGGCAAGACCCACAAGTCAGCTTACGAAAAAGAATTATCGCTTGACCAACCGTAGGGAAAAATGGGTGAAGAAATCAGATAAAACAAAAATCATCAACGCCCCAAAAGTGCAAAGGTTGAAGTGCATCCTCCAAAAACCTCGACTCTTTTGACTCTAGAGTAATTCTTGGCCAAGATCGTTCAAGCGACCAAGTCCCAAGCATGTCTAGGCATCATGTTTCAATGGTGGATAAGAAACAAAACATCCAGGTGCCCGCCTATGTAAAAGAAGGAACAACGAGTGAATCCTTACCAAAAATGTCCTCCTGGGGAAGAATAAAAAGAAACAATGGAAATCTCAGAAATGATGTCTCTTCATCTTCTGAAAATCTCTGAACTGTCTTTCCAGAAGCACATGTATGTGATACTAAAATCACATTTACAGATAACGATCTTTCTATTTGGTGAAGCACTACACAATCGTCCTTTGTAATAATGGTGGCCATTGGCTAAGAAGCAATAAATAGAATATTAATAGATGAGTAGGATCTGGAGTCAACAATTTGCTATCCACCACACAATGAAGGAACTTGGCATCACACGACTGGGGAACTTAGTGAAAGTCGTCTGTGATACCAAGGATTTAAATCAAGCAAGGCTGGCAGAGGTTCATAGGCTCTATTAATTAGAGATTCACATGTGAGATTTTGCAATAAGCGATGGAATGCATGTAATTGACGCGAGACAACATACAATATATTACTTTGGTAGGCCCTTGGGTACATGAGAATAGAATGTCCATCTTCTTACTATCAATTTAGAATATCTTGAGGTGGAATGGAAAGAAAGATAGTTTTGCAGATGATAATCCTTTCACGGAAGTGGCGACACAGCACTTTGCGGATGCCGAAATTCCTATATGAGAAGTTATGTTTGTTAAAGGGGTCAAATCCAATGAATGTCAAAATCAATCAAGATTGATAATATCATTAGCAAAAGAATGATGCATCATCCAATGATGTTAAATCAATCAAGATTGATAATATCGTTAGCAAAGAATTGATGCGTTATCGCAAAGGTGAAAATGACACTAAAATTCTGTCCCATCCTTAATGAGGGAAGAATCTGTCGTTTTCAAAAAGACGCCAGACTTCTAGGTTTTTGGGCTATGTTTCCGAAAGCGAAGAAAGAACAAGAATCAACCATTTAACCTTGAAGAAAATGCATTAAGCGGGCTAACTCTTTCCTATCCGACGTATTGAATGCAATAAACTTGTCTTCAAGTTGGCCATAGGAATCAGTCGCTCAAGATCAAGTGCTATGATCTGGCTCTCCCTACAAAGCGCACCAGAGAAGGTTTTTGATCCCAATGCCTACAGTTTTTTTGTTAAGGCAGGATACAACCCCAGCGAGCCATCAAGCCTGGGAAACTCCAACTCCCATCAGAAAATACAACTAGGAAAGCGCGTAAGCCTCGGTTATACCCAACTGCCAGCCCAATTCTCATTTCCATAAAAGGAGGGCCCGTAATAAATCATAAACTTTTGAAGAGGATGTCACTGCTCCAATAAAAAGCCTCCTGTTCTTTGATAGACTGGTGAAAGCGACAACAGAATTCTGTGTTTATAGGTTAGGTCCTCTGAAGAAGAAACAAGAACCTGAGAATTTTTTTAAAAGTTACATAACGCCCTGCTTCACATTTGATTCGAAAGGATTTTCAGAAGTTTGATTCCTTCTAGGTGAGGCGACGAGGAACTTATGGTTTCCTGTCAAAGAGGGAACTCAAGGCAAAGTTCCATACTGTGGTTTACACCAAGAGCGCGAGAAGATGAAGAAAGTGTAGGTTTCCCCTTCACAATCATGTTATTACAATCCAAAATGAGTGCGATTCTTTGCCTCAAAAGCAGATTGTGGAGAGGTATAAGATATTGTCTCGTGTGTCCATATATCCAAATCAATGACAATGGATACTGTTAAAGAGGAGATGCTAAAGATGATCCATCAGAACTGAAGAGGAGTAAAGATCACAATAGATCCTTTGAAAGGATTTAACCTTCGGCAACTGTGAAGATCCTAAGCCAACTTACTTGAGTGCGTTTCTAAGAAATTGATGAAGAATCACTTAAAATGAATATACTCAAGAGATAGAGATGTATTCGCTTGGAGTTACAAAGAAATGCCTGGATTGAATCCCTAGATTAGCTGGTCCACATCAATTGGCAGTCAAAAATGGTTTCTCGTCCAGTTAAACAAGCCAACGACGTTTTAGATCAGACTGATTCCGTTGATAGAAAATGAGTTAACACTCATTGAGGCAGCTTTATGTCGTGAGGTCAAATTATCCTACATGGATTTCGAGTATTGTTTATCCTGTGAGGAAGAAGAATGTCCAAAATTCGAGTTTGCGTTGACTTTAGAGATCTCACTAATGCCTATGCCCCAAAGATGAGTTTCCTCCTCTTCCCTTCCAAGTTATGATTATTCACCCCTGGTTATGGGCAGAGGTCGTTCATGGGATGGTTCTTCTGGATAATAATCAATTCGTATGTCACCAAAAGATGAAAGAACTTCACTGCATTTTCGCACGCCAAAAGGTATTTTATTGCTACAAATTGATGGCCATTTTGTTTAAGGAATGCTGGCCCACATATCAAAGGCTATGCAAAATATCTTTGACGCTTGCCTCCATAACAATGTTGAATGTTCGTTGATGATTTGGGGTATGAAGTCGAGGAAAAGGGGGTGATCATTTGAAAGACTTAAGGATGGTGTTTGATTTACTCTCCGAAGATATCAATTAAGATGACCATTTGAAATGGGTGCCTTCGGAGTTTACTTCCGACAATTTGCCCTTCTTGCTTTATTGTGAGACCAAGCGAGGGATTTGAAATGATCAAGCCAAAGTCGATGCAATATCAAAGATGCCTGAACCTCGAGATTCCATAGTTTAAAAAGTCTCCAAGGAAAGTTAGCCTACTTGAGAAGGTTCATCTCAATCTAGCAGGGAGATGTTCAACCATTCATTTCATCTCATGAAGAAAGTGCCCTTTTTAATGGGGACCAAACATGTACGAAGCCTTAAACGTTCAAGTCATATCTAGCGAAAACTCCGGTGTTTGCATGCCTATAACCTGGAAAACCTTGATACTCTATATTGCATCACCAAGAAAGGTCTGTAGGGCCACTGTTTACCAGAGAAATGAAGGCAAAGAAAAATGCCTCTTTATTGACTTAAGTAGAGTAGAACGATGAACGCAAATGAGCTAAATTATTCGTCAATTGAAAAGTTATGCTTGGCACCTGGTCTTCTCAATTCAAAAGATGAAGCATTATTTTCAGCTCTTTGTCCCTTAATTTCTAAAGCAAATCCCATCAAGTTTGTTATGTCAAAACCTGTCCTTAGTGACGACTAGCCAAATGGTACCTTCAATTCCAACAATTTGAGATTCGGTACATCCTCAAAAATCGTTGAAGGGACAAGCACTAGCGATTCTTGCAGACCAGCCATACCACAATGATTGGGAGTTAACTGAATAGTTTTCCTGGTGAAGATGCGGATGTTAATTGGACGTTCAATTCCTTGGAAATGTACTTTGACGGGGTGCACATCCGGCGGAGCTGGTCTGGTGTGGGTGTTCACACTTCACAAAGATATTTCCTACCATTCTCTTTTACCTACTAAAACTTTGCTCCCTAATGTCGCTGAATATCAAGCACTGAACTTGGACTTTGAAAGGGCCGTTGACAATGAAAAATTACATTACAGGTCTTTTTGGTGACTCTCAATTGGTGAATTAATCAACTCGGAGGAGTTGGTGAGGTAAAAAGCCCTGAATTGCACCTTATCATGATTAGGCTAAAAAATTGATAAGATGGCTTGGGGATGTAACCCGTCAACAATGGGCGACGATACGATCAAGATTATTTTCAAAAAATGGGAAGGGGCAACCCTTCTTACAAAATATAATCTCTTATTAGTACGATGGAAGTAATTAAAATTAGATCAAGTATGAAAATTGGAGTCTTTTATTTCTCGATTTATATTTGAAGTATCCAAATTCTCTATTTACAGTTTGAAGTATCCAAATACTATAATTATGAAGGTAACTCATGTATATACGTAGAAGTCCTCCAATGCGTATGGTAATTGAAATTCCATGCCTAAATGTGCACGGATTGTCCCTTGCCCTTAATCTAGCTTTGTTGCGAGCTATTCCCTTCAACGGATGTTTAAATTTCTATGCCTTAAGGTGGACAACTTGTCCCTTTGCACTTAAACTAGAGTTCCACGGATTTATCTTTAAAGGATCTTTAAATTTTCATGCCCTGAAAGGTGGACAATATTCTGCCCCCTTTGGCACCGTAAACTGGTTTGTTTCACGGGTTATCCTGTCCTCAAGTTGGTTAAGTATCAGGACCTTGTAACACCTTGAGTGTACTTCAAGGCGGGAAGCGTTCCACAACAAACCGGTATCCTATTAAAAGCTTTCAATTGTTAAACATTGGCAACCTTGTACCACCTTGAGATTAAAGTTTCAAAGGGGGAGCGTTACAACGGTAAATCCTATTAAGCTTCAAGTTGGTCAGCTTATCCTTCAAACGAATCTTTAATTTCTATGCCTTAAGGTTGAAAACTTGTCCCTTCGCACCTTAAGCTAAGTTCCGACAAGTATTTTACTTTAAAAGGTCTTTAATTGCCCTGCTTAAGGTGGACAATATTTGCCCCTTTTCCCACCTTAACTGGTCTTTTTCCGTCACGGGTTTATCCTGTCTCAATTGGTTTAAGTATTCAGGACCTTGTAACCCTTGAGTTTATTCTTCAGGCTGGCGCATTACATATTACACGGTATCCTATTAAAGCTTCAAGTTGGTTAAACATTCGGAGCCTTGTAACGCCTTGAGATTATTTTCAAGGGGGGAGCGTTACACACGGTACCCTATTAAGCTTCAAGTTGTCAATCTATCCTTCAACGAATCTTCAAACTTCTATGCCTTAAGGTGGACACACTTGTCCCTTTGCACCTTAAGCTAAGTTCCGACGATTATCTTAAAAGGATCCTTTAAATTTCCATGCCTTAAGGTGGACACTATTTGTCCCTTTGCCTTTAAACTGGTCTTTTCACACTGGTTTATTAGCCTGTCTCAAGGGTTGGTTAAGCTTTCGGCGGAGCAAAGGGGGGACACGGTAGAGAGGGATACCTTGTTAACACCCTTGAGGTTATCTTCAAGGCGGGAGCGTTACAAACCGGTTTTCTAGTAAAGCTTCATGGTCCAAGCATTTCGGGACCTGGTTACACCTTGATTATCTTCAAGGCGGGAGCGTTACAACGTATTTTTAGTAAAGCCTTCATGATTAGCGATTCGGGACCGCTTGTAACACCTTGAGGTTATCTTCACGGCGGGAGTGTTACAAACGTATTTTAGTAAAGCTTCATGGTTAGCATTCGGGACTTGTAACACCTTGAGGTATCTTCACGCGGGAGCGTTACATGGATCCCCTATTAAAAACTTCAAGTTGGTTAAGCATTCGGACCTTGTAACACCTTGGAGTTATCTCAAGGCGGGAGTGTTACACGGTATTTATTAAAGCTTCCATGGTTTCAGCATTGCGGACCTGGTAACACTTGAGTTTTAATCTTCAAGGCGGAGCGTACATGGTATCCTATTAAACCTTCAGCTGGTTAAGCTTCGAGCCCTTGTACAAACCTTTAGGTATCTTCTTCAAGGCTGGGATCGTTACAACGGTTTTTAGAGATCTTCATGTTAAGCATTCGAGACTTTGAACACCCTTGAGGTTATCTTCAAGTCGGGAGTGTTACACGGTAATTTCTAGTAAAGCTCAAGTTGGTTAAGCACTCGGGACCTCATAAACCTTGATTGATTTTCAAGGCAGGAGCATTTCACGGTATTCTGTAAAGCATCCAAGTTGGTTTAATTCCTTTTGCACCCTCTACAACAAAAAAACAAAGGGAATACAAGTGAAGAAGAGATTGTTACCTGTCAATGTTTGAGACTCGAAAGGTATTAAATCTTGAATCTGGATGTGTTTGTAGACCTTTATGTATATATTGGACTCACCAAGGATTGTGATTCGCTTGTTCCAACGTCAAGACACACGAGATTTTATAAGTCCCAAATCTGAAAATTTTAGTATTGCAGAATTTAGAGCTGACTTCAAAAAATCACCCAACAAAGTTCTGAAGGTATTAAATTTTTGAATTTAGGGTAATGTCTATATCTAAAAAGGGTCCCCCTTTAGTTTTTTCTTCCGAAAAATCAACAAACGGTTCACATGATTTCGATTTTTCTACAATGAGATATGAATTTTCTACGACGACATTGTTCATGGGATAGGCTGTAAAAAAAGTGACATTTTTGAGCATACAGAACAGAGCTAACTTCAAAAAATCACCATAAAAAGATTCTGAAGGTCTTAATTTTGAGATTCGGTATTGTCGGATCATCTAAAATTCTAGTTTCTGAAATCAAACGTTCAGATTTCGATTTTCTACAATGATATATGAATCATTCTACAGCAACAACATGTCAGGCTGTAAAAAAGTGACGAATATGTAGCATGACAGAATCCTAGAGCTAACTTCAAAAAAACTCTCCTTCACCTAAAAAAGATTTGAAGATATTAACTTTTGACTTTCTCGGGGTATGTCGTAGATCTAAAAGTCTAGTTTTCTGAAAAAATTAAATGTTCATGATTTCGATTTTCTACAGATTAGATACGAATTTTTCTTACACGAACGATGTCAGGCTGTAAAAAAAAAGTGACGAATTTTTAGTCATGACAGAATCCTTAGAGCTGACTTCAAAAAATCATGCCTAAAAAGAATTCTGAGGTATTAAATTTTGAATTTCGGGTATGTTGGAGATTTAAAAGTCCTAGTTTTCCCTGAAAATAAAACGATTTTGCTTTGATTTCTCTACACTGAGATTATGAATTTTCTACGACAGACTGGTCAAGCTGTAAACGGTGACGAAAATAAAATAAAAAAAAAAGAAAATTACCTTGAGTATACCCTTTTCGTCGTAGGCTCACAATCTGTAATAAAGATAACATAATGGAGACAATGTAATCTATTATATATGTCATGTGGTGGATAGAATCCTCTCCTAGTGCAATTACAATTTCTTTTTGGTTTGGACCATAACTAAATCTGAATATGAAATTGAGTAGGATTACAATTCCTAATTCAATTACGATTTCTCTTTGCTTGGCAAAAAAACATCATATGAATATGAAATTGAGTAGGATTACAATTCTAATTTCAATATAATTCTCTTTGGCCTTGCAATAAACAGATAATGAATATGAAATTGAGTAGGATTACACATTGTTAATTCAATTAAATAATTCGTTTTTTTTAACTAAGGTAATTTAGTAACCAGTTAATGCGTCAAACCTAGTCCTCTAAAAGATACATATCTCGACAAGACTTGAAGCAGGGACATTTTTAAGCATTGTAAATTTATTAAATATAAATTTTCTAAAAGATGTCGGATTATATTGAATTCATAAATATATTAATCCAAATAAATATTGTGGATTGATATAATTTTATTAAATCTTTAACCAATAAATATGGAATTTAATTAAAGTCTAAATATGATTTGGGCTACATTGGCTGAACCCAATTTGTAAACCCCATCTCATCTCATTCTAGAGCCCATCTTGGCGCCACGTGTGCAGATGTTGTGCATGCCAAGTCAATAAGAAACTCATAGAATCATGACATGTGTCAAAGATGACAAGCCCCTCCATAAAAGCCCAAAGGCCATGTCACTTATCTGATTGGCTGAATGGAATCCTATTCCAATCGCAACTCCTCTATTCTAACTATAAATATGAGTCTCATAATTCAGAAAAGGGACAGAAAAGTCTAACAAGAGCCTTAAGAACTCTGCGGTACAAACTACATTTAATTCTCTACAAAGCTAACATTTTTTAAGAATCAGCATTCAAGTTCAAGAACGATCAAATCAAGACCACCGAATTCAAGAACAAGCTCGAAGCCCTGGATTCAAATAAAGTCAAGATCAAGCTAAAGTTCAAGTCAAGTGTAATCGTAGATTCAAGAACTGCTTTAAAGCCATTGAATTAATATTTGAAAGGCGAATTTCAGAGGAATTATAGAGATTGTCACACTCGCATTTGAAATAATAAATCGATGTTGCTATATTTCCGTTCTGATTATTATATTATTTTTCTCGACGCGAATTTATTGTCCTACTAGGGTTTTTCGTAAAGAAGAAAATCATTATCATCCATCTATATGTTTTTTGTTATTTTGCATTTAGTTATTTCGTTTAAAGTTAAAATTACCTCAACAAGTTTTTTAATCCGTGTAAAATTATTTATAAAAAATAACACCCACACACATTAGATGATAAATATCAAGTTATAAATAAATTTTTGATAAATAACTACTTATAGCATATTATTATCAAGTTAGAGCATATCAGAAAAAATATATTATTCTCATTAATTATTAATAAATAATTAATTTATCTAAATAATTACATTTATTATTCAGTTACCACCTGTTTTAAATCAATCTATTTAATTAAATTAATTTTTTAGTACCTTTTAACCACAAGAATTATTTGATTCATTATTTTTTTTTTGAAGTTATCTGTTTTAAACAAACCTTCTGTCACTATTATTATTCAATAACTTATATAGTTACCATTTAAAAAATTACAAAATACTGGGCTTTTAAATCATGTTCATAATACTACCCCACCACTATCTAAATCAATATCATTTTTTTTAAAAAAACCGCACACGCTATATTTAAAAAAATAAAATTCATCTTCCCCAAATATTGTTCTTACTCCCCAATCTTCACCAAATCTTCTTAGTTCGCACGTCTAAACTTATCTTCCCAACATAGCTGTTTTGCTAAAAAAATCTACAACATTAACATTCTTATGATTTTGGCAAGTATCTGTCAAATTTGCACTCAAAATCTGTATAATGTCGAAGAGAGGCCACTGAAACCCAGCGAAAAGTAGAAGGTTGAACGATGAAGCAGATCTGAGGATTTCCATGCTCTCTTTCAACATTTTGTCTCAAAACACAAACTCAATCTTAATCTGCCAAAGAAAAATCTAGAACGAAAAATCAAAAATGAAAAAAAATACAAAACAAGAGCCAAAGGAAAATCGAGAGAAGAGAAAAGGGAAAGAAAAACAAACCGTAGGTGAATCGGTGAAAGAAGGGTGACCTTGAACTCATAAAGACGAAGTTATGGAACCACCAATTATCAACTCAAAAAATTCCGTAACAGAAAGCTAGAACGTTCGTCGCACTGCTACATTTTGGATGACAGTTTTTTAACTTAGAACTAGATGTATTTTCGAGTTTTTTATTATGAATACTGATGGTTTTATATAAATTATCAATGACTATTACTAATATTAAATAGGTCTCACTTTGTATAAATTTGAACGCACCACAAAAATTATAGGAACATGTATGAATCATGTATGAACTTATAGAAATTATGAAATGTCATTTTAATTTGCTATATAGAACATAGAATAGTTATTATATACACTATTTAAAAAAAAAATTATATAAATGACAGTCTGTTCACCTAATATTATAATTTTTAAAAGTGTATGATTTATTTGATATAAATTGCCTTTAAGAATGTAATGTTAAATTTTATATGAATTAATGTAGAAACTATATGAAATTGTATTGACTATGATTCAATACGACAATACGCTATATAAATTTACCTTAATAAATGTGTCTGACTTTGCATAAATTACTAGTCAATACGAAAGTAAATTCTTGTTGTATGCATTATGTATGATAACTGTATATTGTCTAATACAAAACAGAAACAATGTTTCTTATTACTGGAGAATACTGTATGAAAATATATGAATATTATAATATATTAACTGGGATTTTTGGTGAGAAAATAAACATACATTATTTTATATGCAAATAGCTTGTATAAATGTATAAATTTTGTTGTTATATAGTCCTCATCAATATGCATAACTGATGCATACATATATAATATGATATGACTATTAATGCTAACAAAGTTACCATTGAAAAGTTGTAATAAAATGTATGAACATTTATGAAAAAAATCTGATCAATTAAAAAAATAAAACATGTGATTTAACAATTTAATACTCAAAAAAACAAATGTAACAAGTAGGAAATCAGTGTTTTTGTATAGTATAATTAACATGGCTTCCATTGGGTCCAACTTGATGCGATCACGGGCATGTGTTTTTGTCCTCTAAAATAACATCAGCGAACACTTCCAGCGTTCAAAGTTGGGTCTTCTGCCTGATCTTGTTTGCCGATCCGGCTGGACATTCAGTTTTAGACACAATTCATACACCGTTACTATATATTTCATGATATATAACAAACAAACAAAAAATTCAATTCAGACACAATTTAATCCAGTTGTTTATACTCAATTCAATAATAGGAAAATATCCACTTATAAAAATCATTCATACAAAAAATATTATATAATTCACTGCATACATAACATCAAAAAAGCACTTCATACTAATTTATACAATATTAAAAGATTTAATACACTTAAATAACCAAATCAAACACGATTATATACAATCAACAAAGGCTTCAACATATTTATACAATATATTCAGTAATTACATACATAAAAATACAGTTTATTTTAACAATATATAAAATTACACCTGACATATTTAAATATAATATGGAAGTGGCTATTACAAAAAGTCACATTTCATTCATAAACTTTCAAAAAATATGAATACAAATTGTCAGACTTTGTTCATAAGCTTTTTTAAAATAAAACGCACAATGCTCAAAATCTGTAAATTTTGTATTTTCTACAAAATCAATTATCCAACAATATTCATTTTAATACAAATCAAAGAAAAGTACTATTACGTAATATTTTCATGGGTCATATATACACATCGTTAATTGTATCACAAAAAATACATCATTCAGCATCTGCCATTATAACAGAAATAAAAAAAAAACATTCAAGAATGGACAAAAAAAAAAAACAAAATAACTAAAACAACAATTATACTTAAAACATAACAAATCATAATTAAAACTAACCTGATTGAATGCCACTTGCCACCATATTTATTAATATTGACCACAATGTCTCCCATCAAATCAAATGCTAATCGTTCAACGTCAAATTTTAAGAAGTGTTTTTTAAAAAACAAAAAAATAAACAATATTCAAATATCAAATAATATCAATTTGAAAGAAAAAAAAACAAGCCACGTTTAAGGAAAGAAAATAAAAGATAGAGTATTTTAAGGATTAAATCATAACTTATATCATTAAAACTAAATGGAGACTTTTATGATAATATAATCTGTAAAAATTCAAATCCCTTAACAATATGCTAATTAGTGATCAATATATTAATAATAACTAATTCACGCACACACTATCTACCATTAATTTATCCTACTTCTTTTATTTTACTATCTATTTTAATAATTAAAATTAACATATTTCTTTTTAAAAAAAGGGATAACTTGATATATTAAATGTTATACAATGCAAATCAAACTTTTATGCCATAACTTGAGAATATGACTACATAAATTGCTATATACCTAATTTACACAAATTATTTTATGTTAATGATTTAGCCAATTTAGTGGTTTTAGTCACCCACTTTTGTAGTTGTCTGGACAATTAGTGAAGTTGTTTATAGGAATAATTAGACATATTTTCAAATACAAAATGGTCTAACAATTACATGTAGTTGTCTGACGACTAGATAAGTTGTTTCTACAACTACGACAGTTGTTGGACAACAATGTTCAATTGTTGATCCATTGATTAGTTGTATGACAAATAATATAATTAATGATATTTAATATACTACAATTACACATTTTCTATTGATCCTACTAAGTTAATTTTATATCGTTTAATAACTTTTAAACTATTTCATTGTAGATATAATGCCACAGAATAAGAGGAAAAGAATTGGAACATCTTCATCCAATCCAGATGCTAGAGAAAATGTTGAGAGTTATACTGCTCCTAAGAAAAAAAGTATTACAGCACTTCATACTAGTAAGAGCAACAATGACTTATTAGTAGAAGAAAAAAGTGATAAAATATCGAGAAACAATCTAGTGGAGAAGAAAAAGGTGATGGAAGTGAAGTAACGAAAATAGCACAAATTCAAGCGAAAAAGGAAAAGATGATGAGAGTGATCTGGGGGAAAAGCTGATAACTCTGATGCAGAGAAAGAAAAAACTGATGAAAGTGAAGAAAGTAATGGAATAATTAAGTCAGAGAGAAAAAGTAATGAAAACGTGATGGATATATAATCTAATGGAGAAAGAAAAAGGTGTAAAGTGAACGTGAAGCAATAAATTGAAAAAAGAAAGAAAAGAATTTGAATCCTCTCCAGATTATGTAAAAATAATTTTCAATGGTATATATAAAATTAAGACTCACTTGAATGTGTCTGGGTCTTATGATTCTAGAATCAATGCGAGAGTCGATTTTTGGAGTTCAATTTTTTGAGTTTGTTTTATTTAAAAATAATATTTCAAATTGGTTTTAGAGTCGCCACTTGATTTTCAAGAAGAATAAAAAAACATTTTTTTTTCAAAAGATTAAACAGTAAATCAATTGAAAAGCTTGAGGAGTTCGAGGTTCATATTAATGTTCTAGGAAGAATCTAGAACATCCACTAACATGCGGTTATCCAATAGTCAACTATTTGACTTATTAGATTTTGAAATAAGCAACTTAATCAAAATTGAGAAAATGAACAATTTAAAAAGTTTTAAGTTACTTTAAGGGGAAAAGAAAATACTAAAATATACTTAAGTAAGATATCTTTTGCAAATATAATTTTGAAGGAAGTAGTAAAAATGAGTGCCTTACTTAATTTAGGAGAATTGAATTTGAATTGGTCAATCTTGCGACAATTAAATCGGACACCCTTAAAAACTAATAAAACAAGCAAGTATGCAACTAATGATAAATAAGCAATTGTAAAACATATGTAAATAAAAATGGTCCCAAATTTGTTTTTCTGTCCGTCTGGACCAAAACTTGAGCCTAATTTCAGTTTCTGGTCTAAAGGCCCAAAACTTGATATATGTCATAGTCTAACATAAAAGAAATATTCTCTTTAGAACTTAGCCCAATTGTTCCACCTGTTCTAAACTAACAAGATGATAATTAAAAAATGGGCTTAGGTCCAGTAACGAAATACAAAAACTGAATGTGGGACCTTTAGGCCAATTTTCATATACACTAGATGTATACTAGCGTATACAATGTCGTATATCAACTCCAAACACCTGTATATCAAATTCGTGGACTTTATTTACTAATTTTGGTGATCCAGTTGACTCAAAAAGGAAAGAGTTAGGCCCTTGGCCTAACAAGGAGATGCATGGAGGAAGAGATTGTAGTCTAATTTGGATTCCAGGAAGATTTTATGCAATGAAAATAAGAAATAAAAATTAGTGCCCTAATAAT
Organism: Solanum habrochaites; assembly: GCA_027704765.1. Lineage (NCBI taxonomy): Eukaryota > Viridiplantae > Streptophyta > Magnoliopsida > Solanales > Solanaceae > Solanum > Solanum habrochaites. The sequence goes on along the minus strand of JAKWJA010002495.1, from coordinate 6,190,976 downwards.
AATATTTTAAGAATGATTACCTAGTCACAAAATAACAAGCACCAAAAGGCATTGCAACTTTATCACCTCAAGCAAAAGAAACGAGTGAGTGTCCGATTGCAAAAAAACAAAACACATGAGAAAATAAATTTACTAAAAATTGCATAGACAACAATTTTCAAAGCATTGAAAATGAACCAGAGATCATAGTCAGCAATTAGATTGTATATCCTAACAGGGCACTGCATCTTCAAGTTCTACTCTAATATATGACATTGAAGTGCTAGAAAGTTAAAGGAGTAGGCACTAAATCAAAATTTGAATATATGATACAAACAATGGAACAAAAGGAAATGCTACTAAAACATATAGATATATCATAACGATGGTCCTTAATAGAGAACTTGAGCTCAAATAGTGTTGAATAAAAATACATATTACTACTACACGATACACTTGGGCAAGAGTATAGCTCAAAGTTGGACAACATCCAACCACCAAACAAGGAAATGGCACATGAACTTTCCAAATTGCAACACCTTAAGGGATGGAAAGAATAAACAATAGACTGCAAAATTGAAAAAAAGAAAAAAAAACTAGAAACAGAGCACATTGCAATGTGGAATGGAAAAGGGAAAACTGATAGAATATGTGCCTTCACTTATCAGTCAATGGACCAGGTCCCTTGACACACTAATAAGTATAAACGGAAAGCTAAATCAGTTTTAAACAACTCAGCAATTTTACGTGGAAACTCCTTGCTTAAGGGAGTAAAACCACTAGCTCACAGGGTTTTCAATCGTTTTATAATCTTCACCAAGGCAAACAGGTGAAACCGATACAACAAATGTGAGAAGAAGTTTTTAACTCACGATAAGCAATAATTCTCTATTGCTTAACAAGCCTAAGTAGAAATAAATCTACACCACTAAGCTATCCCACCACTAGGACAAACTTAAAATTTCAATCTTAACCACTGATTCTTTATAAGTTTCAGGAATAGTTTACAATGTAAGCTAGAAGAATATATTCTTAAACAAATACACTAAATGCTCCAGAGATTGTTGGTGTTGAATAATTATACCATTGTGTGCTGATGATTTGCAAGGGTTCTGAATAATGCTGTAATCAAGTGCACAAAACTGCAGATGGTTTAGGAAAGTGACGTTTATATGGACAAGTCACTTCCTTAAACTATTGCCATTGGTTGGAGAATCTGACTTTCTGACGTCATTGGAAGAGTGAAAATAATTTGGTTACCTTTCTCCAGCGGGCAGTAACCGCTCGTCCCCCCAACATTGGGATCTGGTACCTTTACAAGCGGCCCTGAGTTGTTTCATCTTCAAAACTCAAGTAAGACACCTGGTACTTTACAATACCTGAGTTGTCAAATCATCAAAACTGCAATAACATGTTCCCCCTTTTTGATGATGACCAATAATTACCTCAGGCCACCACTTCAGCCCAGCTTGTTCCCCCTCACTGTTCCCCTCACCCATATAACTCAGCCATTTAAAACTACTTACCAGTTTTACTTCCCCCTTTTGGCATCATAAAAAAATAACTATACAGTAAACAATGATAGTCAACAGTAATACAGATAAGATCAAAGCTAAAGAGCAATCAACAAAAAGAAAACATTCATAGTAGATTATAACTAGAAACTAGAGGAAGAAGTACTAGCACCACAAAACATTTAGTACATTAAAGGTGCGAAATAATAGATCCAATAACAAAAAGAAAGCCCCACAAAGAAAGAAACAGGGGAGGTTTGTAACAGGACCAGGGGAGGTTTTTTAAAGCGCTAGGAAGGAGGAGGTTGAGAGATAGGGACTGGATGATGACAGTGAGTCGTGCATTGGCACAGCATCATTATCTTTAATTGCCTTCTGTGTAAGGCAGTGATCTTAGCCTTTAAATCTGCATTCTCCTTTCCAGCGCTGGATACCATAGAAAGGGTTACCCAGGACCTCAGGTCTGGCAGTAAGAAGTTTGCTTTGAGTATGCATTCGGCCCCTTACCAATCAAACAGCTATCTCTCAACCTCATGCTTGAGTTGATTCTAATCTTTGATGAGTTTGAGTCATCTGCTCTTGGGGTTGCCTCTCTCTTCAAACACTAACACTCGACCCGCGGTACCTAAGAAACAGTTGGTTTCACGTCCCAACCTTGACCACACTGAGAGGAATGTTTAAAATGCCTTAAATACTTCTGTGAGAAAGTATCTGAGCCCATTCCAGAACCCTTTATCCTCCGATGATGGTTTGGTAGATGTGCTCACGCATAAGACCTGGGAGATTCAGAGCTTGAATTCTGCAAACCAATCCATCAGAAACAAGAAGACAGAAGTGTTGAAGTCCTCTTTTCAGTCGAGGAGGCGAACTTGTGACAAATGTCGGAACACCACTGGTACTCGACTCTTCATGACCCTTAAAAAACCTCGACCTTGGTTGTGGGGATCTTAGAAAACCAAGGACACAATACTCAGTAGAGCCAGGTTTTCCTGTCACAGACCTGGTCCCCCTCTCTAGGTACCCTGAGACTTTGATCTCAAACAAAACCCTATTCTAGTGCACAACAATGTCATTTACCCTGTGAGCGATCTCCATCTCTGTGAAGGGAGTTTATGATAGAATTCACGCATTCTCTCATAGAGAATAGGAGATTTCCTAGTGAATAGAGCATCCATGATTGAATTCTACCATATCATGAAAGAGAGTCCATGCTGGGAAAAGTGGATTATCCCGATCAAAGACTATCCAAGCCAAGACGGCTTGCTTTCAGGTGTCAACAACTTCCTGCATGTGACATTCTCATCACTCCTGTTTTGAGGCACCAAGGTCCCTGTGATCTCTTACTTTTTCATGTAAAACTTTTCTTTTTAGAATTGTTTGTTCTCAGCCTTCTTCGAAACCTTTGACTTTTTGTTTCTTGACCTTTTCTTCTTGCTTTCTTTCAACTTCCTCAGCAGGAAAACTAACAACATCAGACTAGGCATTTTAAAGGTTGTATACATTAAAGGTTCTGGCGACTTCTAATTGCAGGCCGTTAGAAGGGCAATGGCATTAAGGCAATCGGCCACAATTTTGGAGCATCAGACTAGTAGTAGGGTCTTCCTTCTAGGGGCCTCTTCACAACCTTCTCCTTTCCCTTCTAGACGCTTCACCCTCTCTTCTCTCAACCTTCATTTAGGGTTCATACTCACTTTCAGATTCGGAGGAGTTGGACGAAGGATACCTTTTCAAATATCCGGAGTTTTATCAAAATGGGTTGAGTGTCTCTTCCCCTTCCCTCTGTAAAGTAGCGTTGCTCAGCCCTCGCCTCTTCCCGCATAAGAGCCCGACTCCGATAATAATCTTCACTGCTGACCAAGGATTAGACTCAAATGCTTTAGCTAGGTAGATCTCCTTCAAAAGATTATCAGCAGCATTCTTGCCAAAGACCAGTCCGTAGCCAAGCTAGTGGATCGTTCAGATCTATGGAGTAGAACGGATGTCAGGTGTATCGTTCGTTTTTTTTTGAGAACTTGCGGGGCAGTGGATCGGAATCAAACAGCAGAAGGAGAGTAGAAAGCATGATACCTATTTCACTAAGAGCAGTAAGCATCGGTTGGAGTAGAAGAGGGAGAAGACATTTTGACAGCAAGAGAACAAAAAAAAGACTTTTCGAACAGAAAAGCAAGAGAAGGAACAAAGTTTTGTCTTTTGTAACTTTTACTTAATTCCTTCTTGAAGCAAAAATATGTTAAAGGACCGGATGAAATTTCGAAAAAAGTAATCGGGTTTAAAAAACGTGAAAGTGGTGCTCAGGTTCGTGATGGACGTGCGCATGAGGATAAGCGAGGGACTAACGTCAGAATAACCGAACTGACACGTGGCATGATTAACGGTCATAATTTTTAGTGAAAATTAAGTGTAAATGCTAACTGGACAGGCACCAAGTACCATAGCCACCGTATCCGCCATGCCCTAGTGTTCTTAGGCATGGTTCTTGTTAGTCCAGTCCCCTGAAAGTATACTATCAAAAGGGTACAAAAAGTATCTTATCCAGGATATGTAATATTCACACAAAGAATACCTGTACTTCAAATTTAGCCCATCAAGGGGAATTCAACGTTGGAGGAAGCTTACGGAAATCACTAGAGATGCTCATACCCAACTTCAGCCGAATTCTCTCAAATTGCCGTCTGTACTGAGAGCCTCGTGAAGATGTCTGTAATTGCTCCTCCGTTGGACAAGATGTAAGCAGTATATTCCCTTTCAACATTGTCTCTTAGAAGTGGATGGTCTTAAATAATATGCTATTGGTCTCTTTTAATAAGAACAGAGTATTGTCATTTTCCTCTTTTGAAATATTCTGCAGCACAAACTTGACAGCCTCTAATACCATGCTCTAGGAGCTTGCTTCAGACCATTAGCTTCAGACCCTACAGAGCCTATCAATCTGAACACATGATCCGGAGCTCAGCATCTTCAACCAGGAGGTTGTTTGACAAAATCTTCCTCCTTTAGATATCAATTCAAAAATGCACTTTTGAAAACCATTTGATACAGCTTGAACCCATGAATGCAGCACAGGCTATTAAAATTCTAATAGCCTCCATCCTAGCAACAGGGCCAAAAACTCATCGTAGTCTATAGTATATTCCTCTTCTTGATTTGTATCGGAACCACCTACATGATTTGTTGTTTATAGTGGATCACTCCATTTTCGTTAGCTTGTTTATGAACACCATTGGTCATATTATGTCGCCTGAGGTCGAAGGAAGGGAACCCCCCCAAGGTACATACCTATTGCTTCTCTCAAACTGATGAGTCTTCTTGCTGAGTTGATCCAATCTGCTCACCTAAGGCCTCTTGCACATCTAGGCTCAATATATGGTAAATGAATGTTTAAAAAGCCAACTAGATTATTGTTTTTGATCTAGTATGAATTCCAGAGTTCAAATGAGAGATAAGATTATCAAGAGGCGATGTGATGAGATTGTGTTGTCAATCCGATCTTAAAGCAAGAATGGTTGAGTTGATCAACATGTCTTCTCTTCAAGGCTGTCATCCTTTTCTGGGGAGCTGAGCACTCTGACTGGAATGCAGGGTAGGAACAGGTGACATCATCACACTTTTCAACATCGTCAGCCTTCTTCAGGAGACTAGGATTATGTTACCATAGTCATTTTTCAACTATTGTCTACATCATCTTACTTCCTTCAATATTCTGTGGCAGTTGAGAAGCTTGATAACTTATCTCATAATTGGAATTTTTTCAAGTTGCCATCTTCATCAAAGTACAACATGAAATGCTGTCTTCAATACATTGAGTTCTTTTGTTGAATATTAGATGCTTTACTCGATGAAGAATATATCCAACCACACCCTTCATCACTTCTAGGATCAAAATTTCCCAGATCACCTTTGACACGAGCTTACATATTTATTTTTAGCAAAACTTCACACTTTGGGCAGACCCAGACAAGGCTTAGAAATCAATTATTCAATTAAAAGATGAGTCACATGCCCAGCCGCGGGATGCCAAAGATCAGCATTCTCATTTTGAGCACTAAGACATGTTCAGATCATCTCCATGAGTGAAAGTAGTGAGATCACGTTCTTTGTAGTATAGACTAACCAATGCACTTATAAGAGTAAACTGGACTCATTTCCCTGTCCACAAATTGAGAAACACTCAAAAGATGAACTTCAATCCATCAAAATGATTTTTTACACATTGTCTTGATTCTTCAAAACGACTTCCCACTTTACCAACTCCAAAATTTATGTGGACACCTTCTTTTCATACCAAAAGAGACAACTCTCCTTGAAGTGTTTGAGTGAGAGAAATTTTGACTGTCACAATCATATGTTAGCGCATCCACTGTCCAAATACCAACATTAACTGATGCTCCTCTTCAACTAACCTGCAACAAGAATTCACTTGTTAAGCTTGGAAACCCATTTCAATTAAGTTCCCAGAAATCAGCCAAGGGAGTGATCAGATTGTTATCTAGTCCAAAGGGCAGTTTTGAATCTTTTTATACAAAGGACTTTGGGGCAGAAAAAGATTTTTTCTTTAAAAATCTATCAGTGCAACATCGTTTTGGAGCGACCAGGTCGCTCTTTGATATTTTTGGCCTTTCAGCATAATTAGAGAGGTCTTTCATGAGAATTTCTATAGCCAGCAACTCTCCCTTTAAATGCCCATTTTTGACACAGTGAAGACAGAGCAGGATTGTCAGACAACACAAAATACGAAATTAGTATGCATTCGCTGTGTGAGGGTTAAAATGAGGAAGTGATATTCAAACTTCCTAAGCCTTTTATTGAATTACCTGATTTGTGCATTGACAACACTTAAGAGAGATTCTGTCAAATTAAGGGATTTTTCAGTTCTCCTAAGTTTGACAAAGCCTTTCTAATTGTGATCTTCTCCAAAGACAATCCCGGATTTCTCAGTTTTGTTCAGTTGCATGATAAACCATTTGACATTTCATTTAGCTTTTCAGCTTTTTCAATTATATGATTCCAACTGTTTTGGAGTTCAGTTTAGGACTCTAGAGACACCATTATTTGACATTTTCTCCTCTGTTTACATTATTGCAGTAAAATGTCAAGTTAAACATCATGATGTCGACTGTAAGAGGTGAACTCATTAAAGGAATCAATCATAACGTTTGCTAATGTTCTCAATTTAAGAGGAAGAATTATTCAGATCATGTTCATATCGAGAAGATTACATTGTCATCCTCTTCTCTTTTTGTATGAGCCATGAAAGCAAACATTTCATGAATATGGGTTTTCTTGATGAACCGCACCATAGACCACATCATTGGTTCATCAGGATCTCTGAGGCACTTGAAGAGTCTCCCAGCAGCAAGAGCCTTTTGAACACATTAGTCAGCAACAACTGCGATTCAATTTTTACCGGAGCTACCAGGTCCTTCTCTTCTTTATCACTTCTTGTTTGTATTCCCTGTTTTCAGTTTTGAGTAGAGGGACACTCCTAATAAGTGGCCAGCTTTTCCACACTTGTAGCCGGGTAGTCATTTTGAGTAGCATTCGAGGACCATCGTCCATCTTCTAAACATTGTTCTTTCACAATATGTTTGAATCTATTGATCGCCAGCATAAGACATATCAGCATCACTGGAGTCTTTATCGAGTGTATTTCAGCACCCAAGGACTTTATCATTTTGACTTCCTCTTGGACAAATCATGATTTCGCTTCATCTCATGAGTTTTCAGATTTCCAATGAGAGCATCCATGTCCGCCCTTTAGATCTTAGATTAAATGGACCTCAACCTTGCTTCCCAGGACTTTGCGAAAGGAAGGTAGAAGCAACTTCCTAACTTGCTTGCTCATATAGGATATAATAGGGTTCTCAAGCACCCAGAGCGCTATGTCTCAACAGTGGAGGGGTAATAGAGGACAACTTGTAAACATCTCATGAATGGTTTCTCCTTCTTTCATCTTGAAGGTTCATACAAAGAGGGTTGAGCATATCAATCTTGATTATTTGACTGTTTCAGTTCCTCATGAGATGTTTTTTTTTTTTTTTTTCAAACAATCCCAGATTTCTTTAGCAGACTCACACGGCTGAGAAAACGATGAAATATCAGGTCCTATCCACAGACAGAAGAGTTTTTCCTTGTTGTATCTGTGTTCTATCTCCTGTTCTATCAGCTTCATCATATTTTTGTCTAGGCTTTGGAACCGCCTAGTTTTTCTCTCCATCTTTTTCTGCATCATTGGAATAAAAAGTCCATCTAGTCGATATCCATAGCCACTACTTAGCCATGAGAATAGCATTCTAACTTTCCACCAACTGTAGAAAATGTCCCTTGAAACGAGGAGGTCTTGTGAAGACTGAACCTTCTCTAGATTAAGGGGAGCAGTCATTTTCTTTTTTAGGAAAAAAAAACAGAATCACTTCGGGTGGTTAACCAAATAGAGAGTGTCTGCCTCTTGATACCATTGATAGAATATGTGCCGTACTTATCAGTCAATGGACCAGGTCCCTTTACACGCTAATAAGTATAAACGGAAAGTTAAATGCGTTAAACAATCAGCAATTAAGTGGAAAACCTCCTTGCTACAGGAGGAAACCACACCTGCTCTCATGGGGTTTCAATCGTTTTCACTAATCTTCCAAGCAAAAGTGAAACACGATTACAACCAATTGTTGAGAAGAAGTTTTAATCTCGACGTGCGAAGCAGTAATCTCTATTGCTACTTAAAACAAGCCTAAGTAGAAAGTAAATCTACCACGAAGCTATCCCTAGACCACTAAAATTTCATAACGACCCACTGATTCCTTTATAGTCTCAGGAAAGGAAATAGCTACAATGTAAGACTAAGAATATATCTTCACAACTACACAAATGCTCCAGCGATTTGTTGTTGTTTGAAATAATTCTAAAGTTTGTTTGCTGATGCTTTTGCAATTGTCTTGAAAATGCGTATAAGTTGCAAAAAACTGCAGATGATGTTAGGAAAGTGGACGTTATATGGACAAGTCAACTTTCCCTAACCTCTTTGCCGATGGGTTGGAGAAGTATGACTTTCTACGTCGTTAGGAGATGCTGCACTTACTTTATGACCCTCCAGCTGGCTAGTCAAACCGCTCGTCACATTGGGAGCCTGGACTTTACAAGTCCCTGAGTGTGTTTTTCATCTTCCAAAACTCAAGTAAGACACCTGGTACCTTTACAAGGTCCCTGAGTTTGTCAAATCATCAAAACTGCAAATAACAAAAACAAAAACCTACAATTTGAAAGTTGACTTAACAAAATTCAAGTAAAGATATTCAAAACGAATTATAACAAATACAAGACACAAGCTCAAAACCTTGACGTGGTGGTTCCTTTATTCAACCTGAGGTGGAAAAAAGGAGAATATGACGTCGAACATTAAGCATTAATGCAGGTTCATGAGAATAAGATGAGACTAAAACAACACTTTGAATGTAAACACAATAATGCTACGAAAGTAAAAATAAGAGAGCAGCTCCGACAAACCTCCGGATCCAACAATACAATTCACGAGTAAGTTCAGGTACAAATATAAAAGAAGACCAACAACCCCAATTCTTATTAATAGCCAGAAGCAAATTATCGTACATAACAAACAAAACGAGCTAACATAAGAGAGGAAGGAACTAAAAGAAATATCTTGAATATAAAGACAAAGTTATACTACTGATTTGAAATCAACAACAAGTCGAAACACACCAAATTTCTAACATTTAAACAGTTCAATGGTGGAGATTCAAACATTGTCAACACATCGAAAATAGCAAAGATATGAACTGAAAGTAAACGTTATCTTTTTCGAGGCAGCGCTCTGGGAATTAATGAAGCTTGAAGACGACGATCTCCCACCAACAAAGCGTGACTCAAAGAACCTCGACTGAACAAAACAAAGGAGTGAGAACAAAGGTTGATCGAAATCTCGCTTTCGGTTTATCTATAGTTTTAATTAAGAATTTTAGGGTTCAAAGTGTATTTATTTCGACTAAACAAAACAAAGGAGTGTATATATTTATAAAACATATATATTAAAAAAAGTGACAAAACTATTTCAAAAAACTTGAAAAATATTTTAAATTTATAAAACCAATTATTCTAAATCGTTTGGAAATTAAGAAGCTTGTGAATAAATTTCTGCCGGGGAGGGGTCAAAATCGGGTGTTTAAAAGAGTTTAGAATAAATTCTAACGCCCCCACACAATATTGAAACTGATTTAAAGAAAAATTTTGCTTTGGTCACTTGTTGAAGTTGACGAAAGAGTAGCGCAGTACACCTCGAATGAAGTTAGTTACATGATCTTAATTTCGCGTATATTGGTATGAAAAGGAAAAAGAAAAGAGTTTGAATTGATATAATGGGTTACAAATTGAGCTTTGGCATTGAATGAATTTGCTATATGACTAGACTTCGATGTCATTCTTTTCCTGCTAAGTCACCAAATTAGGCAAAATTGGGAAAAAGCCGAAATTGAGATTGCTACTGTGGGTAATTAAATCTCTGAATTATGTTGTTCTTGCATGATTAGGAAAAATCAGTGGTGCGTCCAAGCTCCCCCAAGCAAAAGGTTGCTCTTGGATGGTGGTGTCCTTCCCCTGGTTTTAAACGTGCGTACGACGCTACCTATCCCGGCTCCCGATGTCGTAATTCAAACAAGAGGTAAGTGTTGTCACACCAACGATGGGGTCACGTCTAGTTTTGCTGTCGTGGTCTCTTTTGCACACCAGTTCTACTACCCCCCCAACATATAGTCACGTATACCGGACGTTCGCACGGAAGGACCCACACCCGGAGAGCGAGCCAGAGAGAGCACTCGAATTACCGTGCTATATGCAGAACTCTGATTGCTTTGTCACTTAGAGTGAGTTAAATAGACTCACATAACCCCTCGTGGACGCCCAGTGCCGCCGGGAGAGTGTCGCAGATCCCACGCCCCCATTAGACCGGGGCGGGACCCGCACGGTTATATATATTGCTATACCGTCTCCCCCCGCAGAACTTACTTAAACAAATGCAAAGTAAGCTTTGGCAAAAAGGTGAATACATCAGATTTACAAGTGGCTTCATTTAACAAGTTTTTAATAGATAACAATGAAGAGGGATTAAAACACCATGATTATGTATATTTTCCCCCGTTTTACTAAATTCTATGTACGATGAACATCCAAATGAGAGCGTTTTGAAATTAGTTGAATGGACTGTAAGTGTGGGTCACGCTATTGTTACTGATAGGAGTATACCTCTTCAACGTTATATTTTGCTGTATATAAATACAGGCTTCTCAGCCCAAAGACAATAAAAAGATAATAAGCTAGTGGATTGACCCATAGATATCAAATATTTTTGGCAAATATATTTGGATGAAAATTTCGGGTGACAAGATTTCACCATGTGTTGTGGCAATATAGAATTGGGAAACAAATTTCATTTTTTTAAGAAATATGATTTATACCCATAATTTAAAACATATCAAAACTAACAATAAGATTTGTATTACTAGCAAAATAAGCAATCTCGATTCAATTTCTCCAACAAAATCATTCACACTATATTAATTGAGGACCACTGATGGCAAACCTTTTAATCTGGACTTCCCTGATGGATCATCGAAAGACACTTATAAGGATGAAGTTCTTCATCAGTCATTATCAACCGATGAGTGAAACGCAAAAGGGGGAGTAGATTATATCATGTTTTGTACAAAATTTTTCACTACCATACAACCTCAAGCATGACAAACACGTCTATGCAACTTAATTTTTTTGGCGTGCACAAATCTTAAAGCATGTCTTTACTAAAAATGAAAGCGTAACGAACACGATTGAAAGTATATTACAGCTGTGAATCGTGAAGTCAAGGTGTATGAAGAGTCAAGTCAGTTCTCGTTCGAAAATCTCAAAAACAGCGTCAGGAATCATGGGATTCAAACTGAACAACAAACCCGAAAAATTAGTTTCCTAGTCGAAAGAAAGAAATAAAAAACAAGGAGACAAGATTTTATCATTCGAAAATCTTAAATCTAGACAAGACGAAATATCATACAAACGCAATTCAAGACAAGTTCAATTAAACGAAATTAACGATAGAAAAAAATATGTAAATTTTACAAACTTACCTTCAAATTTTTTCTCTAGACGAGGGACTGCCACAAAGCTTTTTACTATGGTTGTTCAACTATTTTTTTGGAATAAAGTCCAGTAAGTATATGCTCTATATAATATAAAAGTGTATTATAGAGGGTAGTGGCACTAGGTGGGGAGCTAATTGAATGGTTGGCCTACGTGTCACAAATAGAATTTTTTGTAAATAATAAGTAGGTGTAAAAAAATGAATTTCTAAAACTTTCCAAATAATGAATTTGGACCCTAAAACTAATTTTTTTAGTATTTGGAAAATTGAAAAATTGTCAAAAAAATGCAAAATAATGAAAAAGTGTATGGACAAACAAAATTTGCCAAAGTTCTTCCACGTTTTACTGCAAAATTTGGGCCCAAACGGGCCTAAAGGTAAAAAAAGTGGATAAGAATGGAGCCCACATTCACAGGTAACTTTTCGGTCGAAGGAAGGACAACCCTGGAATGTTAAAAGCAAACATACAAGTTGTTTTTTAGTTGAAGTATGAGAAAGTACCATTTTTGAAGCAAATAAAGTATAATTTATTTAAGCATAGTAATAACAATATACCAAAATTATCCCTTGGTCGATAAGCAAGCATGTCGACCAAGAGATGCTTGCTCTAAGACTTATATATAGTAGTGATAATAAATAAATTTTGAGTTTGAATTACACTTATTTTTTTTAATATTTTATATATTTCTTTTGAGAAAAGACATAAAATCACCAATGAAGTTGTTCGAATTTCAAAAAGACAACTAACTGGTGGGTGTCCTATTTACCCATTGGAGCAATTAAGAGTGTTATAATATTATTTTCGCCAATCCAATTGCAAGAAAAAAGAGCGCACCACTAGTGGTGACACGTACACAAGGTCTTTAATTTGTAGGATCATGTCATTTTATTATTTCATTTTACTAAACTTTATTTCTCATTTTTTCCCTATTTCTTCTTAAATCTACATTACTTAAATCCTTTGTTCCTTGGGTAAACCTCCAAAAAATAGCAGTCATAGTCACTTCAGATGTAACCTCATGATGTTCTACTGTAACACTAGTTTCCTCACCAAAACATCACTAAATAAAAATCAATATAACTCTCAAGTACTCAAGTAGAGTAAATGAGACCAAAAAAACGAGAGTTTCATAAATTCCTAATCAATGGATTCTTTTTTTTAAAAAAAAAAAAAGATAAAAGAAGAAAAAAATGAAACAAAGAAAGCAAGAGACAAGAAAAAAAAGTGATAAAAATGGATGAAGTAAATGAATCTTCGTAAGTTGAAGACGATGAGAAAAAAAGAATTTTGAATTTGGTTAAAAAAGATAATGGGGAAGATGATGTAATTAATTACATAATTCAATAAAGAAATATAAAGACATGTGTCACTTTATAGGTGATTATGACGGAAAAGAGTGGGTCACGAGCCCCATTTTGTAGAACAACCGAGAACGAGAACAAGAGATCAAAATGGACAATTTCAAGACATAAAAGTTATATGGGATGATAGGTACTTAAAGTAGATTGTCTTTATGCACAACGGAAATACTTTAGGGATGACTTTATAGCTTTTATCTATTTCTTTCATATAACCCATAAATTTATGATTTTTGACATAATAATAACAGTAATTAATTTCTAAACATTCACCGACCTGCTCAATCATCAGTATTGGTCAGATTTAAATATCACATTCTAAAATGGAGATAAAACTCAAAATAATTACTCTCTGCTTTTTAATTTATGTGATATTTTTTATATTTTGAGAGTCAATTAGTGTAAGTTTGATAGAAAAATTATATATTAAATTTTTAAATTTTTTAAAATAAAATTTATTTATTTGTTAGTTGCATAAAAAATATTTTAAATGATAACCATTGATAATTTAAGATATTTAAAAATCTATTAAAATTTATGATCAAAGTTAAAAGATTGTTTCAATTTCGAAATTTGAATATCACTTCGAAAAGTGTGATATAAAATAAGAGGAGGAGAAAAAAGAGTAAACCAACCCCCAAGGATGAGTGAACTTTTGTTTCTCGTCCACCGTCAGTGCTATACCCTAGAAAACACTAACCATAGCTTGTAACACTCTGAATCTGTGAGCAACCTGCTGGTGCAAACGGGTTTGCTTGAAATCATGGCTGCTGCCGCTGTTGCTATTGCTGTTGATCTTCTTTCATGGAGGATTGAATTTTTAAAATTGACAGGTTTTTTTTTTCTGATATCATTCTTTTTTTTTAAAGTTTCTCCGATTGCTTAGAAATTTTCCATCAAGAATCTAGGTTTGTTTGGGAAGAAGAAGGGATTAGGATGTGTGTTTCTTGTGTAGGAAAAGTTAGTTCTTTTACTTTTTTTTGGGTCATCTAGTAAAGTGTTATTTTGTTGGTACTTTTGTGGATCTTATTTGGGCATAACAATAAACAGGGTCTTATATCATTCTGGATCCTTCCTTTTGTTTTTTCCCTCTAGATGTTCAATTCAATTTACATATGTTTCATGATTTATTGTATTAAATAAAGTAATGATTTTGGCAAAATAGTGAACAGACAGTCTCTTGAATCGCAGTCAAGATGCATCTTTTGATAATTGAAACTTTTTAATAGAGAATACAAAATTTCACTTGTGAAAGTTGTTAACTTGTGTGGCATGGCCATAAGGCTTGTTATGTTGTGATAAGAAGAGGTAAGTGTGACAAAAAAGGGAGATTGTTGGTGAAAAGATGCATGGAAGGGTGGATCTTCCTCCTTGCTTTTAGTTTTGCTATGTGAAAGATGTAAGATTTGTGCTTCGTTCAAAAAAATACGACTTAATTGTGGTTGACGTGGCATCATTGGTTGTTAACATTCCACCTTTTGAAAATAATAGCTCGGTTGGATAACGACAAAGGCACATGTGACTTCAACTATATTTGGAGGGTAAATTTAATCCATTTCATTTCAGGTAGTTCAATGATATATTTACCTTTTGCCTCTTGAGAAATTTAACTTTGTAATTTAACCAAGATTACTAATCCTAGTTTGTTTTAGATTTGATAGTTGTTTATTTCATCAATTCATGTCTAATTAGTTTTATAGTCAAACTGATTTTTAGTCAATGTAAAAATATATTATATAAATACGGGTGCTACTAGATCTTTTATTAGTGAAGTTAAGTGAAGATTAAATTAAATCAAAAGAATATGAGTAAAAGTCTATACCTCATTCATTTTCTAGTTTGTTAAAAGTTTTTACCTAGTCATTGTGCATCTTTTACTTGTGGGCAAGTTACTTTTTATGATATTTCAATCCTTTTAGGTTTCCGTCATTGGTGTATGTGGTATGGGAAGAGTTGGAAAGACTACTTTTGTGAAGAATTTGAATAATGAGCTCATAAAGATTATTGCGTCAGGCTCTAAACTATCTTTTGGTGTTATGGTATGGGTTACTGTTCCCAAACCGCCAATAAACATAAGCAAGGTTCAAACAAGAATTGCCAATAGAAGAGATGTAAAGGTTGATGACAACGAAAGCGTACAAAATGTTGCCAATAAAATTCATCAAAGACTCGAACAAGAAATGATCCCAGTTCTTTTACTAGATCATGCTTGGTAAGCTATAAGTCTGGATTATGTAGGTGTGCCCCAACTTGAAAATCTTGCAAGAAGCAAAGTAATTATTAACTTCCTGTTTTTTTATCTTTGTAGGCAAATGAAAACATACACCGAAACAAAGGTGTACACTATGATTGAGGATGAATCTTGGCAACTGTTTGTCAAAAAAGCAGAAGATAATGCCTCTTTGGAGCATATTCAACCATTTGCAAAGGCAATTGCAAGAGTGTGTGGTGGTTTACCTTTAGCAATTGTTGTTATGGGAGCATCTGTGAGGGAAGAAGAGGGTCGAGTTGTCGGAAGATTCTTTACAATCACTTGGAATGTCCAAACCTCATAACGAATATGTCAAAAAGAGAGCTGACATTCAAAGTTGTTTCTTGTATTGCTCCTTATATTCGATGGCTATTCCAACAGATGCTCTCATACACATTGCCGATGGGCAGAGGGGTTACTTGGTGAACGTAACACATGAAGCCTACAAGAGGGGAATCACAATTATTGAGAGTCTAAAGATGCCTGCTTGCTTGAAATGTATGAGTTTGAATTTGTGAAGATGCATGACGTAGTTCAAGATGTTGTTTCATGGATAGCTAATTCCTCTGGTAATGAACACAATTCTCTTATTCAGGTTGGATTTGAGTTGGCTGAGATATCACATATTAAAATGTCTGCTTCTCTCTAGAGAATATCTGTTGTAAGTTAGGGAATTAATAATCTACCTGATTGCTTCATGGAATGCCCAAACACAACATCTTTACTTTTGCAAGACAATTATCCTCTTGTGAAAATTCCGCATGAACTTTTTTTTGCATTTCCATCCCTAATAGTTTTGAATCTAAACGAAAACTGGTACCCCAACACTACCTTCTTCCTCAATAGTTTACAATCGGAAGAGTTGAAATTGACAACAAAAGTTGGACAGATAAACTTAGAGCTGTGACAAATTAGGACTTAATCAGTGACAAGAGAGAGTGATAGATCGTAGATAACATCATGCTACCTTGCATTAATTCAAATCAGAGATGTGTTCAACTTTTAAGTTTGATAGGTTCAACCTTTAATATTCTTAGCACAAAAACTAAGACCAATCTTATAGGATAGTACAATTTGTGTTGTACAGAAGAAAAACATAATTCTATTCAAAAAGTTTAGAATGGGTCAAGTAAGGTTTTGAAGTAATCAAAACAGAAGATCTAAAAAAAATTTACAAGCTTTTTGCAGCAGAAAAATAAGAGAAGTATATGCTGCACACTTTTCTCAAGAATATTTGCTGTTAAATAGTAAGGAAAAGAAAGGTTGTCCAAAGTACTTATTAATATAAATATAAAAAGGAATTATTCTTCTCCCATCTATGCAAGAATGAAGAGGCTACATAACAACTATATAAAACTTATTGAAGATTTTTATGGAATTCTATTTATAAAGAAGGAAAATGTAGTAGTAAAATATAGACATATTGTGCGAACTATTTATCTTGCAACTTCATGGCTGGTTCAATAGTTCTTCTTTTTAGCATATTTTCCCAATATTATAGTGTTATCTACCAGGGTTTCTCCATTCAAGGATTCGAACTCAATATCCTGGGTAGAAGTGAATGGATCAACGAATATTTTTAAGATTATAGTAGAAAAGAACGGTTGTCTAGTTCTTAGAATAAAAGGAATCATTCTTCTCCCATATGAGCAAATTGAAGAGGCTCCACAACAACAATTTAAAATTGATCAATTTATTTTCTGCAAGTAGTGCCTTAAACAAAGTAAAAACAATCAGCTTAACTTCATTCGATCATCTTTGAGGGCATCATCAAACTCTTTTCTGTTGTATCTAACTTTGTTTTTGAGGTGGGGAAGTTTGTGTTTAAATGCTTCTATCCTAAGTTTGAAAACACAGTCCGTTTCTCATCAAATGTTGAAATTATAGGAAGGACATGGAGAAGCTAACAAAGTTAAGAGATGCTATCAAGGAGAAAGTGGACTGGAGCTGAGAGAGAAGGCTATAAACCAAAACCAGATGTCTTGAAATGGCTCAAGGATGTTCTTAAGGAGATGCTATCAAGGAGAAGGTGGAAGGAGTTGAGAGAGAAGGCTATAAACCAAAACCAGATGTTCTTAAGTGGCTCAAGGATGTTCAGAAGCTGGTGAATGAATGGGATTCTATCCAAGAAAACATTGCAATGACGAAGAAGCTTGCATAAAAATGTTGTCCATATTGCAGCCTTCACTTGGAAGTCTCCAATCAAGCACAAAACCTGTGAGATCAACTTTGCAAGCTTATAGATATCATAGAAAGCTTTGAATCAATAGAAGGTCAGTCAGCAGATGAAATTAGTTGAGTTCATCCCAGAACCATCAATAGAAGGTCAGTCAGCAGCAACAAGGAATCTCAACAAAATTCTACAACTATTAGAAGATGATGAGGTATGTTGGAATTAAACCAAGAGAAGTAATCCTAAAATGATTAGCATTTGGTACTTGCTAAGCTGAAAAAGTAAGAATTATGAGTGAACGATTAAAGCTTCCAATTCCTTCCCTCTCTAGTTTTACTAAATCTCTTTATATAGCCATTGTTACATTTTCACTTGTGGAAAAATTATTTTTTGAGCTTTTTTAATCCTTTCAGGTGGGGATCGTTATGGGAGGAGTGAGAAAGATTACTTTGGTGAAGAATTTGAACAATGAGCTTCTAAAGACTACCGCACCAAGCTCCAAACTAGATATTTAAAATTACTTCTGTTCTCCGTGAAGTAATGGGATACATAAAATCCCTCCATGGACAAGTGAAGGTGCTATCTTTTGCCAACTTTTACCTTTTTCATCATCTGTACGAACTATTTTACTGTACTACTGATTAACAACAAGAAAGTTTTTTCAGTTTTTTTTTTTAAAAAGACAAGAAAGTTTGTGGCTCTAATATGAGTATCTTTTAAACTAAGGGATCATCTGGTAGAGTGTATTAGCAATATTAATGCATTCATTAGCTCTATGTTTTGGTGCACTTTAGCCAGCTAGACAAGATGAAGAAATGTTAAGATAAAAATAGTGCATCTATTATGTATATATATTTTGATGTTGAGTTTTTTTTTTTAATATGCATAGTGTGTGAACAACACTTGCTTGAGATGGACCAATTCAAGAAATTTTTGGACGATTTGGTCCAGCTCGCGCTTGAACAAGCTAAGCCTCTCAATTTTGGAAGGAAAAAGTGGTAGGGGAACACATTAGAGTGTCTAAGGTTCAACGAGTTGCTGAAAAATGAAAGAATGAGCAAAAAAGAAAATCAAAGAATAAGTGCTTAACCTCGCTCGTATGACCCGTTCTTCAAGAAGACCCTCGAGTGATGATGAAGCCGAATACATAGCCTCCACTTCTTAGCATCTCTTTAGTGATCTTTTTATACTCATAGCAATTTTTTTTGGTAGATTTTATATTATGATTTTAGTGTTTATGGATGATTGATGGAGTGCATATGCTTATTGTTTGGAATGGGCTGTATTGAATTTGTAATAATTTATTTACAGGTGGGTAGTAGAAAAGCGACGGGCCGAGTCGCTTCTTCTAAAAAAAAATAAGTGATGCGGTCTGTTGCTTAGGCAGAAAATTAAGCTATTGCTGTCAATTAATTGTCGCAAAAGATCCTTTTTCGTCTAGTCACTCGATTTTACCGTGTAAAACTGTTCTCAGTTTTATTTTTTGTTTCTTAAATTTGGTCCTTTAATTTCATCAGAGTTAAATTCTTGATTAGAAGAAAAACAAAAAGACAATGGATTAAAGTTTCCTCACTGCACCGAGAAAGTAATGATATCATATCTGCAAAGTTGGTAGAGGTATATGTTCATTTTCAATTTCTCCATATTTATTAAAGTTTCCAATTTTAGAATAACTTAATATAAAGTTTCTTTTTGACTTCTAATATCTACTGTCAAATTAGAGCAATATGGACAACTGAAAGGCAATTAGCTTACAGTAGGCCTAAGTGTTTAAACATGTCAGAAAATAGTAGGAAACCAGCCAAATATTTGATACTTAAAAGGAAAAAAAATAAATCTCCTCTCTATATGAATTTGGTATAGTAAATGTATGTAACTAACAGTCTTTATATTCCCCTCATAATAGAGACTAACTTTTTTCCAATGTAAAGAGTTAAAAATCAGCTTCATAAATGGTATACATCCGAAACTTCAACCTCACTACAATTGTGTCCAGATAGCCGACAACCGCGAACTAGATAACGGAGGAGAGCAGGTTTTGATGTGCGCAGAGGAGGAGAATCGAGTAGCGCTTTGAATGTTGCCTTCGCTTTGTTAGGTTACAAGAAGCAAAATAAAGTGTCAAGAAAACAAAAATCTTGGGAGAGTCAACATAGAGGTGAAAAAAGTGTCAAAATGATAACATTGTACTACGGACAAGTACTTAAGATAGACGAGATGTCTAAATGAAAGTTGATGTTAATCCAAAGAAACAATAACTAAAGCTAATTAAATTAAACTAATGCATAAACAAAATTTAGCACATGTGAGTAATTATTTATTTCTTGTATCAATTTTAAGGGTAGATTCTTAACTAAGGCAACATTAATAAGAATGAATTTGACAATCAAACACACTGAAATGGTATAAAAGGAGGAATTGGAAGAAGTTTTATAAGGAGCTAGCCACAACCATTTTGGATACAATGATCTATATCCCTACTAGCTACGAACTTCGTTGCTGGTTTGTTGTTATTTTGCTCGTAGTTAACGAAAATTTATTGCTAATTCGTTGTCAAATAGGATTAGTGATATATTTTGTTGTTTAGCTACAAAATTTGTTCGTTGCTAAACTCAGTTTTTTTAGTAACCTTGAAAGGGCATAAATTCAAAGCAATTCAGAACTTAATGGTGAAGGTGAATATAATGTGGTAATATCATAGATATAGAAGGACTTGGGAGGGAAAAAAATGGTAAGAGGAAAAGTCTTAATAAATAGCTAAAGAGATAAAACGTAGGTAGTTTATGTAGCGGGATAATGGTGCTTTCATTATTTTCATAGCTATAATTTCATTTGTTATGCTAACTAACATTTATATATTTTGATTTTTAAAAAATTCAAAATGATATAAATTTGATTTTTTTAAAAAATGAAAAGGGCGGTAATTTCGGTTAAAAAAAATGGGAAACAATTCGATAAAATAAATGATACATGTTTTTATGCATATAAATCATTTTTTGTATTACACTGCATGGTGCTTCTTTGAGTAGAAATCTAACAGCCTAAAGCAACATGTTTAAAAATAACTTCACTTCTAAAAAAGCATAATAATATTTCCTCCGCTCTTATTTATTTGTCATCCTTTTTTTATAAATAGTTGATTCATATAATACTTGTCATTTAATAAAGTTAAAATAAAAATTATCATATTATTCTTTTTTTACCCTTATGAATTATTAGCCTTGAAAATATCCATTTGATCAACTTAAAAAAGCTAAGTATATGATTCATATTTATTGATTAAATTAATTAAGCAAAATAAATTAATTCATATTAATTAATTAAAAACTTGAGTTTCACAAAAATAAATAAATAAGGGTAGAATAAAAAACTTACTTAGTTTCTTAACGCACGAGAAATCCAAAATGGTGACATATAATAGAAACGGAGGGAGTAATTCATAATTAAGTGAAACTATTATCTTTACGGAAAACTCTTTTTGGCTAGAATTTTTTAGCCAATATGATGATTTTTCTATGTTATTTCACCTTTTAAGATATTTTTATCCTTTTAACTAAAAAAAATCAATTATTTTAAAATAAAATAAAATTATAAGTGATGGGAAGGGGGGACCAAAAATTCTACCATTTAGCAGATCCTATCTTTATTTACATAAGTACAGAATATTGCATTTCCACAAAATAAACCATCAAAATTGTACAAAAAGATGTAGATAATTAATACAATACATAGGATGTAAGAAAGAAAATTGACATTGATTTATAACAAATTGGTTTGTTTGTTACATATTGTACTAATAATATTTGCCATTTCCCTCAAAATAAACCATCAAATTAAATTGTACAAAAAGATGTAGATAATTAATACAATACATAGGATGTAAGAAAGAAAATGACATTGATTTATAACTAATTGGTTTGTGTGTATAAATGTACATAGTAATGAGGTGCCATTTTCCACAAAATTAAACCAATCAAAAATTGTACAAAAAGAGTTAGATTATATTTCAACCAATTACCATAGGCAAGTAAGACAAGAAATTAGACGTTGATTCTAAATAATTGGTTTGTTGCTAATAATGTACTTGTAATATTTGCCATTTCCCACAAAATAAACCAACAAAATTACACAAAAAGGTGGAGTAAAGATCTCAAAAAAGGTCACACATATGTGAAAATTATGAGAAAATCACTCAACTGAATGTATATTAATTAAAGTCATTAAACTTATTAGATATCTTTTAGAAAGTCACTCAAAGTTAAACTACTTTTTCTCTAAAATCATTATAACCAAAAGATTAAAAGGAGATAATTGCCCAAATCGTCTTCAAGTATAAATTTAAAAATTTACTTTCATTGTGTAGTTTATATATATTATATTGATCGCTTATATTTTTATTTATTTATTTATAATAATGATCTTTAAACTTAATAATCAGGGAGACTTTAATATCATTTTTTTTATTTTTGATATTTGTACATTTAAAATATTAAAATTAGGAACGGGCAACTATAACGCTTTTGATTAGCCTAATAACAGTAGGTTTACAAAATATTTGTTCCTTTGAATATTAATATTTTTTATTTATTATTTATTAAAAGGAGATTAAAAAGCAGTAATGTTTTGTAAAATAGTTGTAACTTTGTAATCTAAGCATTTACTAATTTTCCAGTTTCCTATTAAACGATTTTATTGAGATTAATGATGATGATGATTATTTCTTTTATTTTATTTCTCCTATAATATTTTAAAAATAAATTTACGAATACAGAAAGTGATTTAAATTAATGAGCAAGATTATAATATATATATGAAAACATATGTCGGAAATCACATAGATTCCAAGAATAGTTGCAAATATCTTTCTTATCAAAGTGTTAGAAATTATTGTTCAAGCTTATCACTTTACTTGAGTGGTTATGTTCATAGGTTTCTTATCAGATGTTGTAGTTTGTAGTGACTAAAAAAAGAGTAATGGAGGGTAGCTCAAATTCGATACGTCTCTATTCATAAAAAAAATTGGAGCGGTAAGAAAATAATTATTAATAAACACAAAAAAAAAAGTAAGTCTAAATATAAAATCTAAGATGACATGTAAGTATTATAAAACTAAATTTGTAGGGTAGATGTTTATTAAATTATCTTTTTGATCTTTTGAATGTATCATGATTTTTTAGAAAAATAAATTAACTTGAATGACTTTATAAAAACCGGAAGAAAATGTCATTAAATTTACTTTAGTGAATTCATTAATATAAACACATCAAGGAAAGTTACCGCTGAAGACGGCGTAAAACTCTGAAATATCTTCAAATGAATCTTGCAATGGCATTATTAATAACTTAACATAGTTATAAATGAACTTTCCAGATATTTACTCCAACAAGACGAAAGAATTTAATTAATAAATACAGGATGTAAGAAAAAATTCGGCATTGATTAATTAGTAAAGAATTGGTTTGTTTGAAAGGCACGAGGTGAAACTTACCACCCTACCTAGAAGGCATATCGGAATCAGAGTTTCTTGGAGTCGAGTTGCCTACTAAATTATATACTTCTTAGGCTGATTGATTAAATTTTAAGGTTATTGCAATTTTTTGAAGGTGTTAACAATTGTAATTAGTTAACAGGACTCCATTAATATGAGTTAGGAGCTTCACAAGCAGTCTATAAAATCTTAATAAAAAAGGTAAAACCGGTATAGAAAAATTTTTATATGTAATAAAAACAGGAAGAAAAATCGCTTGGAAACAATAGCGATTTTCTTCACCGGAAAAAAGCAAAATCGCTGTTTATTGCAGCGATTTTTCAAAATGTATTTTTTTAAAAAAATTCAAGAACGTACCTAGGCAGCGATTTTCATTTTTTTTTTTGAAAATAGTAGGAAAATACTGATCTTGTATGATTTTCATATATTATTTTGAATCAAACTATAGCTTATAAGAAAAATATCGCATTGTTTTTAAGAAATTAAGAGAATAAGTCTATGCACCACTAACGGTCCAAGATAACAAAAAATCGTTCCCCTTGAGGGCAGATCCTTATGGTAGCTAGCGATTTTGAGATTGTTTTTTAAAAAAAAAATACACCAATAGAGCTGCCAATTTTGATTTTTCAGGTGGAGGAACTCGCTGTGCTTGTCCCAAAGCGATTTTTGTTTTGATTAATATAAAATTTAATATATACACGTTTTTAAAGAATTTTAGTTACTTAGAATGTTTATTACCCTTTAGGACGAATACCGAAGACACTCTCTAATATTTCCCCAAACCGGCCTTATACGCTGACTAGAGATATTACGAATGGTGGGTAACTTTGAGCTGTCCAATAAATTATCCTTTCCTCAAGATATTCTAGGATTCGACCTTAGTTCAAAATTATTTTATCACTATATAATTAAAGAGCGATGCCAATAAGTGAGAAAACATAGCCTATTAACTGAGGTATAAAAAAAATTTATTAGTCAATTAAAAAAAGCCTATCGAGATGTATTATCCCAGCTATTTCTTTTTATGTTACTAATATTTTTTTTAAATTGGCATGTAAAGCTAATACCCAGGTGGTTTTTTTTGTTTTAAAAGGTGTAGGGGCATGATTGGGCGAGACGTTTTATTACGGTACGGACAGGTGCAGTTGAGGAGTCTAAAGCCATCGAGTGCCAAAGAGCATAGTCTTCATGAATTTAAGGCGGCATTAGTTCATGTATATGCAATTTTATAGTTTTATTACTATGAAGACAGTCCCTAAAATTATTTTACACACATATTTTTTTTATGAAACACCTATAATATATAGCACAGTTCTATTATGATTTTTTTAAATGAGCTAAGTTGGATTAATCATAACAAAGAAAAAAATTGTAATTGCTCTTATGTGAGGGAAAACATATCATTAACCATAATAATAAAACCATGACTATACAAAATAGTAAATCATCGAATATCAAACTTTCAATAATAAAAGAATCATTTTTTTTTTTGTGGATATTATATCTATTATAATTATATATATATATATATAAAATTCAATAATGAGAAAAAATTATTTCAATAGTTAAATAAAATATTGAGAATTTGAGACAATGCGATAACCATCGTGAAAGACCAATAATAAGTGAAAAAGTAAAATTTCGCTTAAGATTTTTAAGTGAGGAAAACAGGTTAAGTGTAAATGCAAATTAGATTACCTTCATAGTGTTTACCACCAATAGGAAATATTCGATACTATTTACTCTCAATCGATGCTCTATGCTTTAGAGATCATTTCATTAGCTCAATGAATGTGATGATGGGTCAACAAGGTAGTTAATTAGAGATATGTACAAACTTGAATGTATGTAAAAATTCGTTAATACAAACGAGTAGTGCCATCCGAACAGGCAGTCAGTAAAAAAGTGTTGCACGTGCTGATAGGACGGTAGTACGAGATACGGAATAGTGATAGATGGTAAGGTAAAAAAGACACGACTAAGCTCAACAATGAAAGAGCGATTAGAGCGTGCCAATAGTGCATAGAATATAAATTCCAAGACGAAGAGCTCAAGGTATCAGAAGAGATTAGTGTCACGGGTGCAAAGCCTCCACACCTATCCCAGGAGCCGACCCCACGCGATAGCAGACTGATTCCTATAGTACACATTTTGTATTCATAGAGGGCCGGGTCAGAGGTAGACAAAAGAATATATATAATTTTCTGGCTTGTTAGCAGGGGGTCAAAGATGGACGAAGCTGTGATGTTGAGTTAAGTAAAGAAAACTTGTTTGTTACTTCCAAAGTAATAAACTTGCGGTAGATGTCCATGTTGCTAGAGTTGTAATGCAAGTGAATTCCTAGAAAAATATAAGTTGCTATTGTGAAAAATGACGAGGCTTCCCAGGGGCCAATACCAAATAATAACGACAGATTTTGAAAAGTTCAAACAATTTATTCAAACAGAGCAAAGAGTAGCGGGGGCGGGTGACGCCGTACAGTAAAAATTAATG
Source organism: Solanum habrochaites (assembly GCA_027704765.1). NCBI lineage: Eukaryota > Viridiplantae > Streptophyta > Magnoliopsida > Solanales > Solanaceae > Solanum > Solanum habrochaites. The sequence goes on along the minus strand of JAKWJA010002495.1, from coordinate 6,165,584 downwards.
CATTAAAAGCTTTTAATCTCGTTTTTCTTTGTTAATATTTACATGCAAAAAAAAACTTAAGACGTCTCTAGCAATTTGACCACACGTGGATTGTTATATATACTGTCCACACCATAGTGTCTTTCAACAATTAAACTCCACCTATTAATTTTTTTTCCAAACCAAAACAATCAACTAAGCGCACACCTCTTTGTCTTTATGATTTGTTATATCTAATATTATGTATAAACATCTAGTTTTCCTTTCACAACAAAAAAAATACAAATAAAGGGAAGATTTAAGATTTGGTGACAAAGTGCATGGTTTTAAGCCAATTATAATGCTGGTGGTTTCTCCAAATAGGTTGATACAGGAATGACTTGATGCGCTATAATAAATAGATCCAAATGATGGAATGAGTTAAGGGATTTTTTTTAAATGTTATGATTCCTCTTTTGCTTCCGCGACCGTTCTTTCCTTAGCTCTCTACTGTGATTAGGTAATCACACTTTCCGCCGTTCTATTGTTTCAGGAATCCAAATAAGTTATAATTTCGATTCCCATATCGAAAAATTTGATGTTATAAAAATATGATTATGATTTTTTTTGTTTTGAACTAGTTTTAAATGCATTATAACAAATAAATTCAGAAATTTTTTTAAATTTTTTTAATATAATTTTTTTTTTATATTTTATCGATCTAATCAACATATTTTGAATAGTTTTTAAACATTTTTCATTTGATATATGTAGGAAGAGTAGGCCAAAAATGACATGGATGGTAATATTGCTTGCGTTTCTTTCTGCACTCTTTGGGAAGAGTTCACACCTTTATTTTCATTTATTCAATCAGATGGGACTATGTTGCTAGTTGTGAAAAAATATTGACAAAACTGATATTAATTTGACATTTTTAAATGAAACAAACAAATTAAATCTTTTCTTAATGAGATTCTGACTTTCCAGCTAGGAGTTTTGTCATTACTGATTTGTCTTTATCTTAATATAATGAATTTTTTTTTATTATACAAGAATATTTAATTCAAAGTTTTTATATGTATTAAAATCCTTTGATTATTTATATTTTAGTAATTAAGGAAAAATTTCTTTTGGTCAGATTTTTTTTATTTTATGTTATTTTATTTTTTAAATATTTTTATCTTTTTAACTTTAGTTCCTTTAAATTAAAAAATAAAAAAAGACTAGTTTGTTTTAAAATTAAGAAAAATATATATTTTTTAAGTTTCTGGCCATTTAGCATTAAATTATTCTAAAAATTAAACATATAGATAAACAATTGTGGAATTTCCGTATTGTGGAAATTGATTTCATTTTCTCACCTTTACATAAAAACAAAAAAATTAAATCCACTTTTATGAAAAAAATGATCCAGTCCGTTACGGTCAAAAATATTTTATCTTATTAGAGTTCAAAAATATTATTTAGTGTAAAAATAAATAAATAAATAAAATCATTTTTTTAGCATTACCAAAGAAAATAATCGTAATCTCTAATATTCATTTTGAATTTCCATTAGATTTTTAGTTATATTATTTTTTTTTTTTTTTTTTTTTTTTTTTTTTTTTTTTTTTAGAAATACTAAAGTTAAAATTTAATTTTTTCAAATGAATTTAAATTTCTTAAAGTTTTTGATTTTTTTTTAACAAGAGGATGTAGTAATTATGAGCCTATAAGACAATTTTACTAGATCTTGTAAATCACATTTTGGTATATGCGCTTTGAATATTAGCTACCTGTTTGCAATAGCTCATAGTTCATACATTTATTTCTGATATAATTTATTTTTTATTTACTTTAATTTTATTATATACTTATATTTATATTTATATTTATATTTATATATGCAGGGGTTCAATGCCACAAAATTTGTTTGCAGCAAGTTTAGTCCTAACTTCAGCAACTTTTGCTACAGCTACACTTAATCTCATACCTGGCATTACTTTCATTATAGCCACATTCTTTAGGTATATATTTCAAATTTTTACGATATTAATTTCATCCCTTTGCACAAAGTATACTTTTGGCTATATTGAAAAGTTGTTTTGGTGTGGTGGCAAGTTTTGGAATATAAAAAAATTTCCTTTCAATAAATTAAATCACAACATAACTACATTCAAAAGTATATTTTATTAAAAGAAAACATTCTTCAAATATTTTAAAGTGAATAGTTTTCATCCTTCAGTTACATATCGTCAAAAAAGTAAGGGATTCTATAAAAATATGAGCAGTTCACGTGATCATCAACAAAGTTTTTCTGCATAATTTTATTACCTCCTGAAAGAGTTTTAAAAAAAACATATTAAAAGTCTTAGACACTATTGTTTACCGAAACAAAAAATGTTCGAAAGGTGTGAGGATATATGATCTGCTCTTCTTCTCATTTTAGTAACGAAAAAAAATTGAAGCTTAACTATCTTTACTTTTTTTGTAACTAAAATGTATAATGATCAATAATTTTTTTGATCAATCTGATGTTGAAGTGATTAAAATATCGATTATATCTCAAATTTGAATTTTATTCTACATTATTAGAAGCGGAAGTCTCCAAAGACGTCGTTTCTAACATATAGAAGAAACTCATTTCAATTAATAATAAAAAAAATTCAATGAATAATATTTTTAGTATCAAATTATATGAAAAAAAGCTCTTACAATAAAAGATTTTGCATAGTTCTAAATTCAGTTATTAAAAAATTTCACGATTAGTATTTTTGGATGATTTGATTTTTGTGGAATTTGTCAGTTTTCTAATAAATTCAAGCAGAAGGATGAAAATTGTTCATTTTTAAATATTTGAAGAATTTTTTCTACTAAAAATTATATTTTAAGAATGTAATTTAAGTTTGACATATAGTTTAAGAATGATTTTGACCGAAAACGCTTTTGAAGGCACTAATAAAAATAAATGTAATTTTTTTAACTTCGGAAAAACATGATTTTCACACTTATAATTTACCATCAACCTAACTCACTTAGAAATGCATCATGAAAAAAAATAGATTCTTATTGAAATGGTCTGACATAGTGGTTTTTTTATATATAAGTCAATGGTGTTTCCTTTTATTTTCTCCCTTTTTTCAAATTTACATTAATTATATATATTCATTATAATGGATTTTTACCAAACACAATTTTATAATAAAATGATAATATAAATTTATGAATATATTTTAATAGTAGTTAAAATTTATAAGAGTAAAATATATATTTTTTTTAAAATTAAATATTTCTCTTCAAATTTTTTTTATCAAACAGATGTTAAATTATATTTAAAAATATTTTTTATAAAAATATTTAAAAATTTATGACCAAACACTAATTACTCCCCATATTTGGACATATTTGATTAGGTTGGAGAAGTTGGATTTGAAGACAAGGGAAGGAAAAGCAAAAGTGTTGGGTACATTAATTGGAATAGGTGGGGCTATGCTTCTCACTTTTTACAAAGGCTTGGAAATTAAAACTTGGTCAATTAAACTTGACCTCAAAGGACACGTGGCAGCCTCTCATCAAATCCAAAAACCATATGCTCATATTTTGGGTCCTATTTTGGCTATTTGTAGTTGCTTTTCCTCAGCAGTATCCCTCATTTTTCAGGTATGAGAAAGGCTTAATTAAGAGTATTTTCTTAATATGCTAAATTCATTTGGCAAAATTTTTTTTAACCAAACATTAAAAAAATTGGCCCAAAAATGACTTTAATTTATTTTCACACAATTTTAATTAAATACTAGTTAGGCTATATTTGATTGCACAATTTTAATTAAATACTAGTTAGGCTATATTTGATCCAAATTAGTTTCTAAATATAACTACTTAGTAACATATGAAATTGCATTTATGAAGTAATTTAGTTAAATTGTAGTAATTTCTTTTGGTTTGACATTGATAGAATTTCATTTGTATTGATAACTAAACCCAAATTTGCATACATGATATGAAATGTACATAATCTCTAAACTAGGAAATCAAAACATATTTCAAATAAAATATAATAACTTTTTTTTTTAGATTTATGATAATATAGTTATTGTGTCTTCACCTAGCATTTATAATTTAAATTATACATATTTCACTTGTTAAAGGTTGCCTCATAATGTAGGTTAATAACTTATAAAGGGTGATATTGACCCCGTACCGTGATGAGACATTCACCACATTTAATTAAAATTGTTTCACAAGTCAACTAACACAACTATTTATATAAAAAAACTAGGTTAGAAATTAAGTTGGATCAAAATATGCCCCTTAACATAAATGTTATGTAGGTCCAAATAACCTCTTATTAGTTATGTGAATCAAGACAATGTGGGTCCAATTCTTTTTACGGCTAAAGATAAGTAAAGTCATTCTGGTACCTTAATAGAAACCAAAATGATTATGTTTCTTTCATGATTGGCCCCGACCATTCATAGGGACATGTGAATAGTACTATTGATATTTCCTCTTATTTTGTTTACTTATTTGCTAATGTTTAATGTTTAGGCCAAAATGAGTGAGTTGTACCCTTGTCATTTTTCTAGCACTGCGTTAATGTCTATTATGGGAGCACTTCAAGCTGGAGTTTATGCCATTTCTACTGAAAGAGATTGGACCCAATGGAAATTAGGATGGAACCTTAGGCTGTTTGCAGTACTTTATGCGGTATGTTATAACGTTTATTCGTTATAGTAACATTTTACTTTAATGTCTAATTTCTTTGAAAATGTTTATTTGCATGTTATGTTATATCATATGTTCTCTAAATTACATTTTGCTATAGTGGTCAAAAGATATTCAGACAAACGATGATGTTATAAAAATGTTTGACGTTATATAGATGCGTTTTTTTTGTAGGGGGTAGTGGCTTCTGGATTAGCAATCATTTTCTTGATGTTTTGTGTAAGAATGAGAGGTCCATTGTTCGTGTCCATTTTCAGCCCTTTGATGCTTGTATGTGTTGCCATTGCCGGTTCTTTATTTCTCAATGAGAAATTACACTTGGGAAGGTATTCTTTTTGCACTATTTACATATTGTACATATCTTCATTTTTTTCTCTGTGTAGGTAACATTTTAGTGTTTAGGTACTTTATTAGTAAAACTCATATCTAATAAATAAAATACAATTTGAAAATCAATACCACTAGGACAGATGGTTGAAAACCTTTTAATTAAAAATAAAAAGATATCAATAGGATACGTAATAAGCCCAAAGGGGGCTAGGTATCTGCTTACCAGTTCTAAGACTAATGAGAGTAATTTAAACATCATACTAACTAACAAAACACAAAGAAGATTAAAAGCAGTTAGAGACAACTAAGTATTTTGGATAATTAGGAGTTTGTAATTTGCTCTATGATTAATACAAATGGGAACGCCTGAAACATATGCCAAAATATCAAAACAGGAGTGAAAAATTTAATGTCCAGCTAAAGTAAGTTGGGTATGTTCTGTTGTCTTCTCCTTCAAACATATCAATTGATAATTTAGCACATCTTTATGGGTTATGGCAAATTTTTGTTTAGCCTACTGATGACTTTTCATGTGTTTTCTTTTATGCTTTTGTTTCTTCCCACTTCTTAAATTCCTAGGAAGAAATATCCTCATTCCCTAACCATCTATTCAAACAACGTGTCAATATATTGTGTTCCTCATATCATCAAATAGTCTCGCAAAAATTTTTTAAATTTGTATTAAGCATTAGATGGCTGAATATTAACTTAAGGTCCGTTAGTTTTCTATTCAAAAACAGTCGCGGTGTGGGTGCGGTGGTGAAATTTGCTTCACCAAATTGTTGTCATTCTCTATTGACACACGGAAGATCTAAATTCATCCAAGCGGACTCCCACAATTTGAGAAGGGACTGATGTCCGACGTGTTCAATGTAACCATGAGTGACTTGAACATTAGATTGACTTGAACATTTTAGATTGTATTTGAAGTAACATGCCATTGTGTTCTTTGATAATTACTCTAGCAATATGTGATGTTGAAGGCATAAATTACCTCTTTTCCAATAACCTTAGGAAAGCATCAAGATATTCCAAAATTTATAGTAGGTATGAGGCATACGATATTTGCCTCTTCGCATTTCCTGAAAAACTTTCCAGCGCACCCTTTTCCTTACCTAGAGAAGAGAATTGTTTCGACTAGTCAGAGAACAGGGGCTCAGACTCCCTATTTGAATTTTGGGGTGCAACCAGTCCCAAGTTTTAGTTACATTCTTGTTCTGAACTTGCAAAATATGCACTAACCAGAATTTTCAACATCTTCAACATCACTTGAATCAACTCACGACGCATCTACTCCAATTCTTGGTGTTTCCTCTGCATTTGTAGTTGCATTAGACATCAATATCACAAGTGTCTTTCAAAACAACTTCAATGTTATTATAAATTGCAAATACATGTTGTATTTATTCTATGCATGAATAACTTCATAACTAGCTATTGACGCATCTACTCCAACTCTTGGTGTTTCCTCTAAGTTTTTAGTTGTATTAGACATCAATATCACTAGTATCTTTCAAAACAACTTCAATGGTATCATAAATTGCAAATACACATTGTATTTATTCTATACATGAATAACTTACTTCATATATAGCTACCAAATGTTTGTATAATTTATGCACAAATTAATATATGCATAAGTAGTCTCTTTAGTAGATACCAAGTAACCTCTTATAGGTTATTATTTAACTCAGCCTTTGTTTTCTCCTTCTTCTCTTTCTCTCTTCCTCTTTCCCTCATCCTTTGTTTTCTCATCTCTCACTCTCTGCACCATTTATCTTTGAGCTGGCTTAGCAAATAGTTGCTAACCTTTCTTGTCAAAGAATTTGATTTTTTGAAAAATAATTATTGTCTAAAATAAAAATGAAAAGATTAGGGTTTGAGAGAAAGGGAAAACAAAAGATGTTAGTAAGGGGTACTAATGGGTAGAGGGACTGAAAATTTAAGAGGCTCGACGTTTGATTATTTAATTAAGGGAAAAGGGTCAAAGATATTCATCTACATTCGTTTAATAGTTAAGTTTATGCCTAGTTATACTCTAAAGTCAAATATACCTAAGCTATTATGAAATAATTTAGAAATACCCCTCATTTAGACAGATTTTCCTAAGTTGACTTCAATCGCTCGATTTATATCGAATTACATATTTCTTTTATTTGCTTTATTCTAGTATTTTTATTTATTCTTTTTTTATGTATATAAGAAAATGAATGTAACTTTGTTTATATGTGTTGGAATATTAGTGTGTTAGGAGGAGCAATAATAATATGTGGATTATACTTGGTGTTATGGGGGAAGAAACAAGAAATTAGAAGGACTTCCAAATTGACACCTTCTATAAACTGTGAAGAATCTGACCAAGAAGATCCTATTGTTCCTAGCAATGTCATTGGAGTTGCTCCAAATTTCCATGCTTTGAATGAAATGGTACAACTATCAAGCCAACAAGTTCAAAAGGACAAGGAATCTATTGATCTTGATTCAAAGGTCTAGAAGTACTAACCTTCTTGATGAAGAGAATTTAGTTTTAGTTATATACATTATCAGTATAACTAATGTAATTGTTGCACCTTAATTAAAGACTTAGTATTATTCTCCTTTTTGATTTTATTTACTTAGCTTACTTTTCGTGTTGTTTGATTTGGATTTAGTTCAGGTCGAACGAATTTTTATCTATTTGATAATAGTGCTTATTTGGATTGTTGACATGTGTAATTTTTAGTGCAAAGGGTAATATTTATTTTCTGTTTATTTATCTATCTATAGTCGAAAAAAGACATAAATTTTTTTTTAACTTATTCAGAAATGCCAGTTACACGTTTAAATTATTATTAAGACCTATTACATATATTTACTAATTCAAAATGAATTTATTTACCCCAAAAAATTGATGTGGCAAAATATTTTTTTTAAAAATAAATAAAATTAGGTGTGTCAAATTTATTAATGTAGGGCAAAAGAAAATCAAAATTCAATTAGACCCCACCCATTCTTGACATTTCATCTTCTTCAATTCCCACCATTGTGAAGCGAAGCACATTTTCTCCTCTTTCTTTTACAAAGATTAAAAGGTTCCTTCTTCCGAACGTCGTCTCAGCCTGTGCTTAGCAAATTTACTGATCATCAATCTAAGGGTGATGGTTTTGATTTGTGTTTGTTGACAAAAGATTTTTTATTGTTATTCGTGGGATAAATTTTTTGAGGGTTTTTTTAACCACTGCAGCTATGTCGGACATTTTTGAGAGAAATGGGAGAATTTTTCACTCCTTAAATCAACTTCCATGTTTCTATTAGTGTTCTTGACGGCCATTGTTAAATATTTCATCTTATTATAATTTTGCTATGAAGAAAATATAATTATTAAAGAAATTTAATAATCAATTGGAGATTAATTAGTGTAAAATATAGTTAACAAAAGAAAAATTAATTAAAAATAAAAAAGAACATTTTTTTAATTCTTACATGGTTGCTGACATGTCACTGACCTGTCGGGCAGCGAGGTAATAGTCAAATATGTGAGAGTGGTATTACCACATTCAAAGGGCTAAAACAAATTTAATTTTAAATAGTAAATACTGTATTAATCAAATCTCATAAGTAATTTAAGACGCATAATTTATTTTCAAGGACAAAAATTCGAAGAACTAGCTTTTCCTTATTCTATAGTCAGTGAACAGCTTTCGTTCCAGTTTTAGCATTAGTTTAGTGGTTGTTATTGGGTTATGGGTTAATGGTTGGTTTTTTGTGATTGATTCATCTTTTTGCTCAGAACCCAAAACCGAGCCGAGACGAACCCACATTTACCCTCTTATGTGAGCGAACCAACCAATATGAACCTTATCATTTCAAATTTGTAATAATAAACTTAAAGCAATGAGGAAGACTTAAACTCATAAATAGAAAGACAATTCAATAATTCTAAATTCAACATCTAATTATTCCACAAAATTGGAAGTATCACACAAGAACTATAATGAGGAATTACTAAACTAGGAGTATTAAGAGCTAAAACAAATTAAAAGCTAGTCTAGGCCGAAACTTCAAGGGCATAACATGAGGAAGGGGGCGATCAGTCACCAGTAGAAGATTATTGTTCACGACCCGCCAGATACCCAGGACAGTTCGCCGACCTGACCTAGGCAGCCAAAGCAGCGGCGCAAAACGGGTTCATCAAGCAGCCCAACGGCCAGCACAGACCAAGTTCAGCGCCCAATCGCAGTTGGCAGCAGTGGAGGGCAAAGCCGTTAACAACCGTTTCGGCAAGCGTCTGCAGCCGTTTCAGCTGTTACAGCAGTTACAGCAGTTTACAGCTGTAACTGAAGGGATCGAGTGGGCAGAGTTTTCAAGCCTTGATTGAGGCTTGCCTCCAAAGCCTCTTGGACGTGGGGGCAGACTAGTTCCAAGGCTAGGAGTCCCATTTTGGAAGACTTCGAAGCAGTCTTGGGGCATGGAATTAGGGGTTGTATATAGTGTACGGATTATTTACTCGTCGTGTTTAGAGTAGTATTAAATAGGAGGGTCATTGTATTTGTAAGACATCACCAATTTGTTAATACAAGTCTTCTTCCAAAATCTGTCTTTGTTTTTCTCTTTAAAGTTCTCTTAGTCGATTCCACAAATTGTGAGGCTTACTTGAGTTTGTGCGATACTGTTGAAAGATTTCGTGAGCAAACCGTCAGTGGCCGACGGAGATTGTCTAGATTGAAAAGTCCAGTGAACGTCGGTGGTATCAGAGCAGGTTCATCGTAGAAAGAATGACGAACGAGGCGACGACGTAGCAACACACCCACCTTCCGCAATGATGGTGCAAGAAAAACAAGAAAGAAGAAAGGAAAGAAAGCAGAGCGGGTAACGCAAACCCATCTGCTCGGAATTCCCAAAGTCCAATTATTTCTCACCAAAGACCTTCCTATTTCAAGCAAAGGGCAGACATCTCCCCTCCCCCAAATTGTCGAGAGGGAAGTAGTGACATAGACCACCGGCGAGGAGCACGGGACGTTACTGTTCGGACAGGAGTGATGCAAGGGTCGAAATGGAGAGGCAAGCCCGTGAGATTATAGGCCAAGCGCTTGACAGAAACGGACAGAGATCTCAAGACTATTGAGGCCGAGTAATCCCTTGAGGAAGTTCGAGAGGTCCGGAAGGAGTTGGAGGGCACGAAAGCCAAGCCTGAGTACGAGACAAAGGAGCCATTACTTCCTTAGAAATCGGTTTAGGGAAAGAACTTGGCACAATCGAGTAGAATTGAAGGCAAGGTGGCAGGCACTCGAGGAGGATAGAGAGGTTGANTTTTACGTCTTTCTTTCGTCATTTAAATTGTGCAATTCATGTATTTATCAGGTTACAAAAAACCAGCCCAACAGCTTATTTCAATATACATGACAATTTAACTTTGTTATGCTGTTTTCTTTTCTTCTTAGTAACATTTGTTGTTCTCCTGTTATAAAACCTCAGGTAGTGTGCAACTTTTTAATATATATATATGAATGTAGCATAGCCCATTATTTTAAAATACAATAACATTATAAAATTATTTTTATGTTTGAAACATTAAAATTTGGCAGATACATGACAAGTTTACAAAAAATATTGGGATTAAAAGGATAGATGGGATCCAAAGTTGTGAACGTCCTTGTTTAGTCCGTTTTGCAGCAACAGATTTTACTTCTTGAAAAACTGGCAGAAGTTGACGAGTGCCTGGAGGGCGGAGACGGCGGGATCGGCGTCCGGGGAACGACGACCGTCGTTGGAGGTGTCATGTTCAAAGTGTACTGATGGAAAAACTATCTGAATTGGGTACTGGACAAATCGACTCTCCTGAACTTCGAACGAAATGCCGAGGACGGGACCGTCACAGGTGTTGACGGACCGTCACAGAGTCTTCCGACGTAAAACCCCTCTCTGAACGGTTGTCGACGACCTCAGACGGACCCCGTCGCAAGCACGAACTGGGGCCGTTCGAGTGTTGCGTCAATCCCAGTCTGGGTGCGATTTGCTTTACAACGTTTTATTAGGGACGGTTTTTTTTACTAGTTCGCTCTGCTTAAATTATAAAGTGAGAAGGGTTAATTTTAATAAGTCAATTACTTGTGGGTTTAAAGCAGGTAACCTTAAGTGTAATTAGTGGGTTTATTATGACACTCTAGTTCATTCTAATTATATACTAATTGGAGGTAAAAGAAAGAGGGTTTGAATAAAGAAAATAAAGAACAAAGACAAGAAAGAAAAAGAGAGGAAGAACGGTGAGAGAGAGAGGAAACGAAGGAGGACACAAGAACATTGAGGCATTTGCTTGCTTGATCACGATTTTTCGGTGGAGTAGGTTTATGGTTTCTTTACCTATTTCGTTACTAAACTCTTAATAGCGGAATGATATGTGTTGAGTAGTATTATTAAGTCTTCTATATGCTCTATTGGCGTGTAATGCGATGTTATCTTAAATCTATACATGATTGGGATAAAATAAGGCATGAAAAGCTATTGATCTTAATCTTGAAGAAACCCTAATCTAACTTTGTTTAGAGATCCTTTATGAAAAACAGGCTTAATAATGAATAGTAGTGAATTATGATCTGACGGGGGAGTTCGACTGGTGCATGACAGATGTAGGACGTTCGACAACCAGTGAAGATCGCACCACGCCGGACAGATAGAAATATGAGGATCGAGTGTCACGTTCCGACATCCAGGATAGTATAAGGATCGTGTGCCCGAGTTCGGCCGGGTGATCCTAGTGCGGGAACTTCGGATGACTCATTGAGGTTTCGAGGGTAGCTTGCTCACTTGCTTGTCGCAGCCCGGCCCTGCTATACTGGGGATGGGTGCCCTGTTTCCTCCAGCCCGCATCGAATTTTAGATCGAGTGTCCGTCTGTGACAGGGAATTGGTCAAAATTGTATCCGCTTGGTGCCTACCGGGTACCGAGCGTGGCCCTTTTCCAGTCTCGGAGATAGAAATATGAGATACGGATGTGTCACGTTCCGACACCCAGATCTAAGTATAATGGATCGGGTGCCACGTTCCGTTACCAGTGATAGTAATATGAGGATCGGAAGTGTCAAGTTCCTACACCAGGGATGAGATATGACTCAGGATCGAGTGTCACTTTTACACGACAGCTCCAGGATAGAAAATGAGGTGGGAGTGCGCACCAGGATGTGTATGAGAGCGATGCCGTCGACACCAGGATACAGAGTAGAGTGCACGACGAACGGAGTAAGACATAATGATCGTGAAAGATACTATATACTCAATTCTAAAACACGTTTCCCCAACGAGTATATGGTATGGGATAGCGTGAGTCCTCATTGTGTGCGTTGGTGTTTGAACCAAGGATTATGGTCAATTATAAATGCTGCAGGCTAAGATATGGTCAGTTGATTTTTATGATGTTACTTATATTACTGTTTTTCTATTTTGAGTTTGGCCGATGATCCTACTCCAGTCACTTGTTGGTTGTACTGACCACCCTACTTTTATGTTTTCCTTTTGTCTATTTGTGGTAGTGGCAAGCAAACGTGCGTCATTTTCGACCTCAAACTAGTATTCAAAACTCGATTCGCCTTCTCTTCGTACTGATCCTGTCGTCAAATCCGTAACACACCTCTCGAACTCTTCATCAGGGTGGCCTAATGCTTCTAGCTTGGACTGGATCTCTTCCTCTCTCATGCTTGACCCCCTGAAGTTCCGTCGTCACAGGGGACGCTAGCTTATTAGTTGTGTTTTAGCTTCTTAATACTCTATCTTGTTAGTACATTTATCAAAGATGTTCTTGTGGATTGCATGACGTCCAGTTTTGGGAAATTAATAGATGTTATGTTAGGAGTTATTGTAATTGTCGGGGGTGTTATTTATGTAGTTTACGTCTTCCGCATTGCTTTATGTTATTATTAAATTGAAATGATAAGTTCAATTGGTTGGTTCGCGTCACATAGGAGGGTTAAATGTTGGGTCCAGCGCGCTCGTAGTTTTGGTCTGACAACACTTGGTATCCAAAGCTTAGGTTCGTTGTCGCATCAACAAGAACAGTCCTAGTAGGGTCTTAAGAACGTAAGGTGGGACGCCTTTACTTTCTTTTTGAGATGCTATAAAGACTTTAGGAAATGCCATTCTTCTTTCTTTCTTTCAGCATACTTGGTCCAATTGGGTATCTAGTGATACAAATTGGTATCGTGACTCACATCTTCACTCCTATTTCGCAATGGTTGAACTTAAGCACAGACACGCCAACTCAACATCATCAGACAAGATGCATCTGAACCCCCACTGGGCTGTCGCTCGTGGATGTGCAACATGTGTGCAAGAGGTAGGCCGCGGTCAGATGTCGATGGACGTCCGTCTAGAGGGGAGAGATGAGCCACCTAGCCCATCCTGGTGCTAAGGCGCGGTGATCCTTCCATCCGACTGAGGAGGTAGTAAGAGAGGGGAGGATGGGGAGAATTAACAAGTACAGAACGAGGAAATGCCACCCCAACCTCCCCAGATATATCAATCAGGTGCTCACTTACTTAGTGGGTTTGTCTGATCAGGGTTAGGCACCCCAACGTTTTTTCTGCCCAAACACCTCCGGTTTCAGAGGTACGACATGCAGCCACTATGGCCCCCTCGTATGGATGCCTCCATTGGACATTAGCACGTTTGCCTTCACGACTGACTACTGGGCCTATAATGACAAATTGATCAGCAGAACTTTTAGTAAAGTTCTTGAAATGAAACCTCCAGTCTTCAAGGGTGCAGAATCTGAGGATGCTTACGATTTTCTGGTTGACTGTCATGAGCTACTACACAAGATGGGTATAGTAGAACGGTTTGGTGTTGAGTTCGTGAGCTACCAGTTTTCAAGGGAACGCCCAAAATGTGGTGGCGGTCACATGTTGAGTGTCAACCACAGAGGCACCACCTATGACTTGGCCCATTCTCTAGTTTGTTTATGAGAATATTTCCCCGTACCTTGAGATAAGGAAAGGGCGAGTTCTTGAGCCTAAGCAAGGTAGGATGTCGGTCAATTCATATTAGGCTAAGTTTCGTGCCTATCCAGATATGCCACTCAACTATGTTTCAGTCCACAAGAGCGATTCGCCGTTTTTGTGAAGGGTTTAGATCAGAATTGGCGAATTTCAGCCTTCAGGTAGCGGCTACGGCAAAATCCTCCAAGAAGTGGTAGATTTCGTGTAGAAGGTGGAAGGAGTGAAGCCAGATGAATTCACCACGGCATCGACGTCAAAGAGGTTTCGAAAAGGGGTGAGTTTAATGGTTCTTACTCTAGAGGACAGGGTTCCGGAGTTACTCAGTTCGACCCTTCAAGTCTTCACTACGACTGTAGTTGGGGGTCCCCCTCAGACCGTCAACATTTCTCTGAGAGACCTATGCTGAATCTAGAGAGTGTTATGGTGTGGTGGGAGACTGGCAATCAAGGAGTGTATGTCCAAAACAGAGTATAGACCCCAACAGCTAGAGTAGGGTGGTCATGGGCAGAGGCCGTTATTCCGAGAGACGTGTGGTCGAGGTAATGGTGGTCACCAAATGGCCGGGTGATGGGCAAACTGGAGTCACTACATCGCACATGGTAGGGGCAACGGACAACAAACGAAAGGGCCCATTGTTATATGCTTTTCCCTGGGAGATCGGAGGCGGAGACATCTGATGCTGTCATCACGGTAATCTTCTGTTTTGTGATTGCATGGCATCTGTATTGTTTGATCCTGGATCCACATTTTCTTATGTATCTTCTCTCATTTGCTAATGGCCTAAATTTACATTGTGAATTACTTGATAGCCTATCCGTTTTTCTACTCCTGTGGGTGGTCCGTGGTATTGAAAAGGTATATATAGGTCTTTTGTGGTGAACTTTGTGGAGTAACACTTATTAGATTTGGTTATCTTAGAAATGGTTGATTTTATTACTCTGGGTATGACTTGGCTTTCTCCCAATTCCGATCTTGGATTGTAATGCCTAAAACGTGACGTTAGCCAAGCCTGGGACAGATCCGTTAGTGTGGGAGGGTGACTACCTTCCAATCCGGTGCGTATCATCTCTCTTCTTCGTGCTAAGAAATGGTAGTAAGGGTGTTTAGCTTTCTTGGCACATCTCAAGGATGACACTACCCAAGTACCTTCGATTAGTCGGTTTCGGTGGTCCGTAAGTTTCTTGATGTATTCCCTGCAATCTTCCGGGTATGCCCCAGATAGATTATATTGACTTCTGTATGATCTTAACCGGGTACACGCCCCATTTCTATACCCCCTTATAGAATGGCCCCCGCGAGTTAAGAGAATTAAAGCCCAACTTCAAGAATTGTTGAGCAAAGGCTTTATAACCAAGTGCATCTCCTTGGGGTGCTCCCGGTTTTTGTTGTAAGAAGAAAGATGGGAGTTTTCGGATGTGCATAGACTACCGGCATTTGAACAAGTGACTATAAGAAACAATCACCTCTCTCGCTTGATGACTTTTCGATCAGTTACAGGTGCTTGTTTCTTCTCTAAGATTGACTTGAGATCCGGTTATCATCAATTGAAATACGGCACGGATGTGCCAAAGACTGCTTTTAGGACCAGGTATGGCATTACGAATTTGTAGTGATTGTCTTTGGTCTTACGAATGCCCTGCTGCGTTCATGAGTTTGATGAACGGAATTTTTAAGCCATATTTAGATCTCTTTTGATCGTATTTATGATGATATACTGATATACTCCAGAGTAAGAAGGAACATGAGGACATTTGAGAATGGTATTGGAAACGTTTGAGGAGAAAAAGCTTTATGCCAAGTTCTCCAAGTGTAGTTTTGGCAGATACAGTGTCCTTCTTGGGGCACGTGGTTTCTAAGGATGGAGTAATGGTGGATCCTTCTAAGATCGAAGTATGAAAAATTGGGTAGACCTACTAATGTGTCAGAAATAAGGAGCTTTGTTGGGTTAGCTAGCTACTACCCCGATTTGTCAGGATTCTCTTCTATTGCTTCCCAACTGACACTTGACTAGCAAAATGTTCCATTTGATTGTTCGGCCTGATGTGTAGAAAGCTTTTCAGAATCTCAAGACTCTGTTGACTACTTCACCAATTCTCACCTTGCCAGTGGAAGGCAAGAATTTCATTGTGTATTGGATGCATCTTATTCGGGTTTTGGGTGCAGTGCTAATGCAAGAAGAAATGTTATGGCTTATGCTTCAAGACAATTAAAAATGGCATGAACGTACTATCCAACTCATGATTTGGAATTGGCCGCCGCGGAGTGTTTGCACTAAAGCAATGGAGACACTATATTATATGGGGTTAAGTGTGATTCTACACGGATCATCGTAGTCTACAGTATGTCTTCACTCAAGAGATTTGAATTTGAGACAAGGAGATGGATGAACTACTGAAGGACTACGACATCACTAATTTGTACCATCCGGGGAAGGCGAATGTTTGTAGCGGATGCTTTAAGTAGAAAGGCGGGAAGCATGTGAAGTCTAGCTCACTTGCAAGCTTCTAACGCCCATTGGCTAGGGAGTTTCAGACTCTGGCTAATGACCTTATGAGATTAGAAGTAAATGAGAAGGGAGGATTATTAGCTTGTGTGGAGGCAAGATCTTCCTTCCTTGATAATTAGGGGAAAGCAGTTTACTGAGAAAAATTGATCCGGTCCAAGATAAAGTGTTGCAAGGAGAGGCTAAAGAAGCGAAAGTCGATGAGAAGGTTGTTGAGGATAAGGGAAGGGTATGTGTACCTTACCTCGCGTCGATGATTTGATACACTATTCTGACAGAGGCTCATATTTCAAGTATTCGATACACTCCGGGTGCAACCAAGATGTACCGTGCCCTAAAGCAACACTTTTGTGGAGAAGAATGAAGCATGATATTTTGGATTTTATTGCCAATGTCCAAATTGTCAACAAGTAAAGTATGAACACCAGAGGCCCGGAGGAACACTTCAGAGAATGCCCATTCCGAAATGGAAATGGGAGAGATCGCAATGGACTTCGTGGTTGGTCTTCCAAGACATTGGCAGGTATGACTCTATTTGGGGGTGATTGTTGATAGGTTACTAAGTCTGCTCATTTCATTTCCGGTTAAGGTGACTTACAATGCGAGAAGTTAGCCAAACTTTACATCTCGAAGTTGTTTCGATTGCATGGAGTTCCACTGTCCATCATATCAGATAGAGGTACGCAGTTTACTTCTATGTTTTGGAAAACATTGCATGCAGAATTGGGTACTAGGTTGGACCTTAGTACCCCGCGTTCCATCCTCAACCGATGGTCAGTCTGACGAACGATTCAAGTGTTGGAGGATATGCTTCGTGCGTGTGTGATAGAATTCGTGTGGCCATTGGGATAGCTTCTTACCCTTAGAGGAGTTTTCATACAATAATAGCTATCACTCAGCATTGATATGGCTCCCTTTGAGCATTGTATGGTAGGGAGATGTGGTCTCCCCATTGGTTGTTTGATGCATTCGAGGTTAGACCTGTGGTACTGATCTTTTAGGAATTCGATAGAAAAAGTGAAATCTATTCAAGAAAAGCTTCTGCAGGCGAACGTAACGACGCACAAAGGAATATGCAGATCGAAAGGTTAGAGACTTAGAGTTCATGGAGGGTGAACATTTTTTTTTGAGTTTTCACCATGAAAGGGGTGATGCGGTTTGGTAAAAGAGGCAAGCTAAGCCCAAGGTACATTGGTCCTTTGAGTACTTAAACGAGTAGGGGAAGTGGCTTATGAGTTAGCCTTGCCCCCAGTGGTTGTCCGGATAATATCCGGTGTTTCATGTGTCGATTTTGAAAAGATATCCATGGGATGGAAATTAATTTCCCGTTGGGATTCAGTTTGCTGAGATGAGAATTTGTCTTATGAGGAGGAACCTGTTGCATTTTAGATAGAGAAGTTCCAAGTTGAGTCAAGAGAGATTGCATCCATCAAGGTGCAATGAAGAATCGACCGGTTGAAGAAGCCACTTGGGAGAAGGAGGCAGATATCGAGAAAGATACCCACATCTGTTTACGGATTCAGGTATTTCCTTTTCGCCCTTGTTTTCCTTCTTGTGATCGTTCAGGACGAACGAATGGGTAAATTGGTATCTATTGTAACACCTGTTTAGTCGTTTTGAGCACAGATTTTATTCTGAAACTGGCAGAAGTGACGGATGCCATGACGGGACCGTCACGGGCACGACTGCACGCTTGGAGTTTCGTTTCAAAATACTTGAAAATCGAAATTGGGTACTGAAAAATCGACTCTCTGAACTTCGTAATGAAATGGCAGGACGGACCGTCACAGGTGTGACGGACCGTCACAGAGTCTTCGGTGGAAAACCACTCTCTGACGTTTGCGACGACCTGCAGGACGGACCGTCGCAAGCAGCACGACGGGCCGTCGCAGTTTGCGCAATCCCAGTCTGGGTCGGATTTCTTTACACGTTTTAAGGGACGTTTTTGACTATTCCTGCTGTTTTTAATTAATAAGTTAGAGGTTAATGTTAATAAGTCTAATTACTTGGGTTAAGAGGTAACCTAAGTTAATTAGTGGGTTATTATTGCCATCTTTCATTCTTAATTATATACTAAATTAGGTAAAAGAAAGAGGTTTGAATAAGAAAAATAGAAAGAACAAAACAGAAAGAAAAAAGAGAGGAAGAACGAGTAGGAGAGAGAGGAACAAGAGGACAACAAGAAATTGAGGAATTTGCTTGCTTGAATCACGATTCTTCGGTGGAGGTAGGTTATGGTTTCTTTTACACTTTCGTAGTAAACTCTTAATAGCGAATGATATGTGTTGAGTAGTAATTATTAAGTCTTCTATATGCTTATTGCGTTTATGCATGATGTGATCTATATATATATACATGATTGTGATAAAATAAGCATGATAAGCTATTGAATCTTAAATCTTGAAGAAACCCTAATCTACTTTGTTAATAACGATGCTCTGTATAAAAGAAGGCTTAATGAACAAAGTAGTGAGATTAGGGGATCGGGTGCCCCGTTCCAGTACCAGGATAGATATGAGGATCGGAGTGTCACTTTTCCGACACCAGGATAGTATATGGATCGGGTGCCACGTTCCGACCAGATATAATATGGGATCGGAGTGTCACTGTTCCGACACCAAGATAGTATAGGATCGGGTGCCCCGTTCCGGTCCCAGATAGAATATGGGATCGGAGTGTCACAGTTCCGACACCAGGTAGTATATGGATCGGGTGCCACGTTCCTATAAGCAGTGATAAATATGAGGATCGAGTGTCACTTCCGACACCAGATAGTATATGGATCGGGTGCCACGTTCCGGTACCACAGGATAGAATATGAGGATCGGACTTGTCACGTTCCGACACCAGGATAGATTGAGGATCGTAGTGTCACTTCACACCAGGATGAAGAGGAGGCGAGTGTCACGTACCGACACGAGAGTAATAACATAATGAATCTTGAAAGATACTAATCTACTCAATCTAAGAACACGTTTCCCAACGAGTATGATGAGAGGCGTGGAGTCCTCATTGATGTGCTTGGTGTTGTAACCAAGGATATGGTAATTATAAATGCTGCATGCTAAGGGATATTAGTTGATTTTATGATGTTACTTGAATTATACTGTTTTTCTTATTTTGAGTTGGCCGATGATACCTACTCATCTACTTGTGGTTGTACTGACCCCCTACTTTTATGTTTTCCTTTTGTTTATTTGTGGAGTGCAGCAAAACGTGCCTCATCTTCGACTCAACAGTAGTTCAAGCCAGTCTTCGTCACACCACCCGATCTTTCAGGGTGAGCTAATTGTCACGGACTTTTCAATCTAGACAAGACTCCGTGCGGCACTTGACGGTTTGCTCACGAATCTTTCACGTATCTCACAAACTCAAGTAAGCCTCCACAATTTTGGATCGCTAAGAGAACTTAGAAAGAAAAACAAAGACAGATTTTGGAAGAAAGATTGTATTAACAAATTTTGAATGTATTACAAATACAATGACCCTACTATTTATACTACTCTAAACACTAAGAGTAAAATAAATACTACACTATATACAAGCCCTAAGTCCATCCCACAAGACATGCTTCTAAGTCTTCCAATAATGGACTCCTAGCCTTGACTAGTCTGCCCCCACACAAGATGCCTTGAGCAGAGCCTCATCAAGGCTTGAAACTGCTGCCCCTTCACCTTCATCATTAACACTTAACGGCTGTAACTGCTGTACACTGAAACTTTGAAACTGCCGAAATGGTTGTAACGTTACAGCCAAACATCCAACAATGCTGGCGCCAGATGGCACACTGCCTGGTTGCCGGCAGCAAATTGGGTCGCAGCTTCAATGGCCAGTGTGTGTCGACTGGGCACGGATTGGTGGTCCGGCATAGCAAAAAGGAGTATTACCCTTAGATCAGGCGCCTCGGTACCGCGGTAGGCTGCGCATAATGTCAAGGGTCGGTGCGAGTCATTTGCTTCAACAACGATGCTGGTACCTAGCTGAAAGCGAAGCGCAGCAAAGAGCAAAAACAAATAATAATCTCACGAGACCTGATAGCAGCCAGAGGCAAGCGAAAGGAAGAATAAAAAAGCAGCCAGAACGCACCGCATGAGGCCCAAGGGCAAGAGTGCGGAAGGGCCGACAGTCTGCAGTCGCCCGTTCACGACAGCGATTCAAGCGGGTCCGACACGAAACCTCGTGGTATCAACATCCCGACCAACCGGTGATATGCGACGACCGCGTCGCATTTCCGTTGCGTATCGGCGTTGATTTTCCGGCGACCATCAACTCGCGTCTCGATCAATCCCCTCGAGCAGCCCTCTCCCGATGTTCCCGATCCTTCTCGACCCGATCTTCCGTACTGGTCCGTGCATTCGAACGGGTCGATAACCTTGACTGCGGGTGCCTTGGCGGCCAGGCCTCTGCTACGGGGGGGGGTCAGATCGTCACGTAAAGGCTAGCTGACGCTTGAGAACACCTCTTATGCGGTAAGAACAGGGCAGGTAGCAAGGTCTATAGTGCACAGCACCACGGTTCTTGTCGTGGCCGCGGACCGTGCAACAAGTGTGGATGGCTTGGGCTGGTCTGAGAGAAGGTTGGTGAGGCCTTCTGCTCAACGTGTGCGACCCTCTCGTGAGCTTCATGGCCTGTCAGTTGATCCTGATCCCTCCGTTGGGCTTGCGCGCATTGACCGCAGGGAGTGTCCTGTATAAATCCACGTTCCGGCCTGCGGTCCTGGTGTAAGTGGTCATTTTTGGGGAGAAGTAGGATATGCCGTACTTAACTAGCAGTGCACCTAGTGGGGGGACTGGAAGAACTCTGCCACAAGAATATCAAGAACAGATCGATGGGGCGAGCAATGACTGTGTTTGCACTTTGCCCATACGCGCCTACCGGTGATTCACCGCCGGTCGCCTACTCCATCTTACGGGGGTGCATTGAGGGTGATGATCGTCAGGTTGAAGTGCGGGCTGATTTGGCACATCATTGTGTGACGGTATGTGGTAGTCTTCTCTTGCGATTGTGGAGGAGGGGGGGAGGGAAATGTGTTGTTATGGTGGCGGGAGAGGCATCTATGTTGTGGGCACGTATCGGCAAACCCGCGGAGACCGTAGCGATGAACATGCGCGCTTGGTGGAATCACAAAGTATTCTGACTCTGCACTCGGGGGTCAACATAACTGCATGAGCAACGTCTTCACGCATTAGTCGTGTGTCACCACCGCCGTGATAGTTGAGCGCCACCGCCGTGGGGGGACGGCACAGGCGCCTTGTCCACTGCTTTCGCTCCGCTTGCCATATAAGAGGCTTATCTTGCCTTGGCCTGCCGCGATGTGTTGTTCAATCGCATGCTCTGCAATAGTGCTCACCAACGGCCACGGCGTAGGTCTGCCCCATCTTCGTTGGGCTTATCTCTATCCTACTCACGCACACGGAGACAGCACACAGAAAAAAACTCTACAGTTCAGGGCAATCTTTTTGTCACCGCAATTGGACGGCCCGTTGCCATATGAGTCAGCAACGATGCCTTGGAATGCCTAGCGCTAAAACGTAGTCTGCAACATAATCGTCCGGGCTTCGTGGCGCGGCCGTATCGTGGTACCGCCTCTTGGTTGGCTTGCTACCGCATCCTTACGCCCACTGCTCTTCGGCGCCACTATCAATCATGACTGCCATAACCAGTCAATACGTCCATCAGCAGGCATATCGACCAGACTTCATCACTGCCTGAATCGTGTCAAGAGGGCATTCAAGCCTGCGTAATGGCGTCGTCGTAGTCCTGACCTCCGCCGTTCACAACATGCCGTTCTGGCCGAATTTTTGCAGCCATCCAAGAATAGAACAATTCGTCGTCGTCCCTTAGTTGGGAATCGGAAGTTTAATTAAGGGTGGTAAACTCCCGCACTACTCGCGTATGCTGCCCTTCTGTCTCACCGCCCGCATCTGCGCTTGCCCTCATGACAGACGTTTGC
Organism: Solanum habrochaites; assembly: GCA_027704765.1. Lineage (NCBI taxonomy): Eukaryota > Viridiplantae > Streptophyta > Magnoliopsida > Solanales > Solanaceae > Solanum > Solanum habrochaites. The sequence goes on along the minus strand of JAKWJA010002495.1, from coordinate 6,143,171 downwards.
TAGGGAAGAACGCCTTCTTGAACTTCCTCACGGAACTGCTCCCATAGTGTTCACGCGCATGCCCCGTTGTCGATGATCAGACTCTTTACGCTTCAACCAAGCATGTCCCACTCCTAAAGATACACAAAGCCGGTTGATCTTGTTCGCAGTCACTAGACCCGCATACACTTGAAATAATTTTCCAAGTGCCAAAGTGAAATTTCCACCGCTGCGCGTCCGGACGCCGTTTGAAGATATGGCTTGGCGCCTCACTCTGGCTTCCCTTTCCCGGTCTGTGATGGAGGATCCCCAACCTCTCAGCTCAGGGTGATTGTTTCAAGTATTATTCCGTTATCGGCAAGAACTATCGCGTCGAGTAAACTTGACACTGCTTCAACGCCCCACCGTTGCTGGTCAGAGCTGGCGTGGGACCTGGGCTGGTGCGCCGTATGGTAGATCCTGAACTGTCAGCCTCATCAGACGAGGCCGACGCGCAGAGTGCGGGTGCGGGAACCTCACAGCAGAGCCTAGCCTTCGCTCCGCCCAGATACGCCTACTGAAGCCAGACGCTCCTTCCTCCATTGTGGCTTGACCCAGAGGGGTGGGTTCCGTTCCAGTGTGCGCTCCTCTCAGACTGGGAGGCAGTGACTAGCCGGACGCCACCTTCTTGGGTGTGGCTCTGGGGCTACAGTGTATCACGGGAAGGGGCGGAGGTTCCTGGGGGCACTATTCAGGTCCCCGCTCATCATCAAAACCCGATTATCAATCGTGCAGAGGTGCACAGACTTTTGCATCGCCCACGTGCGTAGGCTTCGTCTTGCTTGGTGTGCCATAGTAGAAGTACCCTGCACAGGATACTATTAGTACTATAATGTCCAACAAGACAGCAAGCCCATACAACCTAAAGCATTTTAAGTAGTGGGGTTAGTGATAGTGAAACTGTATCACACGACGGCTCGATGACGGCTCGTCGTGGATACGGACGGACCGTCATGAGGTCCGTCGTGTTTGAACTGGTCAATGTATACAGAAAGAAACCCTGAAGAGGGGTCTCTGCCCATCATGACGGTCAAGCAGGACGGACCATCGTGGGTGTGAGCGGTCCGTAGTAAGAAGTCCGTCCGTAAGACACTTGGAAAATTTGTTTTGAGAGAACCCTTGAAACAGGTCCTCTGACACCATGACGGTCATGCAGGAACGACCTGTCGTGGGTATGACGGTCCGTCGTAAGATTCCGTTGCAGGACACTGGAAAATTTTTGAGACCCTATTAAAACAGTTGTCTCTGACAACCCATGAACGGACTGGCAGGACGGACCGTCGTGAAGACAAACGTCCGTCAACAGGCTCTTTTGCATGTGCTAGTGCTTGTTTGCAACTACCCTACGACGGTCCATCGTGTGCGCGACGGACCGTCACGGGGTTCGTTCTGAGTAGCAGTTTAGAAGCTGGTGGTACCCTACCTACGCATCCCCCGATGAACCCACATGTTTTGTGTATGATTGGACCTATATGTGTCTAGCCCAACGACCTAAGAAACTACCAGCAAAATCACCTATTCTTGGTTATCAACATGGCACATACGAACATTTTGAACCAGTTTAGACAATAAGCATATTAAAGTAACAGTATAGACTAAAAAATAAGCTATAATACTAACTACAAAACCAACAATGCAAGATAATAGAGTATAAATTGTATAGACACGATACCTTGGAATGGAGAAGAAGACAAATGGAGAATGTATTCTGGCAATTATAACACCGACAGTAGATTATAAAGGGATAAGGCTTAAGGTGGGTTTTTTTGGTAGCCATAGCCGTGAGGGAAAGTGTGGAAGTTGAAAAGAGAGGGGAGATGAGGGGAATAAATAAGCAATTGGTGGAATATGGAGGGTTGGGAAAGTATAAACGTTCAAATTTGAAAAGGTCCAGCCGGGTCCGGGTCGGTAATTTCATCTAATCACGCGAAGGTTCCCCCCGATGACGGTCCGTCGCATTTGTGACGGGCCGTCGTAGGTTCCGTCGTGTGTGCCCTATATTCAAATGATAGTACTACATCCTGGTGTTACGATGCCTACGACGGTCCGTTTCATGTGCACACGGTCGTCTGTTGTTCCGTCAGTGGCTACTGCGAGTAGTGTTCTGCAGAATTTCCTGGTGAATGTGCCTGCAAAATTTTAAAACCCATTAATAGAAAAAAAAATGCTACCACCATTATTAAAAAAAACGATCAGTATTGGGTGCCTCCCACAAATCGCTCTTGATTTAATGTCGCGGCAACGACTGGGGACACTTGATTACTCAGACTTCTCAAGAGGACGCCTCGATCACTTCATTCGCCGTACTACCTCAGCACTTCCCCGAGATAGATTTTTATTGCGCTGTCCATTCACCTTGAAGCGCACACCCTCCTTGTTTCCAACTCAACTGCTCCAGGGGATAGTTGAGTAACCGTGGTAAAGGACAGTCCATTTGGACTTGAGTTTGCCTGCAACACGCGCAATCTGAATTGAATAATGAGCCCCCACATCCTCCACCAAAAATAAAACTCCCTCGTTTTTCAATTTTGTTTGTCATGGTACTTCTTCATCTTTTCTTTGTTACGGGCTGATCTTTTCATAGGCCTTTCAGGTGGAAATTCATCAAGTTCATTCAACCCATTTAAACAACCCGTTGCTCTGCAGCTTCGCCTCCAATCCATTTTTTAACTTCTTCATAGCCCACAATGGTTTATATGCTCAACTCAAACCTGTAGATGAACAACTTTCCATATACAATTGGTATGGAGACATACCAATGGAGTCCCTTATATGCGTGCCGGTATGCCCAAGAGCATCATAAGGCCTCCTTACCAATCCGTCTCTAGCGTTCACTTTTGGACAATATCTGTTGATCTCTCGATTCGACCCTTCAATCAAACTTGCCCATTAGTTTAAGGGGTGGTAAGGAGTGGCCACATTAGGGCGAACCCCATATTTCTCCAATAACCCTTTGAATAATCTGTTTGCCGAAGTGGGAGCCCCCATCACCTACTAATAGCCTTTGGGTGTGCCAAACGAGAGAATATATGCCTTTTCAAAAATGCAGTGACACGCTTTCCCTTCATTTGTTTTGTTGAGTGCTATGGCTTCGACCCATTTATATACATAATCAACGCTACTAGAATGTACCTTCAGCCCATGAGACTCACGAAGGGCCCTAAATTCAATACCCCACACATCAAATAACTCAATCACAAGAATGGGGTTTTAAGAGGGAGCTCTTGCTTCTTGAAATACCACCATCACGTTGACATTTGTCACGTGCTTTAAGCAACCCATGAGGCATCTTGATGAGATGCCAATAGTAACCACATTGCAATATTCTCGTGAGCGGTTCGGATACCACTGTGATGTCCGCCACAGGTGAAGAATGTCATGCCTCCAACACAACAACACACTCAACATTTCCACATCTGGCACAACAACCGCGCGCATAAAGCCCCGGCACACCCTATACAAGTAGGTTCCTCCCAAAAGAACTTCTTCACATCGTACATGACTTTTTCCTTTGAATGAAAGGAGCACACTGATGCCATAATCACTAGCCCGATAGTTCGCAAATCTGCGAACCATGGAATCAAGTCTTGTGAAGCAGCCAATACATGTTCATCGGGGAAAGTGTCATCATGTCATTCAGTCTAATCCCTACTCTTCATAGCGTCATCCTCTAGACGAAGACAATATCAGCCACTTGATTTCAGTCCCTTTTCTATCCAGCCCTTCAAAGTCAATTCTTGCAGCAGTAATCACCCCAAACGAATCAACCTTGGTTTCCGCGCCTTTTTTCACCATGCAAATATCTCATGCTGATGGTCAGTATTCAACTATAACTCTGTACCCGTACAATAGGAGGCGAAATTTCTCAACGACCACTAACTGCTAAGAGTTTTCCGTGCTCAGTCACCGGTGTAGTTCTTCTGAGCGTCATTTAGGGCTTTACTAGCATAGAGATGGGTGAAGGATTTTGTTTTTTTCCTCTGTCCCGTACTACACCAGAGCTTCCCCACTAGCATCGCACATTACATCAAGGAACTTCTCCTCCGGAAATAATGATAGGCGTCATACCAAGTTTTCTTTAGTTCACACCGAATGCCTTAAGACAAGATTCATCATCAAACAAAATTTTTACAATCTTGCTCCAGCATTTTTGCACAATGGTTGTGCCAATCTTTTGAAAAGTCTTTATGAATCTTCGTAAAAACTGCATTGCCCAAGAAAGCTTCTCACATTTCCACACATACCTTCACAGAGATGGGTGGGGCAGTCTCTCTATTACCTCACTATAGCTCGATCACCTCTATGGCCCTTTCTTCCTGAAAATGCGATGACCCAACACAATACCCTCTTCAACCATTAACATGACACTTTTTCCCAGTTTAGTACCAATTGCATGTCTCACATCCTTAAACCTTCAGCTAAATTGGTTAAGCACCGCTCGAATGAATCACCAACCACAGAACAATCATCCATAAAAACCTCTAGAGTATCCTCCACCATTCAGAAAATATTGACATCATACATCTCTGAAAGGTTGCGGGTGCATGCCAAACCAAAGGCATTCTTCTGAACACAAAAGTCCCATATGGACACGTGAAAGTGGTTTTCTCTTGATCTTCTGGTGCAATAGAAAATCTTTTATACCCCGAAGTACCCACAAGAAACCAATACCACCCTTGTTCCGGCAAGTCTATCCAACATCTGATCCATGAAGGGCATAGGAAAATGGGTCTTTTTTCGTCCATGAGTTCAGTTGACGGTATCCATACACAACCCTCCCTCCAGTAACCAACCCGGTCTCATTGGAACAGGTTCATTCTTTTTCGTTGGGGACCACAGTCTTCCCCCCTTTCTTAGGTAACACACTGACCTGGCCACCAACTACTATCCGGCGATTGGATGATTAACTCCAGCATCCACCACTTGATAATTTCCTTCGTCACAACCCTCTTTGGCATAGGGAGGATCAAGCGTCTCAGTGGTGCTCAATACCGGCTTATTGATCAGGCATGAAGTTGGATTTTTAGAGAGCAAATTACCAGGAGGGATCCAATAATGTCCGCAATGGTCCACCCATGCTCTTTTGAACCTTTTTAGTACCATTCACCAAACTTTGAACCTGTTTGTTTCATCCAAGTCTGATGCAATGATTACCGGTAAAGTGTCACCATTCCTAGAATTCATACTAAAGATGAGTGGGATAGCTTTAATTCAGACTTTGGAGCCTCCCTCATCGATGGTTTCGCGCGGGTGGGGACTCCGATTTTTCATATCAAGCTCAATTCTTCGGTTTAAACCGACCACTCCTCGTCAAGCCGCGACTATGACTCCTCTCTTCAATCAATCACTATCAGTTCATTATTACTGTCGCCTAATGCTCACACCTGACGTTCTTCTATTTGTGTCTCAAGATGTCTCACCCCCTGTTGTAGGATATAGGCCAAAAAAAAATGCGATGGAGCTACCACTCTGCCTCTGGACCTACACCATTAAGGTCCACTTCCTCATGTCATCGAAATTTCATTTGCCCCCTTTTCCTGTCTACTAGGCTCTCCCGTATCAAGGAATGGCCTCCCAATAATAATGGGCACTTCCAAAATCGACCTCGCAATCAAGAATACAAAATCTGCTGGAACTATGAATGACTCACCTTTTTACTATCACATCGTGGTAGTATTATCCCTATGGTCGTTTAAAACTGTTCTTGATCAGCCATCAGTAGCCTATCGCAGTGGCTTTGGTCACCCAAACCCAACTTCTTGTAAATCGAGAGGGGCAATGAGATGTAGGCTTGCCCCAGATCACCTAATGCATTCGCGCAAAATGTAATAGCCAGATTGTCCAAGTAATATTAAACGCACCCGGATCTTCTTTCTTTTGACCAGAGGTCTTAATTCACTAGCACTCCAATGCTTCATTCTATCATCATCCTCAAAAGTTGACCGATCTTTTTCTTTGTAACTCAGATCTTTCATAAATTTGGCGTAACCAGTCATTTGTTCTAAAGCTTCTACAAGGGACAGAATAGAAAGTTGCTTCAACCTTGTTATAAAAACGCAGGGATTTACCATCCTCAGGAGCTTTTCACTAATCTCTGAGGAAATGGGGTGGGTGGCCTAATGCAGAAAGAGTTACCTTTTTTAGGCACTTCATCATCTTTTGCAGTAATTATCCTCTAATTCGCATAAACTTTCTACCACTTTATCAGATTCTGTTGTCACCACCTTATTCTCACAGAGATGGCAAGGTGGATCAAATGTTTGCTTACCACCGCGAGTAAGTAATTGCCATACAATGCCATCATATTTTCAGATTTGGGACAGTGTGTCTAGGAAGAGTGCCCGGTTGCCGTGTGTTCACAATCGCAGATAATTGGGCCAATTGTAACTCAAGTTTTGCTTTAATTGATCTTGCCGTGTGTATCAACTTTTTGCCCAATACCCGCAAATCATTTCTCAACTCTTTATTGTCCTCATCACTAGCATCGAACCTCCTCATATTTATGCAACATATCCTCAACTCGTGACATACACCTCCACATCCCTAGGAGTAACTTCCCGCTTTTCAGGAGGACATAGGTCCATTCCTGTCGTTTTCAGGTATTACAGAGGTTACCCCTGTTTGAAGTTGTTGTCGCCATTGTATTTTCCAGGTCTCTGCAAATGACCCTCAGATTGTAGTTTTACCATAGTTCCGCCGACCTTGGTTCCCTTGACCTTGGCGCCAATTTATCCTGATTTTGAGCCTTGGGCGCTTGGTCGAAACACCCCTCTGTGTCAGTTACTGCATAGGAATCCTCTCATAATAACCTCATCGTTTGGAGGTGTGTTTAGTCCAAGTAGTTTGACTGCATTAATCTTTTCTGTAACCCCTAGTGACCTGTTTAGTACCAACCCAGCTCATTTTCGCATTTGAGCATTTCTTCACGAATATCATCTGTGGCTGGGTTGTGAGTGGATGGCAACTGCAAAGGTGAATCTCTCTGTATCAGATTTTCTAGTACTCCAAGCTTTTGGTATTGCTGGCGGAGATTTTTATCTAATTTTTCAGCGATTCTCCGCATAAGGACATTCTCCATAACATCCACCTGCTATAGTGTCCAATACCGGCTTGTTGTGCTATCTTTCCCTATAGAAGTATTCTTCAGTGACTCTCTTCTATACGTGATTTGAACCTTCTCAAGAATGAGGTGAATAAGCTATCCCAAAACTACTAACTACTCTCCTGTTATGCCACAAAGTTTATTCCACCCTTCTTTGTGTTTAGATTTCTTGGAGACGATAGTAGCTCGCTAAGAGACATCCCTTATTTTGATTCCAAGTAAATTGGGAGTGTCTATGGGAGCGCAGTGAACCACATACAGCCTCTCCCCCCTCATTGAGATAGAAAAACTCTGAGCCCTAATTCATCTAGATCCAATCAGGCCTCCCCACACAACTTTTCACACCGCCCTGCCTTAGCTATAGGGGCATGTGGATCCTCCAGAAGGTACCCTTGGAAAACAAACCTCTGGCCTGTGAGCAAATTTGCCATCAGACTACTATTACCCAAAAGTGTGCCTGTGGTGAGGAGGCAAAACCAGTGGGCGCCCATCCAATCTGGCTATGTTATCATAGCCCTGTATGATGCTTGGGCCGTGGAGCGGGATTCTGTCCCCCTCTGTTGATGTTCACCCTGAGCATCGGTAACATCTGCCATGAACATCACCGGAGCTGGGATGTTCTGAGTTTGGATCCCATCATGATTCCCAAATTACATTCATGTTTTCGCAGTGTAACGCTCTATTAACTCTTGATCGTAGGGGAACAACGGTTCTCTTTCCTCTCCGTGTAATTTGGCAGACCAGGAGGATAGTTCTGAAAGAAATCAAAACATAAAACAAAGTAAATCAAGAATACCTAAACTATTAATAAGTTCCAATTATCAAAAGCGAGAAATTCCCGGCAACGGCGCCAAAATTTGATACGCCCTCAAACTTTACTTCTCAATAAGAAGTAAAGTGGTCGCGCAAGTACTAATCCCAACTAGTGAGGTTGGGATCGTTCCCACGAGGAAAATAGTCTAGACTTAACTTTAAACTTGTATTACTAATTGTTCGTGTTGATAACTGCCTTAAACTTAAAACATAAAAATGTAAAAGGGGGGTTTTGTATTTCCTAATAATTAAAGAACTAACTAATTGAAAGAAGAACACTTAACAGTTTTTGAAAGTTGGGTTTTAATCATTAATCAAGTAACTAGGGTTTTTTACGTGTTCCCCCAGTTTCATACTGGATAATTCTATATACCAATTCTTTCCTAGTACTTGCATTCAAAGTGATAAGTATGTATTTCTCAATCCTTGGGTCCGGCATCTAGAAATATCACTCCGCATCGGCTTGGTCCGCTACGTGGTGGTTGCTTTCCTACCCTTATCGTTACCTCATATTAAGCATCGTATCGATAATTTGACTAAGTTTACTAACCGTCGTACATCAATACTAGCCTATTAGATAGTATACACTAAATCTATGTTAATAATTCTTTCTATTATCTACCTCCTTGGTCCGGCAATATCATTAAGGCGATTTCTACACGTTGATATCCGTTAAAAAGACTTCTAAGCGAAATAATATTAATACATGCAGACACTTTATAGAATTGTTATTTTAGGCTAGGGTTTATCTCAATTATTTGCTAGTTCCCACAACCCTATTTATGGAGTTTTGTTACTCATAGCCAATAAACCAATATTCAATATATTAAATAAGAATTCATGTACTTACTTCAATGATAAGAATAAAGTCCCGAAAAATTGCTTGATTATCACCAAAATTACGTGTAGAATCTCCCAAAGAATTAAACACTAATCAACACAGTCCTAATACTATTCTTTCTAATCTTGCAAGTCTAACCTCAAAAACGAGGTTTTTTGAACTATTTTCTGAAAAAATAAAAACCTAATTAAACAAGGGTTCTAATCATGGAAGAATCAGTCCAAAACGCCGCTGGGCCGACGACTACCACGTGATGGGACCGTCTTGGATCATACGGACCGTCGTTGACTCCCGTCTTCCCAGACTTGGTGTCATTTTCTCGCTTTCTTTCGTCATTCCCTCAAACAGCAAGTGTGACGACCAGCCCGTCATAGGCACAACGGTCCGTCGAGGGTCTCGTGTCAAAAGACTTCAACTCTTGGAATCTGTACTGGGGATCACTTTTCTCTGATCTTCACGCTAACCTGCAGGACGGACCGCGTCAATGGCCAATGACGGACCGTCACAAAGTTCGTATCCACACTTGTCGACTTCCCCATCTCCGCCGCAGCTTCTCTACGCTGCCACCCACCGTACGGAGCCGTCACAGGCATGTACGGACCGGCATAATCTCCGTAGGTGGGTCTCTCTGCTTTCTCCTCCAAATCCCTTCCGCATTTGGCTTGGACAGATTTCCTGCCCCCAAAAAAACCCAAAGAGAAACTTGTATAAAATTAGCAAAAAAAGGGCTTTGCGGGACGGCATTAAACTTAAGGAGAGCATTAAGTATACCGTGAAACCACGGTATAATCGGGACCACTAGATTTCTCCGAGAACTAGAGTGCTCCTCTTCTTGTAACTTAATCATCAAGAAAATAACATCTTCTCTTCTTTTCTCTCTAGTTTCTTCTTCTTCTTTCTTCTATGTTTTTTTAGAACCAAGATATATATATATATATATATTATATATATATATATCTATTATAGAATATCTATCTCTTTCTTTATTGTTTAAAAATTATTTATTGAATGCTCTTTAATTTCTAATAAAAAATTCTTCATTATTTAAATTTGTTAATAATAATTTCAACATTATTTAATACGCATAAAATAATAATGTATAAAATAGATGAAAATATGCATCGAACTTTTCACCACATTATAAGATGTATCACACGAATAAAATAGAATTAAAACATATGAATTGTTGGTTAATAATTTTCTTTAGTACTAAGCTTTTTTTAATTATATCAACAGTATCAACAACACATAAAACAATTTTATCAAATATCATTACTATCCAATAAATGATACAATTTAAATATGTATAAACAATATTTATTTAACAATGTCTGAAAAATAAAAATAAAAATTCAAATCTAATGAATTCACACACCAATCATCCTCCAAAATAAAATAAACATAAAATTATTAAAAATTCACATACGATGGAGAAAAATTAAATCATCAAAAGAATTTATGTATAGATACTAATTGAAAAAGAATAATATTTTCAAAAATAATATTGGCAAACTATTTGGCTTTGTCAATATACTATGGTTAGATAAGATTTTGAAGATAATTATCCTTATCTAAATATTTTTGAAAAAATTAAATTCTAAAATAGAAAAGTGGAGAGAAAATAGGAGCATTTATAAATTCTTCATTATTATTATTTTGTTACATTTTTACGAAAATATATATTTAAAATTAGTATATTTTAATCTTTTGAAATTTGATATCTGAGACGTAAATATTTAAGTACAATTATTGTTTAACACTATAGTTGTTATGTTTTTATTTTGTTTTATTTTTACAAAATAACCAATAAGCAAACGTAAATAAATTAACTAAATAAAGACGAAAAAATTATGTGAACAGTTAAAAATTATATTTTAATGTGACATAATTATTTAGAAAATTCTAATTATTTATTTTTTGATTTTGTGATTTTTTATTTAGTTTATAATAATTAGTGATAAAATAAAAGGTTATCAACACAGTTTATATAATAGTATAATGAAGACAAGGAGTTATAAAACTTTTTTTTCGCTAGCATATAGTTTTATATAAAAGGACTTTTAAAAGTTATAAAACACAAAAATATATATTAATTTAATAAATCAAATTTAACTATTAAGTATAATGTATTCATATTTTTCTTCAAATATTTGACTCAGGCACTAATATCTTTTATCAAAAATTTCTTTCAGGCTTTTGACTTCTTCTCTATTGCAATTTTACAATTTTCAGTGTCAAATTCTTGTCAATCGGCTTCTATTTTTCCTTAAGAAAAATAAAAATATTAAAAGATTATGGAAATAAGAAACAAAAAATAAATAAATTCCTATGGCGATCTATATATCTTCAAACAAAGTAGAGAAAATGTTGTTCATCCTTTTAAAGATGTGAGCTAACATGATTTTAACCATATTAAGGTAACTACAGTTTCCTCCCATCATCGATCATACTTACAATTAAAAATACAATCATAAAAATAAAAATTAATAAAACTAATTTTAAAAAATAAATGCAAGCAATTGTAAAATATTTCGAAGAAAATTGCCCTATTTTTAAAAAAAAAAACGTCTGGTTATTTCAAAAGAAAAACATAAATATAACAATATCTACATATATTTTTAACAAGTAATACAATCGATCTACTATTAACAGTATATATATATATATAGATATATAGATATATATACATATTATATAAAAATGATGTAATTTTTTATTTTTTGTTGTTCGACGTTAAGATTATGAATTACTAGCTGTTCTGTTGTTAATTATGATTTTAAAGAAGCACAATATTTCTTAATATTAGTATTTTCCAATTTGTGGTTAATTTTATTGCTAATAAGGTGTGTCATTAGTGGCAATGCAAGATGTAAAGTCAAGGTGGTTTTACTGGCAATAGACATTGCCGCTAAAGTTGAGACCTTTTAGCTTTGTATTTTTATCGCACTCTTCGTATTTATCACTAAAGCCTTTAGTTATATCCAATGAAAATTAATTAAATGCTAATAAATGTATGTTAATTGCCACTAAATTGTTATAGTGCGTTCATCTAGAATTTTGACACGCCAAAGTTGCCATTGAAAAAAATAATTGTGAATCTTTATTTGCACAACCTCCAATCCTATTGTAGATAGAAATAGTTATTTGTGCAAAAATGATATCATCGAAATATAAAAATCATAAAATATAAGCTTGACAATAATAACCAAAAAATAATAAAAATTATGATAATGAACAAACAATATATTGTACTAAACTTCTATCCTCTCATCCACTGATTTGTATTATCATGTTCCTACTATTTTTTTGTTGCGTAAGGAAACTGTGGAAATTATATGCTTATTTTCTTGAGTGAAATTTTCTAAGATATCAAAACGTAAAAGTAAATAATAAAGATTGATGAATGTTTTTTTAATATTCTCTTATAACATGTTTATATGTAGTCGAGGTAATAATTTTTCATAATGTTAAACAATTAGGCAGTTGAGATATATGTATAAATATATATATATATATATATATATAGTAATACATGAGACGAAATGGGTAAAGCAATTAAAAATTTAAATATTAAATAAATTTATTTTGATGGTTATTGTGGACATATGAAAGTGCCCTTTTGTCTGATTTAATTTTTTTATATATAAATTTGATTTTTTTGAAATATTAAATCGTCATACACTAAATGTTTTTTGAAAAAAAAAATCAATTTTTACAAATATTAAATTTATTTTTTAAAATGTTGAATTTGTCATTATTTGTATGATTTGATGACATGTGTCTATTTTTGTTTCAAATTTTGAATTTATATTATTTATATTATTTAATTATTTATAATTTAAATTTTTAAAATTTTGTAGAGCTAACATGTGAGATTCTTTCTTCTTCTATTATTTTATTTTTTTTTCTATTTATTCAAAATCAAAAGAAAAGTATTTCGAAAACCAGTTAAATAGTTAAGATAACCGTAAATTTATGAATGGTAAAGAAAAACAATTTTATTTTTTATTTTTAATTAATTTTGGTAATTTTTAAATTCTCTTTTTTTTATGGTTTATATTCATTAGGTTTTAAAAATTGTCAAGTTAATTTTTGAAATTGCTATAAATTTCAATCTTATTTTTAAAAAGAAATTTATTATTTGATATAATTAAAGATAATAGTTAATAATTAATCAATTGATATTTTAAAATTTAAAAAGAATAGAAATTAATATGTTTAGACTTAAAATAAAATAAAAATTATATATATTATTTGAAATATATGCAATTTTCGCGGGTAGTTCTCTTTTTAATTTTTTTTTCTATTGTCATTTTTTTTCTTATTATTATTAATATTAATATTATTTAAATTAAAAATGAGTTAACTTGTCCTAAAAAAAAAATCATCAGGAATCATACACTGCTGCTTCAGGTACCCTCTTTCTACATGTGTAATATTTATAAATTATTTTAAAAAATATAATAGTCATTTATTATTAATCATTTTAACATTATTAATTTTAATTATTTTTAAATGCCTCTTTTTGGTGGTGCCTGATATATGGCGTTTTTCAACTCTCTTAGTTAATATATATAATACATATATATATATATCTATATATATATATATATATAAATATATTATATATCTATATATTATGATCATTATTATTATTATATTTTCTATTTTTTTTACAATCAAAAGACTCAAAAGAGTATTTCGAAAAGCACTAAATTTAAATTTTAATGTACTGTAATGTTTTGAATTGTAAAACAATATAATTTCTTTTTTATTTAAATGTTTTTAATTCATTTTAATGATCTTAATTCTCTTTTTGTGTGGTCTATATTCCAATTAGGTTTTAAAAACTTGTCAAGTTAATTTTTGAAATTAGTTTAAATTTCTACCTAATTTTTTAAAAGTAATTTATTATTAATATAATTAAAATAATAATTACAATTTTATATTTTAAAAGTTAAAGAATAGACACTAATATGTTCAGAATTAAAACAAAATAAAAATTATATATATACTATGTTTAAAGTTATTTGTAAAAAATATAATAATAATTTCTTATTAATTATTTTACATTTAATTATTTTAAAGTCTTTTTTTGATAATGCTGACATGTGTCGTTTTTCACCTATTCTATTTATATAGATAGATAGATAGATAAATTTTGATTTTAATTTGTTTTTCTTGTTAATATAACATGTATTTAAAAATTACAAAAAAAATACCACTTCAATTTCTTCTATTGACTTAATATTTTACTTCTTTGATTCACTTTTATTTTCATATTATTTTATTTTATTATATTAATTTAATATTTTAAATAAAAAATTAAAATATTTAAAAACTAGGTGAAAAATTATAATTTTATATATTTGAAAAAATATTTATAAAATATTGACTTTAAAAAAAACTTAAAGCGTACTGAAAAATTATATACCAATTTGCCCTTCTTATCCTTTTAGTTATATAGAAAGAATGATGGTAGGACATTTAAGCCGACGGGTCAATGTCGGAAACGTTCTTACAGGAACTTCCCGGTGACCAGCCAGCAGATTTTCCGGCATATTTTCAGGAAGTTTCCGGCAACCATCCAGCAGTTTTACCCTCACAGGGAGTCGCCGGTGACGAGCCAGCAGTTTTTCCGGCATCCTTACAGGGAGTCGCCGGCAACGCAGATCTTTTATCGGAGATTCTCCTATGGCTACCTCCAAAATCCCTTCTCCGATTCCAAGCCGTTTGTAAAGACTGGTTTTCGATCATCTCAAGCCGTACATTCCGGCACCTTCACTGCCGGAGAAAACTCACTTCCGGCAAAGTTGACGGACTATTCTTCTGTTGGTGGGTCTATGGTAATAACTATGTTGACTTTATCCCTCTCCATGGGATACCCAAATATCAAAAAGGTATGATTCCTTCAGCACTCAAAAATATTGCTAAATCTACATCTTCAAAAATTGAACAATTACATTCCTGTAATGGATTGTTCTGTATAAGTTTCAATTTGGGAATTGAAAATTTTGATTATTATGTTTATAACCCTAGTACTAATCAGCATAGATTGATTCCACTCCCATATTTAGGTATAAAAGCTTATGAGATTGTTGTAATGAATTTGGCTTTTGATCCTATGGTATCTGATTGTTATAAACTCTTATGTGTGATGAAATTAAATGGGGTTTATGAAATTTCTGTATATTCATCTGAAACTGAAGTTTGGAGAAATTGTATGGATACGGAGATAAAGATATTGGATGCAAATCAACAATTTTTAGGTCAGGGTGTGTTCTTGAATGGTTGTATGCATTGGGTTAGTGAAATGTCGTCTTTCTTAAGGTTCGATTTGGATTCGATGTGTTTTGGAGATATGCCTAGTACTGATCTTCCTATTGGAGTGTTGAAAAGGAGTATAAGGTATTTTGGGGAGTCCGTTCGACATTTGCATCTAATTGAGATACATGGTTTTAGGTCGATGAGTTTTGAAGTTCTTGAGATGGAGATTGATTATTCTAAGTGGTTTGTGAAGTATCGTGTTGATCTTAGTTCGTTGCATACTACTCATCCGTTAATGTTGAGTGAAGAACTTGATTTACTAGATGTGAATGACCGTACTTGCAACGTTGTATCTGTGGTTGTTGATGATAAGGAAGATACAACGAGGCTTTTGGTAACGACACCAGATGTTATCATTGAATATGATGCTCATCGTATGACTATCAAGGAGGTTGCGGATATAGAGATAGCAAAAATCCCTGTTATATGGGAAGATGTTTCGGTGTTTGAATGGTATGACACACATCTATATGTTGAGACAATGGCTTGTGTTTGATATTGCTATGGTTTCTTGTATAACCATATTCATGTATATAAACGATGTGATCATGGTCACTCATCATTGAAAGAGATCTCTTTTTTTTTTGCATAGACTTCACCAGAGAATTGTACTTGTGCAATTTGACTTTATCTGTACTTGTGTTCTTCATTTGTAAATATTTTGTAAAATTACTAGTTTCCCATGGATGTAATTGTTGTGTAAACGACTTGTTATACATTGACAATTCAAGGTGAATGATATTATATGATTTTATGATTTGTTGTGCTGCAAATTCTGGGAGTTATTTGCTTTGGTTGTTCTTGATCTGGTGACAGTTTCAACTATATCAATTTTCTAGATAAATAAATAAATTGACACTCATCGTGAGGCCAAAAAAGTCATCATATGTGCTCTACTTGCTTAGATTTGTTTGTTTTTCATAAATAACTTATCATAATCGTAAATAACAACGATGAAAATATGGCACAATGGTTACTTCCTAATGTTATATTATCCAGTACCAACATTTCGTCACGAGGAACACTTCACAATTGCTGATTAATGCAAAAAATAAAAAATATAAAAATATTGAAATGATACAATAGAACGCCACTTGAAGTATTTAATAATGAACTATGATTTACTTCAACGTGTCGCCATAAGTAAATGTTTGGAAACAATGTTAAGGAGTTATCGAAGAATTTGCCTATTAAGTTGTCAATGGCTCACTGTATATATTATTGTGCGCTCATCAATTTGTCTGGCTTATGACTTACGTCTGGCTATGAGCATGGCCAACAAAGTACAGAATGTGGCCATGTAAGAATCACAAGTGACAAGAAAATTCAATATTATATAAATAGTTAGGTAATGTATGGATATTATATAAATTGTATGCATGTAATTATATATATATGGCCACAAGTCATATGCGACCACTCAAACTTGTCCCGATTATTCATTTAGACACCTCAACTAGACGTACTACCTATTGAACACCTCAATCACCCCAGATTTGAACCGTACAACCATTTTTAATCACTTTTCATTAATTATGTAGCGCGTGTAGGTAACCTCCCCATATGTATCTGACATGTATTGAATGACCATTTACAAAATACCACGTGTATCCGACGTGTATTTGTTAATGCCCAAATTGGGAAAAATTCTCAAATCGTTAACTTTCACAGAACAGTTCTCCCTCTCTCTCTAACTTCGCAATTTCTTTCGGGGGGGGGGGGGAGTTCACAGCTTCCATCTCGCGATCATTCCAGATTGAATTCGAGTGGTTGTTTTGATTCCTCTTCTTCGTGTTAACGATCTTATCCTCCTGTAAGTTTGATTTTTTTTTCTTTTACATGCATTTCTTTTATAATTTCTAAAGCCCTCAGTTTTGGTAAAAATGTAGGGTTTGCGATATTCTGTTCTTCTTTACTATTACCAAAACAATATGATTTAAAAGCTTTGTTTTTTAGTTGTTTGTATAAGTATATTCCCGTTAAATCTAGGGTTTGTTTTGGCTATTTTAGGACAACAATTATCATGGGCGGAAAAGCATAATTTATGAAGATTTACCATGGTGGAATCTTCTCGTGATTATCTGCCCTACTTATGTTGAAACTGTTGTCTGCACTCAGGTATTCTCAAGGACCCACTTTTCCCTTTTGGACTATGTCTATCTAAAGAATTAGGGTATGAAACTATTGGAGGGCTTTATTGGGAAGATTTATTGAATAAATTGATCCTATTCAACTGACCAACATTTACTCCTACAAACTACACTTATTAAAGACGTTAAAACATGAGGACCTGTTGAGTATACTTCTGTCCTGTAGTAGATACAACCCTTACTTGACACTAAGGTACTATAGATATCTAACTATGGTGAAGATGGTGAGGTTGTTAACTTAGGTGAGAAGGTGAGGTTGTAACCTTAGTGGTGAGGGTGAAGTTGTTAACCTAGGTGGTTAGGTGAAGGTTTGTAACCAACCTTACTGCAGGGGTGGTGAGGGTTGATCATGTTATCTAGTGGAGATGTATTGGATGATAACCTAGGTGGAGAGGAATGTGATGTAACAAATGCATCTGATTTCTTGAGGTAGTGATTCAATCAGAAGATGTTCAGAATTGAGGAGGAGCTGAGAGCTTGTTAGAGAAGAAAGAAGAACCAAAAACAGAGAAAAAAAGCTACCGGAGTTTGAAGAAATACCAGTTTGGAGAGGCTGTTGGTATCTATAGAGGCTTTGATGATATTAAACGAACAAAACTGACAAATAATGCATGAAATTGGTTGGAGATGAAGATTATATTGAATCCGCTTTGACTGTTGGAGTGAATATAGTGATGAACAACTAGATGTGGATTCTGTTTATGGGAGTAAGACATACATCTAGCAGGAGAAGCAAAAAGGTTAGGTAGGATGAAGATTTGAAGTGTCAATTTTGGGCTTGGAATGGTCTTTGAAGTGCAAATCAGTTCAATAAAGCAGTGGTCAAAGGTCTGCTGTAGAGTATAGAAGACGTTAAACGTAGGACCTAATGACAAATATAGAGTGAGGTGAAGTGCAAAATGTTAAGTGTAAGTGGTTGTTATATTCTCGATTGACAGGATTCGGGTCTTTTATTGTGAAGAACTATAGCCACTTCCCAAGTGTACTCCGTTAAAAAACCAGAAATAGTTGTATAATTCAAAGTTTATATTGCTAGATAGTTAAGGACAGAATTATAATCTCAACCATACCTGATAATTTGGGACATTCAAGATTTGGTTTCGAAAGACATTGGAGTTCTTATAATTGGTAAGCTCCTTGTTATAGGGCTAAACAAGAAAATTATGAGGAAAACATGGGTGATTGGAATCTGGTATTTGCCGATTGTGTGACTATGCAATGATCAAACAAACCACTCCTGGAAGCTCTTGTTGGGTAACAATTGATAGGGAAACTGATCAGGGAATAACTTTTTTGTGTATTTTTTATGTGTGTCTTTCAATGCATTAAGCAGTATTTTTGGAGGGGTGTAGGATATATTGGATTTGATGGTTGTTTTCTCATGGAGCTTGTAGGGGAATTATTAGTTTGTTTGTTGGAAAGAACAGGAGAACAATTCAAATGTATCTGGGCGTTGCCTTTCTTGTTGGTGGATATAGAAACAAAACCTAGTTAAGCTGGTTCCTAAGTTATTAAAATAATTGTTATCTTAACTTGGGACTGGTGAAGGTTTGACTGTGATTTCATATATCAACAGGTATTGTTTTACTCAATTTTTTCTGTTTTAGTTTTAGTTTTAGTTTTACTACTCCAATTACTTATTTTTGTGATATCTTTTGTTAGGGACTTTATTTCCCGTCCTTGTTTGGAGTTGTTACCACCTAAATCCTGAGAAAAGCGATGTGTGCTAGACATATATGAGTAATGGCATGTTTAAATGGAAAGGATAAGAAAGAAGGAACAGTTTTGGCTATTCTCAAAGGCCTCATTTGAAGTCAAGTTTGGTGAAGAAGTTCATATCAAGTCTAAAGCTAGGTAAGAAGAAAATAATAGAGGACTTACCTACATTATGGACCCATAATTGGTGTAGAGCTTTTTTTTTCAGACTCATTCAGTGTGAGGGAGGGGGGGGATTGTAGACAAATAACTGTTTGGAGACTTTTCAATATCTGCATCTTAGCTGCTAGACAGAAATCAATTATTACCATCAGATGATTTAGGCATAATGATGAACAACACATAGACATGACAAATTTGTTGAAACATGGATTTCAGACCTTGCAAAAAATATGGCAAGGGAAATACTATAAGAACAAGGATATTTTCCAAAGAACTGTATGTTCAGATTGGATGGGTGAATGGTTTTGAGATTAGTGATGGTGATTATTCATGTTGGTTGTTTGACTTGGCTAAAAGGCATTGTGACTGTAGGTTGTGGATGTTAGAGGTATTCCGTTGCCCTCATGTTATTTGTCTTATTATTACTTGAAATCAAGATCCTGATCAACATGTATAGCACTGTATATGAAGGAAACTTTCTTTCTCAAGGCTTACAATCATTTCATCCAAACATACCCAATATGAGAATGTGGCCTAAACTATAATTCATCAATAGACCTCAAACCAAAAAAATGTCCAGACAAACCTGGCAAGAAGAGAGAAATAGTAAAGAAAGCCCAAAATGGGGGGGAATTTCAGAAACGATAAAGATGACATTTCCACTTGCAGGAAAACTGGTCAAACAAGTCTTGTGTGTGCAGAGTCGTAATACTAGTCCATATTCACATTGTTAAATTGCTTAAAGTTTATAATCATATGTTTTATTTTGAGGTGACATATTATGGGAGGGGGAGCACTTCTCAACCTATAAACTCAAGAAAACAGCCAACAAAGTTATCCAAACAAGAGTAACATTGCTTACATATTCATCATTTGCATTAATTTTCATTATACAGTTATTTCATAGGTACTTATTTTATTCAACAGGTAAAACACAAAGTGATTTTGTCCTGATCCCATTGTTTTGCGAAGAACTATGTCAAGAACTACCCAAACAACGTAGATTTAGATAATGGCTAGCCTTTAAAAATCAACTTTGCATTTTAAGTTTTCTACCCCGTTTTCATATATATATCCTTATTTTGTTTTATATATTCTACACTGAAGGTCCATCTACAATGGAAGGTCCATCACATTCTACTTTCAGAACCCATATGCAACACACATCAGTCAAGTCAACTTCTATTTGTGCTGACACAACATCTGTCCAAGACCCTGCTTAAAATAGAGTTTCAAGTTGGACTGGAAGAGGATTGAGAAGAAAAAAAGCTAATGCAAGAGGACCCCATTTGGTTACAGAAAGAGATAGTTCTCTAGTCAATTGTCATCACCTTTGCAGGTCACACAGGGTGGGGAGAGACCATACCTTCTGCCTCATTTGCTTCTGCTACTGGAGAAAACAAGGCTGCAAATGTTTGTGATGTTGAACTCTAATCCTACCACTGGAGCCAAGTAATTATTATGTTCACTTAACATTTTTATCTGTTTTAGTGTATATTTTATAGCCTTATAATCTGAACATTATTTTACACTTTCTATCTTATATTGCAGCCTATTACATCAGTGAGAGATTCTACGTTGGCCACCAACATTGAAGGTGCTTCCACCAACCAATATAACATTGGGTTTAAAAATCCCGTGACCCTAAAATGGAAGGGTAAAGATGCAGTCATCACCTCATAGTTACACAAATGAAATCTAAAGAAAAATGGAAGTAGTTCATTTGGGAATTGTTATTATTTGGCCCAGTTAAAAAGTGTATATCTGAAAATAATTTTACTCTTTAGTTTATTTGAACACTCGTCTAATGTATTTTTTGAACGTGTATTTGTGTTAGCAAGAAATATTATTTTTGTAGACATGATTTTTTATTACCCTCTCAATGCATTTTTGTATGTATTTTTTCAACCATGACTTTGTGTTACATGTATTTTTCGGATCATTGCATTTGTGTTATTAGCTCACTTTTTGAACAACAACTACACACCTTTGCCATGCATGGCCTTTGTTTTTGCAATAAGACTACTGATCAATTCAATTCACATTGAACCAAATTCAATTCATCCAGAAAAAAATTTCAAAACACATGGCAAGTGATCAATTCAACTCAAACTTTCAATTTGATACAAAATACGAAGGCCGTATACCAATTAAAACATCACTAATTGATCTAGAATAGCTACCTTACTGTTGCAAAACTAAACAATTAAGTACCGAATTACCGAATAGTTTTGAAATACCCCTTTAAATTTTTTTAGAAAAATCAAAATAGTCCTAACTCTCAAACCACCAAAAGCGGATCGATACACTAACAATATTCTCTCCCCACCCCCACATTCTCCACCATTTTTTCTCTCTTCGTTGATCCTTTCAACACATAATTTCTTCAGAATATCTACCAAAATGATTTTCGTTCATCCTCTCAACACAATGAGGATCACTCATATTTAAATACTAGATTTTGAAAATGTGTGTTGCACGTTTGTCCCTTCTAGTTACTACAAAATGTATGCATACTTAAAAAATTAAATTTCAGAATAGAAAATATATTTGTATTGCACGCTACTTAGTATAAATAGTTCGTAAATTATTTTAAATACAGTTACAATAGGTCTAAATATTTATTCATAAAATTAGTATCAAAAGAGACGAGTTTAACACTAAATTAGCTAATGAATCAAATAAAATGAAATAGCGTAGACTAAAATAATAAATAGCTAATGAATTCTAAAACTTTTTAAATAACAAAAATTACAGAGAGAAATGTTCTAGTTTTATAAGAATAGAAGGAACTTCTCAATAACTAACAAAAGCATAAACAAATCTATCTCTTTTTATTGCACTATGTGTGAACAATTTACATTCTCAACATTATCATCAATAATTATACATTAGAATAACAAGCGATGCATCAACAAAAAGTCACTGGTTGAACAATGTGTCGTGTAATTACATCCCAATAATTAAGTTCTCAACAAATTAATGCATTGGAATAACTAAGTGTATGCATTAATATAAAGTGGGAAAAAAAAATTTTTTTTTTTTTTTTTTGGAAAGATATTTTTGATATTTATAAGTTACAACAATGTTTGGAACTGTAAAGTCCATTTAAAAATTGATGATATACATAACGGCTATGAGATTAATTTTTAAAGTTGAGAATATGTAAAGTGTCTTCAATACTAAAATCTAATATGTGCCATATTAAGATGTATGGTAATTCAAAGGACATTTTTGTTCTTTAATGTTTAAAGGATATTTTGAATATACTTTACTGTTTTTGAGTTTACGAATCACTTCATCCTTAGAACTCTATTTACAATTTAAGTATATTTTATTAATATTTCTTCAATAATATTTAATTAGTAAAAGGGTAGAATCATAATCCTATTTTTTTAAAGTTAAATCGTTCTCACTTATAATAAAAACATCTTAATTTCTGGACTCGCCCTCCGCCGTTTAGCCTATATCAGTCAATAACATATTTGTTAAAAAGTATACAGATTATTAAATAATATTGTTTTATGTTGAAAATTATAAGGAGTAGATACTCCTTCAAATGAGTATAAAGATCCTATGGAATATTTTTTATCAGACTAGTTTTTTCTAGATCGAATAAAGAAATAATAGTTCTAATTTAATCCAATAAAAACATAAAGTTTGCAAAGAATATAAAATATTTTAAGCAATTACGAACGTTTGTCTTCTTCACGCTTTCTCGTCTTGTTATTAGGGGTTATTTCTTTACAAATATGAAAATCACACCATGATTTAATTTTCATACAAGTAGTAAATCATTTATAAATTCTTAAAAAACACATTAAATCTATGCAGCTAATTTTTGTATATTTAAGGCTGAGTAAAAATTGATTCATATTATTCATTCTCTTTCCAATAACCTAATGTTCACTCCATGATACTACTCTGTTATAAAAAAACATAATCTTTAAAAAGAAGATTTGTCACATCAGACATGTAAATAAAATTTTTTTTTCTTTTTCATTGCCATATCAAGAAAAAGTAGTCACTTTACCTTCCTTCAACCGAAAAATTGAATGTAACAAACAATGAAAACTAAGTAAAAATAGCAACATTGAAAATGAAAATGATACGTACCACACACAAATAGCTGCCCATGACGCCTTTAACCTTCTTAAGAATGTCTCGAATGCACTAAAGATTAAATTCTAATTCAGACACTATATGATTCAAGAATTTACCGCCATAAATTAACGAAACAACTCCATATTCTTTTCTTCACACAAGTGGTTTGTTCTACCTTATGAATTTGCAGCAGATTTTTTGTCCAAATGAAAACTCTCTATAAATTATTTATCACCTTTTGTGTTAAAAACTAATTTTTTTCGATGAAAGAAATGAAACAAAACTGTAATATTAGTTCTCATCTATATACATATATGCTCTAAAATTATTGAATCAAAGAAACATAAAATTTTGGAGAAGATTGTAGATAAATCATTCGCATCTATGGTCATGAGAAGAACAATCAAATAATGTATTTTGTTGGAAAATAAGATATATATTTTTTAATGGAACTCTAAATTCTTTACTTAAATAACAATAAGAGATTTTTTTGAAATGGTTGAACTTCATTTGTTTGAATACTAATTTCTCTCTCCATTTATTACTTTAAAGTTATTATCTAATTATTTATTAAAAATACTTTTTACATTTGAAATAATAGAAAAAATATTTAAGTGAAAGGTAAAAGGTAATTCAACTTTGAGGTTGGAAGCTTCCCACTTATAATAATATATGATCAATTACTCAATATTAAATATTCTTATGAACTATTCAAACAAACAATTTCACTGCCAAAACTTGTAAATTTTATATATAAAAAAAAAATTAAAGCCAATAACAAGAGCACTATTGGAGTAACCAAAATCATTATTACTATTATACCTAGACTCGAGATCGACACTATTCATACTTTCTTGGCTACAAAAGTCGTCGTTGTGTACACATTCATCTCTGTTCAACATAATTCCTATGATGCTATCAGTGACGGCTATAAATTGTGTTTGACGTTAAATATCCTATGTCTAATTTGTTTCTTTCATGTGTTTGATGTAATATTTTTTATGTATTTGAACTTTTATGTTAGTGTATCTAAGTTTTTATCTGCTTTATGTTAATGTATCTAAGTTATTGGGTCTTCAATTTGATTTTTCTGTTAATATACCTGGTATATATGGTATGTATATGAATATGGATATTGTGAAAAAAACTTCACCATCACAAATTTGAAATGGAGTAAAATGGCTATTGTGAAAACACACAGATCAAGATTGAAGAGATCAAATTGAATTAATGGAAAGAGGAGGTTTTTCTACCACACTGCTACATTAACTATGGATGACTCAGGTACACGTCGGTTTGGGTTCCATGAGAGGACCAAGTATGTGATTGTGGTTCCATGGGAGGACCACAAGTTTGTATTGTAATCATGTAGAACATGTATTCATATTATATCAGTATTCAATTTTTTATTCATCTAATTCAGTATAGTATTGATTGAAAATTTGAATAGGTATACTTTATTTAGTAAAAATAAATCTAATTAATATTTTATAAAATACTTAAAATAATCTTAATATTAATAGTGCATTGATACTTATCATTGCTCATAATTTGACTCTCAATAGTACTTTTTTTTTAAAAAAAAAAAGTTACTCAAACACAATCTGTTTATCAAAAACACTTTTCAAGTGAAAATTAACCCAACACATATGATTTTTTTTAAAAAGCACTTATCAAAAAGCTATTTAAAAAAATATTTCTAAATATAAACCGTTTTAGTAGCAATGTCGAACACTCTTACAATCATATACTAGGACTAGTGATATTTGTATCATTTTTGGTTGACTGGTGAACAGTTTAATTATGTTACTAGAAGTGTTTACTAACCTACAAGCATGAATATCCATTTTAAAACCCAGCCACGAAGAAAAGTATGAAACCCTACCCGCGAAATGAGGAAGAATGGGTGAATATATCATTTCTGAAATAATGAAATGAGGGGAGAAGTAATTAGAATTTAGGGATTTAGTGTATGTGGCAGTGGAACCTTATTGACATGCAATGTGGCATCCACAAGGCATTTAACAACTTTTATTGATAAGAAGGGTACTTTTGATCCAATAGTTTGACTGGAAAGACAGTTTTGAGCCGAAATATACCTTAAGGGTAAATATGAGCTATTTCGGATATTGTAAGGGTTATTTTTGACCCGTTCTATTTAGTCTACGTGGTAGTGGAATCCTATTGGTAGCAATGTGGCATTCATATGGCATCCACGAGGCATTTATCAACTTTCGTTAATAAGAAGGGTACTTTTGACCCAATAGTATAACGGGAAAGGTAGTTTTGAGCCGAAATAAAGTTTAATGGTATATATAAGCTATTTCAAATAGTTTAAGGGTATTTTTGATCCTTTTCTCTTATTTTTAAATGGAATAAACGAAAAATTTTATTATGAATGAGGCGCAACTCACACTAATTGTATGAGGGAGTACTTTATTATTATTATATTTAAATTCCTGGGACCTACACTTTGTTTTTCTTCATTGCCTTCTATTTCTCTTTCTTGTTTTTCTCTTTTCTCTTTTTTCTCATTTTCTTTTTTTTCTTCTTCTTAAATTTATTTTGAAACTGATTTAGTTACTCTCTCATTTTGTACATATGAAAATAATTATTTACTTATTTGTTTTAATCGATTTTTTTAAAAAATATTATTTTATCATTAAAAATAAAAAGGCATGAGCATACAAAAATTCAAGTTAATTTTTTAAACGGTCTCTTATATCATATATATTGACCACTAAAATTATTTCTATTTCTTTTTTCTCATTTTTGTTTATAGTACTTTAAAATTTTCACCTTCATATTTCGTATCATTTTAATTTTAACTTTTAAATTTATCCAAAACTTATTTACTTTATTTGAATTGATGTTTGATCATGAAAATTTAAAATACAACTTTTCAACTTGAAGATATACTTCAAATTTAAAAAACAAATTAGTATAATCTATTTTTAAACTCATTTTTCACTTTTGATATTATATTTAAGTACATTCAAACATGAATATTATTTAAATATTCTTTTATTAAAATAAAATACAATTTTATTTTCAAACTTTGCTCCATATATTTCAAATATAGTAAAAAATACATATTAAATACTATGGTCAAATGCCAAATATTTGTTAATGTTTAGTTTAATAACAAGTGTTTCACTATTTTTTTTAATGTTTAGTTTAATATTCATGTTTTAATGTACTTAAATATAATATCAAAAGTGAAAAATGAGTGTAAAAACCAATTATCCTAACATGAATTTTAAATTTGAAATATACCTTCAAGTTAAAAAATTGTATTTCAAATTTTCATAATCAAACATCAATTTTCAAATAAAGTAAAAAAAAATTTAGATTAATTTTTAAAGTAGAAGATAAAATGATACGAAATATGTAGGTGAAAATTTTTAAAGTACTATAAATGAAAAGCAGAGAAAAGAAATAGAAATAATTTTAGTGGTCAATTTTTATGACACAAGTGAGAATTTGAAGAATTAACTTGAACTTTTGTATGCTCATGCCTTTTTTATTTTTAATGATAAAATATTTTTTTCGGTTAAAACAAATGAGTAAATAATTATTTTCATAAGTACAAAATGAGAGAGTAATTAAATCGATTTCAAAATAAATTTAAGAAGAAAAAAAAAGAAAATGACAAAAAAGAGAAAAACAAGAAAGAGAAATAGGAGAAAAAAAAGTGTAGATCCCACGAATTCAAATATAATAATAATAAAGTACTATCTCATACAGCTAGTCTAAGTTGTACCTCATTCATAATAAAATTTTTTGAAATAAACATATACATTGATTTTTTGAAAGCAAGGAAAGCCCTAAAAAGTTGGACACTTGTTCTTTTTTATTTGGTCTATCTATAATCAATCAATACACATAGTTATTTATATTCAGGTTTCCACCATATTGTACTTGACAAGCTCCTTAGGGAGAATAAGCATGAAATCCACTGCATATGGTTTATGTGTGTCCCCCTCACCTGTTATTAATGTCCTGAGGTCCGATACAATGAGAGTTTTTCGCTCAACCTTTCTTTCGCCTAAACAATTTCATTGCCTCACTCCGCTCGCCTACAAAAATGTATTGAGCAAAATTTAAAAATAAATTTGTATTTTATTTTAATAAAAGAATATTTGAATAATATTCATGTTTGAATGTACTTAAATATAATATCAAAAGTGAAAAATGAGTTTAAATACAGATTATAGTATACCTTCAAGTTGAAGAGTTATATTTCAAATTTTTATGATCAAACATCAATTTCAAATAAAGTAAAAAATAAGTTTTAGATAAATTTTAAAAGTAGAAATTAAAATGATACGAAATATGAAGGTGAAATTTTTTAAAGTACTATAAATAAAAAATAAGAAAAAAAATAGAAATAATTTCAGCGGGCTACAATATAAAGGCCGATATTTGACCGTTCAAAAAGTCAACTTGCTGGTGTATGCTTCTCCTTTTTATTTTTAATGCGTAAATTATAGTTTTGTTAAACAATATTAACACAGAGTATCATTATTTTCGTTGTCAAAATGAGAGAGTACAATATAATTGGTTCAAAATAAATCTTCGAAGAGAAAAAGCCAAAATAGAAAAAGGGAAGAACCATAGGAGAGCGCAGAAAATAAAGTTAGATCCACTGACTCAAATATCATAATTACAAAGTACTACTGCCCGCATACACCTAGTGGTAAATTATTCTCATTCATAATAAAAATTTCAACTAAAAACCTCTCCATGATTTTTTTGAAGCAAAAACTAAAACTGAGAAACCGGCATTTTTGCTTATTTGTCTGCTATTCAATAATACACATAGTTATTTACATTCAAACGTGAATTCTTTGATTATTTTCATGATCGGTCTTTAAAAAAAAGGTTTTTAGTTTCTCCTTTAATTCTTATTTTTTTTATCTCTTTACTCCCTAGATTCTATTCTTTTTAACTTATGTTAGTTTGTGTAAATATTTTTTTTTTTCAAAATGAAAAAAAATCAAAAAGTCTCCTTTATGGGGGGTAGCTTTTTCCATGTTGATTTACTCTTGTGCACTTATTTTGATATCGGTGTCGAAATTAACTTATTTTTAAATATATTTGCATGAATCAAGACAAGACAAGTAATAAATAGACTCGAAATCACTAAAAAAAGGAAAACAATACTTAAATTAAGTAACAAGATTAGGAGGAAAACAAACCGATTAACTATACCATTTTGTTTGGCTGAAAAAAGTAGGTATTACACTAAGGTTAAAGAAAGAAGAATAAGAACATCTTATTAAAATAATCCTAAATAACATGGTGGATGATGGAACAAGAATATATCACTTGGCTGTGAGTCACGCTGGCCCTCAAAGTGGTGGCCGCAGTATACTTAGACCGTTCAAACTACAGACTGGTACCTATTGGAACACCTAATTGTTCAAACGTACCTATTAGACACCACATGCGAATATGGACCCAAAGGTTATTGTCCTTCCCCGCAGCACTTGAAAACTTAAAATCGTATTGTTTATTTTATTTTTACCATGTTTTCTTCTTTTAAGTAACGTGGCATTATATTAACTTAAAAAAAGTATTATTCTTTTTTATTTACACTTTGTCAAAAAGACAATTTCCTCCTACCCTATCATCTTCGCAAATTTCTTTA
This sequence comes from Solanum habrochaites, assembly GCA_027704765.1. NCBI lineage: Eukaryota > Viridiplantae > Streptophyta > Magnoliopsida > Solanales > Solanaceae > Solanum > Solanum habrochaites. The sequence continues at coordinate 6,114,285 of JAKWJA010002495.1, read as the reverse complement.
ACAAAGCTGTCTTCTTTTCTCAACATTGTTTTTATTTTTTGTATTTTTATATCACCATTTATATCTTCCAATATGAAGATAATGAAAATCACTATGAAAGTCAGATTGTAAGAAAGTCTCGTAGGTTTATTCAATCCATAAAGATAAGGAATCAATTGAAGAAATAACTGATTTTTTACGATTTTTTTATCAATGTTCAAACAAATTGTTCTTGAGTTTATTTACTCAATTCGTATGTGTTCATTAAAAAATCTTATCAACGCTGATATCACAAATAAAGAAATACTTATAGCTATTATAATATATATAATAATATGATCGAGATATATATAGGTATAATCTTAAAAAAGATTATTATATAGAACTAAAATTTAACTTGAAGTTAATTGAAAAAATAAGAATTTGTATTTGGAAACTTTTTTGGGAGAGAGAAGATGAAAGGGGGTTGGGCTTGGGTAGGGTGCTGTGGGGTAGCATATGTTTCAGTTTTATTTTAAAATTAGATACTTACATGTGTTGTTTTTTTTTTGATATTTTTCGGGTCCCACGGCAAACTGTTATTTTTTTAATGAATCATTGTGGGACCATGTCATCACAACGTATCAATACACGCTTCCGATTCTTTGACTTATTAAATCAAAAATGTCCTACGGAAGGTTTTTTGTATATGTACAGATATATTCAATTGATACTATATCTTCGTAAAGAGATCATCCAATTGAATTAGCGAATACTTTTCCAGAGTCGCTGAGACTTAAGCATCTAACTTACTTGGTTGATATGTCATATCAATACAAAATCGATCAACAACGAAACTAGAGAAAAAGATTGCGGAGGATCCTGTTAGTTTCTCGACTCGTTCCTTTAATTTTGGTCATAATTTAGGAATCTATACGCTTTATCTCAGAATATATTTGTAAACCAATTTATAAATTTGTTTTTAATAATTTTAAAGTCACTCAGTGAATAGGTGATGTGTGTGCCTGAAAGAGTGAAATAGAGTTCCAAAACCAATTACAAACACACTATTAAATCTCACACCCCAAATTTTGAAATGTATTGACACGCTAGCGTGTGGATAAAAAGATGTAATTTATAAACTGTTCCGACCACTACCATAACTCGCTCAATCACCATTGAGTCGGAACAGATGTTGGTTCACGCCAAGGCGGGGACTCCTCCAGAATTTTATCCTTCCTCATCCTCTCCGGCACCGGACTCACTGGCCCTCGGTTGCCGGATTCGCATCTGATCTTCCGACGACTCACTTCTCGTTTTCTGGCAACTGCCCTTCGATAATCAGCTACAGGTTGCATCTTGGTTCGAAATTCAGTTCACCTGTTAGAGCCAGTTCACAACATTCAAATAAGGTGAATTTGCATTCCTTAGTTATTGAATGTTTTCTCCTTCAATGTTGGGGGGGCTATATTTAGCTTTTACACAACTATAATTGTTACTTTGTCAATTTCAATGACACAAACATCCACTTATCTTATTCAGTTTTTCACTCACTTCGTATGTGGCTGCTAGATAGAATATAATTATCTTTTCTTTATCCGCTTCCATAGTCTGAGTTTTAATGAATGTCTTTGGTGCTTATCTACCGTAATTCTGTTTATATAGGAGAGTATTAATGGTTACACGGGGCACAGAGACTCTAGTTGATCTTATAGGACCAACGTTACCTACAACACAAATGCACATCCCCACACTACCTTATAACTCCAGCCTTTTCATCTTTCACCAATAAATGAGCAATTTGGGTCGGCGACGAGGTCAACTTTTTGGGAACCCTATACTCTGGAGAAAACTGTGATCAGAAATTGATCTGCTTGTTCTACCGGGAATCTTCCATGGCTCAAACAAGTTACAAAACAGTTAAAGAATCAAAGAATCCGAAGATCCAGTCGGTTATGGCAGAATTTGAAGGCATATTCCTTTTAGAGAACCATTTCTGGGCCACCAAAGAGGCCTGTGGCAATGAATAAATGCAAGGGAACCAATGACACATCAAATTTGGTGTTATGACTTAAGGGAGTTTGAGGTCCTCCTCAATATGACAAAGGATGAACATCAGTAAGTAGCCAGATATACTTCAATCCCTTATTGTTTAATGAATAGGCTTCTTGGCGAAGAAGTTACAGAATACGCGGACAAATGGATTGCATAGAAAGTTCCTGTAACTCTTCCCGAGAGGTTTGACTCTAAGATCTTCTCTCTTGAAGAACCCAACGAACTAAGCAAACTCTTATTAGGTGAACTAATGAGTGCTCTTCAAGCACAAGAGCAAAGAAGGACTATAAGATAGGATAAGTTCACTTAAGGAACTTTCTTTGTGCAAAAACATTATTCTGGTAAAGGGAAGCATAAGTTCACAGCCAATAAGAGGGAGCAGTATGGCTGAAAATAACATTAGAGATGGTCAGAGATATTTCCCTTCCTCGTCAAATTGCAAAAAAACCTACATTTGGAAAGCACTTGCTATTGATGGGGAGCTGAGCTTATGTGACAGCTGAAGATAGATGGGGGCCCATATCCTCAGCTTACAATAAAATAAGCTCTATAGCTTGCAAATATAACTTGCAGAAGTTATTTGATGCACATGAGGAGTAACTCTTTGCAGTTCATACTTGTCAACAAATGAATTCCCAGTTCTTGGCTCTTATAGGGGTGTGCAGCCGCTCGTGCAATGAAGGTCGGAATTTCACACTTTCCTGGATGTCTTACAAGATCCAAAGTACAGTGGGAATAGTGAGGACCATAGAAGTCAAAGTAAAGTACTGATACTTGTCTGAACAACCTTGATATGTGTTTTACCACACTTGATATGATTCAAACTTATTGAGTGTTGGACAATTTTTTAACCGATTATTCACTGGATTTTGAAGTGAATTTGTTGTCCTCTGGCCCGCTTGAATATAATTTTGTGTCAAGATTGAGCAACAATGTCCTTAGTGTTAATATTTTAGGGCTGTTATTGTTAAAGAATGACAAGTTCCCCATGGTGGTTAATGAGATGAGATGGACTCCTTAGAAGGCTTGGACAATCCTCCTCCCTTGAGCTAACTTTTGGGGTGTGAGTTGGCCTAAAACCTAATTTCAACATGGGATTCAGATTCGGGGCTCGTCTCACCGAATTTAGGACCACCCAACATCAAAAAGTGCTCGCCCAGCACCAGATGCGGCACTGCGGGAGTGGGGTTTTTTAAGAATGACTAAAGTCCACATCGGGGGTTAATGAGATGGTGACCCTTATAAGGCTTGGTCATCCTCCTCACTTGAGCTATCTTTGGGGTTTAAAGTTGGCCTAAGACCTATTTACCACTTTACTAAGGACTTTCACAACCATTGGATACATTGGCCCAAAAGGTTTTTGGTCAACTTAAATCAGAGAGCATCACAACTGGATGACAGGTAGTTTGTTGGAAATATGCTAATGTCGGTCATGGTCAAGTTTGGAAACTGTCACAACGGAAGAAAAACATAGAATCATTCAAAGCCAAAAAAAATCAGTAGAAGAGCGAAACCAAACACTTCAGCTAATTAATAGGACATGCCCAATGACACACATTCATGGTTGATTTCCAGGAAGCTGAAGGGGAAGTCTGGAAGGTTTGAAAACAGTTCAAATAAAAAGCTGAGGAAAAACTTAATGTGTCCACTCTTAAAGCTTTTAGGTCTGCAATGTAGAGGAGAGGATCCCTTAGCTCCTGTAAAGTTTTGTAATACCAGTATATAACAAGTATAGAACGCCAATTGGCATTACCATACATAATACAACAAAATGGCGTGCTTGAAAGGAAGAATATGACTGTAATGGAGATGGCCAAGTGATTTATGCTTGAAAAGAGATCCCAAATCAGTTTTGGACAAAGGCAGTTAATACCTCAATATATTTGTTGAACATATTGCCCCCAGCCCATTGCTACATGACTCCAAAGTAGAGCTTGAATGTGGCGCAATCATCAATAAACCATCCCCGAGTCATTGGGTGTATATGTTAGTTCCTGTACCTAAGAGGAGTAAGCTAGACAACAAGTCTTAGAAGGACATATTTATGGGCTATGGTTCATCATCCAAAGGCTATAGTATTTTCTGTTGAAGATAGAAAAACTAGTTCTCAGCATAGAAGTGAAGTTTGATGAAGTAGCTACTTAGGATTGGAAAAATTAGGAGACCTCTTTCCTGATTTATTTTTAAAAGAGCAACCTCAACTTGCGGAAGATGAACTAATGGATGACGTACCAGTGCAGTGAACCAGAACCTTAAAAGACGTCTATCAGTGGTGTAGTTTTGATTAATCTACTAGACACCAACCAGCTATGGAAGCCAAGGGTCTCTAGCTGGGGAGCTATCAGCCAATTTAACGACAGTCGAAATACTGGAACGCTGCAACCTCATTGCCTCGGACCTGAATTCAAGGGGGTTGGGTGTAACATGGATTTTCTGCAACGCAATCATGATGACTCATTTGCAAGCATAAGACTAGATTGGTGGTGAAGGGACAAGCACAACAATATAGTGTGGTTTTTCATTTCCTAGAAAAGAGGATTAGGTATATCTCTCAACGAAGACCTTGTATGACCTAAAACAAGCCTGGCATGAAAGGATGGACAATCATCTCATCCAACTTGGGTTTAGTAGAAGTCAAAGTGAAGTTACTTTGTATGTGAAGTTCATTGGAGGTGAGTCCTTAGTTGTTTCAGTTTATGTGGATGACATGGTTGTGATAGGAAGCAAAATTGAACTAGTCCAAAGGTTCAAGGATGAAATGGAGAGTCTTTGAAATGATTGATCTTGGAGTCATGAAGTACTTACTGGTCCTTGCAATGTCATTAGCTCTCAGTCCATGACTGGATTTTTGTATATGCCGCAAAAAGCAATTCAGATATTCTAAAATAGGTCAAAATGCCAGACGGCCTGTGAGTATCTTCTACTGGCTGTGAACTTGGCAGGGGATAAATTCGAAAATGGGAATGACATATGCATAGAAGCGTATTGGACCGCCTATTCTATCTAACCACGCGACCGGACCATTCTGTTTGTTGTAAAGTTTGACTTTTCTTGTTCATCATTGCCTGAGAACAAACTTCAGAGCGCTTAAAAGAGTGTAAGAAGGTATCGACCAGGAGCCATCAAAAGTTAATTTTTTGTCCAGCATCTGACCTACTGACGATAAAATCTGTCGGTTACTCGGCTATGATTTGGGGTAGTCGCATTGATATGATTCCAGAAGCATTCTGAGTTTTTGTTTGTTGGCACAAAGTGGTGTGATTTTGGAGCTCTTGGAAACAAGAACTACGCTCAACATAGCAAATCTAAGTACGTGCTGTTGCATCTGCTGTGAGCAAGGCTCATCTGGCTAAGAAGACCTGAGGCTTGGGCCAGACACACAGAAGCTTACCAGTCTTTTGGTAACAAGTCAGCATTGCAATCTAAAAAATTTCCAGTATTTCTGGTCCGAACTAAACACCTTCATTTTATTGAGGAATCCCAACATTTAACTAAGGGCTTGATTGTTCATCCCAAGAACCCATCTAGCTGACATTTTCACTAAGTTACTGCCACAGGAAACATTAGAAAATCTGAGGTAAAGAATTGGTTTATGTCACAAAAATGCCAAGGAGGAGTGTTAGGCAATTGCCATTTTTCCTTCCAGCTTATTGTTTTTACTGTTTTTTTGTTTATTTCAGTTTAGTGCATTCCTATTTTCTAGGAAAAGACTTGGTCAACTTTAGTTGCTTAAATTTCTAAAGATACTGGTCTTTTATGGCTGTTAGTTGTACGTTTTCTTATTCAGTTTTTCATCAACTAATATGTATCTGTCAAAACATAAACTCTTATAAAACTGAATGAAATATAAAGCAAACAAACTCTTCATGGCCATCATATCGTATGAAGTTTCTTGTGTTTTTTATACTTCATTCGTTTAGGAGGTTTATGTTTTTAACGAACGGATCATTAGAATGTACTTGACGTTTAGCTAGTTCTAAGCAAGTCCGACGTTTGGAGTGTCTTTATTAAAGCTTTCGGAGAATTTTTAGGTTTAGAAATATAGAACTGTATCACTTTTTAGTTGTCCTTCTATAATATTTCATGAGATGATTTAAACATGTAGTAACAGGATCATCCGAGAGCTGGGCCCCAAAACTTATTTGAACTGACGTAGTTGTGGTATTCTCTTATGATAAAAGATTTGTGTATTTATTTAAGTTATTGGTGTTCAAACGCGAATCACTTTAGATGTTAATTTTAGGAAGGGAGTAGGTTACTTTTCTTTGCTGATAAGATTTATGGTATTTTTCAGGGAAATGATTGTGGAGACAATCTTCCGCGGGCTACTGCAAAAAACTCTGATTGGGTAAAACCACTTTCTGGTTTTGTATCCAACAATTTTTTGCCTTTAGGTCAGCTTATCAAATCTTCCTTGAGAGAATTTTGGCTATTGTGGCTGGGAGTCAATGGATATATGTTTCGCTGACGATGGGTGTGCTTGGATGAAGGGGAACTTTTCCAAAAACAGGGGGGTGGGGGGGGAAAAGCGTAACGGTATACTCCTTATAATTGTTTAGTCTCCGGACAGTGATTCATAACTTTTTACCCGACATATTTGTGGGAAGAATCGCATTCATAATATTTCTCAGAAAATTTCTCACCGTGGTCAGGATTCGTAAAAGAAATTAAAAAAAAATTAATATTTCGTATATCGTAGTTGCTGGTGGGTCGCGGAGTCGTGGCTTATTTATTTTCCTTCCTCCTGTTTCATTCCCAAGACTACGTGAGCACTTTCTCATGTCAATAGAGGCAGCTGGTGGTTTGAGATGTCGCTTTACATAGAAGTAGTAACTTGGATAGAGCTTGGGTCTCCCGGGTTCTGTGGCAGGGTATCTGACACTAGTGGTTGTCGTTGGGTTATGCGATCAAAGAACTGGTCTAGATGGTCAGGTTGATCGCATAATGGGCTCAGCCTTGGTTGACAAGGGTATAGACGCAGATTTTGGGCTAGATTATAGTGACACGTTCGATCCTGTGGCCGAAATACATCCTTTTTCGTCTTATTCTATCTAATGGCGCCGTTCGTCATTGACCCTCTTTATAGTTTGGACTAAAAATGCTTTTCTTCTGGTGATCTTGAGGAAAGAGCCTATAACGGTTGTTCAACGCTCCGTGGTTTTGGTTTCTCCGGGGGACGTCTAGTCGGCCTTGTCATGTCAAATTAGGCGTAGGTCACTCTATGGTCTGAAAAGCAGTCTCCTCTGAGCTTGGTTGGAAAGTTACACAGAAACACAGTAGGCTTCAGTTTGCGTGACTCTCGTACTTGGAGCTGTCCTCTGTGTTTTATATTTTATATCGACATTCGGCGCCGGTCGGATGATCTATGTGTGTGTTTATAGGTATGATTTTTATCACCGGTAATGATCAAGATGGTCTCACCCACCGATTGTAAGCGACATCGGTTTAAGACTGTTTCGAACAAGAGAACTTGGCAGATTGAAGTATTTTTCTAGGATTGAGGTGCATAGTCTAGATCGGGCATTGGTTATCTTCGTGCGGACAGCAAGTTGCCCATTAACCTGCTGAGGATACTGAATAGGGGGGGATGGTAGAAACAAACATTTAAACTTGTTTGGATCCGGAATTTATTCTTCTGTGACAGGGGGACCACTTTATACCGTAAAGGTTAGGACGACTTGAATTACAAAAAGTGAATTATCTCACATGCGATACCATACTCGTCTTTTTCCCCTGTGTTGTAAAGTCATTTATCTTCCCCCCTTGGATAGGCTTTGGGAAGGCAGTTGTTCGTATTTTTCGATATTAAGTCGCACCCACCAAACGACTCTCTTTGAGAGCAGACATTAGAATATCATTGAATGATCACGCTGGGGTTAGGCAGATCACAACCCTTTGATAGAACGTTCTACAATCGGGATCTTGTGTTTTAAGCTGGAGGTAATTTTTTGGTGTCGTGAAGGAGTAAAAAACAAAATGGTGTTGGCTCGAACTCTAGTGCAAAGGCAAAGTCGAGCAATGGCTACAACCAACGTTGTGGATTTAGTTTGGTTTCCACTTTACTTTTATGAGAACTAAAAATTTTGGCATGATTCAGATGGTAACTTTGTTTGCCTATCAGCGGGCTCTTCAGATCGCATCAAATCCGTGTTTATGAAGGACTAAGGAAAGCCAATTGGATTGCCTGTCACTATTGTCAGGGAAAAGATCTCTCAAGAGATAATGGTGACAAAATTTTGTGGGAAGTCAAATATCATCTTGCAGATATGTTCAACCAGGCTCTCACTGTCCTCGTATGTAATACTTTGTCACAATTAGGTGTCTAGGTTTGTACTAGCCGAGCTGAGGGGGATTTTAGAATAGGAATAATTTTCTTTCTCTATTTACTTCTTAGATAGAATAGCCATAGGAATAGAAATGGAATCTAGTGGAAGGTTTCCATTTAAGGGTCTATAATAGGGTCTTCATGGTACCTTTGATACGCAATTCATAATATTTCTCCCAATATTTCTCACATTTCTTGATGGTTTATTAAGCGCACCAATGCTCTTTGTTTTTTTCCAGTTTCTTACGTGAACTTAGAAAGACATGCATTGGAACATTAGGTACTGCTTTAGATTAGTTTCTGGGAATTTCTTAACACGGGTTTATGGACTTGGAATATTGTGTGTATTATCCAGTTAGTGAATCATAGGTAGTTCATTTACCTTTGGGGTGACAACGTCAGGTTGTCTTAGAGGATTGTTTTCGGGAATGATTCATTTTCACAATTTGGTTCTTCCGTTCGATAGATATTTTATTTGATGCTGTATCACAAAAGGGAGTTTTTTCAATTTGTAATATCTCAGTCTGAAGTTTTAATTTTTATTTTAATGTTCTTGTCTACTTAACAAGTGCCTAGCCTTAGGTTAGGAATAATATTTCAGAAATCTAGAAATTTGACCTTTTACAGTTCAGTGGCTCACAAGCTTTCAACATGCTACATTCTAACTCAAGAGGACGTTTTATCGAGAGATGCACTAGTCTTAATCGTGCAGTGTCTGTGCATGACGTGCCTTAATTTCTGGTGTCTTCTAGTGGTTTTCTCCATATCTTCAGCACTACAACAACATACCCAATGTAATTCTAAAAGCGGGTCTAGGGTGGGTGGATGTACACATATTTCACCTTACCTTCGTCTTTCTGGTACACCCTGGGGTCAAAAACAGAGGGTTTTTCGAGGTCAAAAGAAAAATATACCAGCATACCGATACCAAGCACCAACACAGAAGCATGGATCGTAATACACTTGAAATAGACACATGAGTACTAATACTACTAATAATATAGGATAGTGTAGCGCTGCGACTCTCTTGCCATAAGTTCGCAACACTCAGTTACATACTAGCCTTTTTACGCATAAAATTCTTGCCCATCCATTTCGTCCTACGAGGTCGGTCCTCCGTAAGTTTAAAGTCGTGCGCATGTCCCTGTCTAATCAAAATCATAACCTCCTCCGTTCTTCTTCTGCCTACCTATACGCTCCCCTGCCTACTAACTAACCTGTCACAGCCCTTAGGGCAATCGGTCACAACCTCCCTAGCGTCATGCCTGACAATCATTTAGTCTTGCTTCCTCATCTTGTCCGCTACGAAGGCCACTCATAACTTGCCCTGTATAACTTTGTTCCTAATCATATCTCTTCTAGTATGACAACACATTCATCTGGATTTTTTGATTGGCCAACACTCTGCCCCATACATCGAATGATATTGGTCTAGTTACCACTTTATAGAACTTACATTTGGGCCTTTGTGACACGTTCTTACAATACACTAGATATGAGCCTCCATTTCGTCCATCCCGCTCCAATACGGTGGTTTTTGAACCATGAATTTTGCCCTATTATAACATGTTTTCTTGGTTTGCCAAAAAGAGAAAAGAAAAAGAAAGAGAAAAGAAAGAAACCTCTATTATCAAGTTCGCCTGATTGTGGTTTTATTCTATGGAGACTCATTAATATCGTTCAATCAACTATTCTTCAATCCCTATTTAGTTAGGATCCAGTGTATGAATCTTTTGTACCCAATTCACTGTCTTCAGGCCTCTTACTATATTCAAAAAGGATTTGTAATAGTTTGACTTTCTTTACTGTCAACCTAACACAATCATCCTTTTGTTTGTGTTTGGGACTGGTTATACCCGGAGAAAGCTCACATAGAGGAAGTTGCAAGACAGATTAGCAATCAAATAAAATGCTGAAGGAGGTTAGTAATAGTGTAGTGCATATGTGAACAGTAACATGAACTTGTTTATAGCTACATATCCTACGCGAATTTTGTATTCAGGACGAATAAATGCAGTAGAATCACTTTGATTGTCTGTGGGGAGGGTTTGATTTTTTGATGTCTTACAGTTGTTTAACTTTAATAAAGAAATTGGTCTCAACTGACTAATGGTTTGAACCACTGGAAACTAGACTCAAAAGGACTACAGTTTTTGTTCATAAATCATCTCCAAATTCGTTATATATTAGGAGATACTCTCTTGTGGAGTCATGCCATGCGTTGTGCAAACATTTCTTTCCCCCTATTTCTTTCCAAACCAAATCCAAGATACTTCTCCCACACCTAGCATCCTTATAATATCCTCATATTCAAATGATATTATTCTCATTTATAGCAATTGTTGGCATGCAAATAAATTCGTTAACATACTTTAAGGAGTTAAAGCTTAGGAAATTATTCCAGGTTGTTACACGTCAGGACCTGGAGCATTATCGTTTAAGCAACTCATAATGATATTAGAGGCCACTTGTTCTTCGAATAGTCTCTGTAATAATTTCTTTCCTCCTCTATTTTAGGTTGATCTCCCAAACAGTAGCTAGGTCTCCAATCAATTGTTTCTGAATGATGGTTCTTGTAGTAGCTGAGAATTTCCCCTTTTATAGTCTTCTATCACCTCATCCTCCACTATCAACATGCCGATTTGGTCGTACCTTTTGTGTTCATTTGCCATTTTTTAATTTCGTACTCCTGTCACCCTGTTTCAGCCAATTAATCCTGGATTTTTGTCTCTAATGTATTTATTCATACTTGGAAGTATCCTCCTACTCCTCCTCAATAATTATTCTTCCTGCAAAATCCTGCTTTCTTGTTCAAAATCCAACTCCAACACTTAATATCTGGTTTCTTCTTATCAATGTTTCCGTAAGTGTCAGCCTTCCACCCCTTCAGTTTGGCCTTTAATAATCCTCTTGGCAAGAATGAAATCTAGTCTGCCCTCAACACAGAAAGAAGTCACCAGTCTTTCACAAAGTCCAGCAATCCATCTACTCCTAGCCTCGAATTTTTAAATTTGAAGTAGGACGGGTTTTTCTCTCAATCCCCTCAGAGAAGCATAATAGGAGAATGATCTGATGATATCCTAGTATCTGAATGGGTATTGGGTAGTTGGAATAGAAGAAGAATATGTTTTTACTTCTTTCCTTAAATTTTGTTTTCATAAGAATGAAATAGGTGATGCTTCAATCAAAGTAAAACTCAATTTTTCATTAGATGATAGTTTGTGCTGCAGCTAATAAATTATAATAGAGCAAATACAAATAGAAGATGCCTTTAATCTGTATAGAGCTGATGTCACATGTACTGTAATTTAGTAAGTCATGTACTGTAATTTAGTAAGTGTAATAGCCTCACACACTTAACACCTCCCCTCAGGGCATCAAGATGAAGCAGATTACTCTGCATCCATAAACAGCATGTGCAGCTCCAGATCAACAGCATAAAATTGTCTGATTGTGATAAGAATTTATATGTCTATGTTTTGTTGCTTTGTCCGTCTCTATCTGGCTCATTATCTTTTCAAGAGATTGAACATAACTAATTTGTCTTTTATTGAAAGCATTATGCCCAATGAGCTGATGCAGTAAGTGTTCCTGCACAGAGTTGGTTGGACTTTATGTATTATTGGAACAGAATTATGTACTATAAGGATTTATGTTCTTGTAGTTCTTAACTATACGAATTGTGTTGTCATTTTGGTCACAGTGTCTACATAGCTCTTGAATGTTTTACCATTTTGAGAAAGAACAAAAATTGAAATGGCTGTCAAAGGCATCAACTTCTGCCAGCCAAAATAACCATGAATCCTTAAGTGTGAACAACCGTAGAGTATACGGGCACTGGGATTGTTGATTACCATGAGTGACCCCTGATTACACTAAAGTGTGTTGTTATCATGAAGGTCTTTTTGATATTCTGGAACGTTATTTCCAATGTGGATGTTATTAGATATCTCCTCTAAAGTTCTGAATTAGTTTATACTTACTGATGGAAAGGATTTGTAGTACCAAAACTCATGCGTTCTCAATCACTTTTGCAGCTTTAATTGGTGGAGTAGCATTAGGGCTTGCTAATCCTACCCTTGGTTGTCTGGCAGATAGATATTATCTGTCCAAAATTAGCACCTTCAGCATATTTATAATTTCAGGTAGAGTTCTGGCTTTTCTCTTTGTCAATTTTGGTGCCTAGTAATTATTTATCTTCTTATGATACAGGGATTACATTGCGTAGTGATGAAGTAGGTGCTGCTGCTGAAGCTTGGCCTGTTGGGCTATTTGGTCTTGTATGAATTCAAACTCTTCTCTATGCCATTGTAAATTTTGTAGGTTCTCCTTGTCATCTCTGTCTTCTTTTTGTGTTCTTATGGCTGAATTTAATGATAATAGAATGTGAACTGCTTTCACTGCTATTTTGGATATTGATTTGTACTTCAAAATTCTTCACTATGTATGATGTAAGAAACACCAGATTGAAACTGTCACGACTTAAATCTGAAGGGGTCACATCGACACCTAAAAGGTTATGTCAATAGGAAAATTGTATCTCTGATGCTACTGAAAAATATAACAAGTACTAGTAAGTGACAAAAAAATCTACCATAAATCAAACTGTACTACTCAATGTGATTTAAATTTAAAATGCACCCAGTATTTACACTATGGAGCATGATTCTAGATCTCTAATAACTGATATCAATGAAAAAGTCAGGATAGCTGAAAATAGTTGACTCTAGCACCCCAAAGGAGCAGTGGGGCTCACCAAACTCTGGAAACACGGGCAGCTACTAACTCATCTGAATAAGTAACTTCGAGTTTGCATAAAAACATAAGGGGTGGGTCAATATACTGACCCATGAGGTAACCATCCATAACTGTTGGAATAAAATTAGAGAATAACATGTATGGAATACTGAATCAGAAAACTAACAGTAAGTATTTGCTGAAAGTAAATCTGTTTCACTTTTTTCTCTCTCTGTTTGTAGCTGAAATATCTTCTGACTCTGTATCTGAGATACACACTTCTCAAGTATCTGAAACCACACGCACTAGGAATTCTATCCTGCTGGTCCGACCCCAACTAAGTTTCATATGCCTCGTATGTACATCATGAGGGTCTAACACCACCCCCACTTGGATAAGGTTGCTAGCATAATCTGAATTCATCATCTGTGAGTAGCATAATCTAATATTGTCATACATTTGTGTACGTTATGTGATGACGTCTCACGGGGCAAATCAAACATCTACTCAAACCCTTCGAGCTTTCCCCCAAAATGTCATTTTTATCAAAAACATATGCATTTTATGGTGTGGCTTAGAACACTTGAACGATAGTTTAAATAGCATACATGGGTCTAAAATATTTTTTCAAAAATTCCAAAACATACTATAAAAAGTAATCATAAAAAATACATTATATGGAAATCAATCAAGCTAATCACTTATTAACTAAAGCTGAAAACACTTTGACAAAAACATGTAACTGTCCCCACATATGCAAGGTCGCAATACATTTACTCAACATTTTTTGAAAACAAGAACTTATACATTCTGTCTTTAAACATGAACATTTTTGTAAATTATGGAAAAATTAGTAACAGATCTTTCAACTCCTCCTGGCTTGATATTGCTATGGTTTGATCTCACGACTTATCAATAGCAAACCCTTCGAGAATCTATCAAGAATAAAATGAAACAGGTTATTTTTATATTAGATTTATCCTAGTGGTGTTTCTCAAGACTAGGAAGATCTAAGTCAAGGCTGCTATTATTAAATAGAATTGCTTTATGCTTATATTGCAAGAATAAATAGAAGAATTTGTATGTATGTATGTATGTGCATGCATGCAAGGAAGTGTGTTGAGCCTTGACAAAGGTGTTTTTCCATTAAAAAAAGTTAAAATTAAGTTAGAAGTAAAGGAGGGGGAGTTAGTGAATACTGACGGAGGTGTGAACTTGTAACATTGCAACTGGGTTCGAGGCGAGGTGGTTTTCGAGAGCTATATCTATTGTCGCTAAATAGGAGACCATAGGTCAGTTAGATTTAATCCAGGAGTATTTTGGTAGCAGGTTGGTGTTTGATTCATTTGAGTCAGTTGCAATGTTGCTTACTTTAAAAGAATTATGAAGTTAAAGGAATCTTTGGTCACTAGGTAATTGCTATGGCGATCGAGGAGTTTCTAGATTAGGTTCAAATTAAGTATGCTGTCAACAAAAAAAATTATGTTTCTTTCTAATTTAATTAACACCAAATAGTAATATAATTACTAATTGTTATTAATTACTTTTTACACTTCAATCATATGTGCCTTGTGAGTTAATATTATTTTACTTCCCCTGTTTCAATTTATGTGAATCTATTTTAGTCCGTTCAAGAAATGCCCCCTTTCTAAATCTAAAAACCGTTTAATATAAACTTTTCATTTTACCCTTAATTAAACACTTCCATGTCCATACAAATGTTCTTTTTTTTTTTTTTGGTTAAAACAACAATTTATTTATTTAGTATTATGCATCATTAACAAACATAAGTGGTTGCATTCCTGCTAGTACAACACTGTTTTGGCCGAATAAGATAGTTACAACCCAAATTACATAAAGGATTTATATGCCTAGCTAAAGTAGTTCCAAATTTGTTCGCTTTATTAGCTTTCAAAACAAACAACTCCGGGGGTGGGGAGTCCACAAAATGTTGGTTCTTTGTTAGCTTTTGGCCTTTTTTGGCTATAGCCAAGTTAGCCACCTTGTTCTGCTCTCTAAATTCATGCCTGATTGGGAGGTTCCCTTGCTGGTGGAGCCAGTATTTCGGACGGCAAGAGGCGACAATGGCCTGCCTCGCCACGCGGCGAGGCAAGCGGTGAGGCGCTCGCCTTTTTGAATCGAGGCGCCAATTAATACCAAAAATTAAAAATATTTAATTGCACAGATAATATTCAAAATTTCAATAGCAATTACATATATTACAAATACTATAATAATTACTATAGGAAGAATCTTTTTTTTTTCAAAAAAAAAAAATAATAGACAGCAGTCAAAGACTCACCAGGCACAGTGGAAAACCGAAGAACATTTTACAGTATCGGGACAAAAACAGAGAGTGAGAAAATCTGAGGAAAAAAAGAGTACGTGAAAGAAACTTGTAGAAAACAGAACTGAAAGTCTGAAACGAAAATTGAAGAAGAACAACAAAAAAAAAGTGGTATACCTCAGGTCTTCAGCAGCAGCAACTCGTAGATGATGGAGACTAGGAGAAGAGATTGCGAGCGGAAGAGAGTCGCGAGGGGAAGAGAGTTGGGGAGAAGAGTGCGTAGCAGCAGATTTTGAAAATATTAAAAAAAAGCCCTAATTTTGACTAATATCGTTAAGTCAAATATTTTTTTAAAAATAAAAAATAAAAAAGGCACCGCCTTTTCTGGTGCCATTAGGTCGACATGGATCGCCATGGCCCGCCTTTTGCATACCGCCTCGCCTCAGTGGGGAATGGCGAGGAGGCCTCGTCTCGCCTCTCGCCAAAGGCGATGAGGCGCTTGCCATTCACAACACTGGGTGGAGCAACTCCCTGCATTTATGTTAAACGTTTGACTTTGAGTATTATTTTTCAATTGCAAAAGTTCAATCACCTCTTTTCCGTCTGTAGCAATCTCCAGTTGTTGCACCTGCACCTTATGAGTTAATCTAAGGTTATATGATAAGGAGTATAATTTTGTACCTAAAGCAGATTTCATATTAATTTTGTACTAAAACCTGATATCCATTCTCCATTTTTTATCACAAAGAGAGACCTCCTATCCCACCCTTTTTTGTACTATGTGAATAGGTAGAAATCGATGTTCAATTTTTCGGCAACTGTTGAGCCAATCATTATCATTGGAGTCCTTGATATTTTGGATCTATCTGGCCAGACCTAGTTTCTCCCAATAATTTTTTGCAGTAGTGCTTTAAGATCACAAGCTTCAAAAGTCTCATTGTCAGTCATACTAGCATGTTTAAGACCACAAGTTCCGATAATCTTCAGTTCTTTCTTAAACTTTGTGCTCATTCAAATAGGTTCACATAAATTTAAATGGATGAAGTATATTTTATATCAGTATCCAGGTTAGCTACTGTCCAAAACAGTTTTTTCCGCTCCGCATATGTCTCCTAATCTATTCAAATCAATGAATATGAGGGTTGCTTACATCTATTGGACTGATCTCTAAAGTTTATATTTTGGTCAAGATCAAAGTCAACTCAAAAGTTCAACTATAGGTCAATGAGGTAAAACCCGAAACAAATTACATGAGTGGATTACCCATAAGCTCGAGAGTTCAAATCAATTATCAAAATATATACTTGGCTTAGTTTACTTGGTCAAATCTCAATGTGGTGATTTTTTTATTTTTTTTAGAAGGTAACGACTTGTATTCTATTTCCACAAAAACTGAAACCTGCCACGACAAGTTACAGGTTTCCTAATTACAATTGAGGAGGAGTATCTAGAAGATCTTCAAACCTTTTAACAAAAATTTACAATAATCCTAAGACATCCCTAATTGATTCTAGATCTTCCCGATACTCCTGTTTACACCAAAAGTGAAACAAAACTAAACACTTCATCTTCATCTTCTGGATATTGTTGCTCTTGATGGCACCTGAGGTTTCTTTCTGTCCAAGCAGCCCACCAAATGCAAGCTGGTATAATCTTCCAACTATCCTTATGGTCTGACGTGCTAGCATACACGGCTCAGATCTTCAAGTCTGAATCTATTTTCATTTGGCAATTACCCAATTCAGGCCTTCTTATTAGGGAACATTTCCCATAGTTGACGGGTAATCCTGGCATGGGTATACAAGGTGGGTTACAGTTTAGCCCTTTTTTCCACAGAAAAAACACTTGGAGTAGATTGTATTCCCCATTTTCATGAGGTTTTTCTGGTTAAAATCGCTTGTTTGGCCACAAGCCCAAGTGAGCAAGAAACTTTATAAGGAATTTTGGATTTCCGTATAAGCTTCCAAGGCCAGTCCTCCAATCCAGATATTTAAGGGTTAAATTTTGTTGTAGGCCTTTCACACTGAAACTACCTGGACTATGGCCCCTCCACTCCAATTTATCTTGGTCAGTTGAGGTCTTGAATTGATCCAATTTGTTAGAACTCAACTAACCTCAAAATCTCCCAGTCATTGGAAGTCTTCTAAGCTCAAATTTCCGTCCCTAATTGACCAGCTTCAGCCACAGTGGCCCTCTTTGTTGGTGGTTTAGGCGTAAAAAAATCATTGAAGGTGTCCCTTAGGGGGGCATGATCTAACCACTTGTTTCCAGAAATGTACTTCCTGCCATTTCTGTTCTTATGCTGCAATTGCATTTTCTCTAAGCTTTGGCCCACAGGTTTCTGATGGATCTCCAAAAGGTGATTCCAGAAGTATCAGTGACCATTCTGGTGGTCAATTGGATCTGCCATTCAATTACTTCAGCTGGATAACTCTTTAGAGAGCGATCTCTAGAGCAAATCTCAAGAGCCATTTCATCATTAGACATTTGGTTCTGAGTTTTAAGTTCCTGACCCCCATACCCCCCTTTTTGTTTACTTCCAATCAGTGCATCCCCTTTCACCAAGTGGAACTTCTTGGTTCACTGTCCTTCCCAGAGAAAATTTCTTCTTAGAACATCCAATCTCTCAATACAACATCAGGGATAGGAAAGAGAGTACATCATATAGGTAGGCATAGAGTCCAAAACCTATGATTAGTGTTAGTCTTCATCCAAGAAGAGATGGTGACTTCTCCAGTTCCCAACCTCTCTCGCACTTACTCTACCACCCCATTTCCATATATCTATAGACCTATTCGTCTCCCAGAGGCATGCCCAGGGGGGAATAAGGGGGGGAAAACAGTTGGTGCTTCCCATGCTTCACCAAAGGACCCAGCCAATGAGGTTAGGGTAGGAACCATTAACTGGATATATGAAGCTCTTATTCCAGTTATGTGTAATCAGGAGATTTCTTCAAAAAGAACAAAAAGGACCTAGAATCATGAGTTGGTTCTGTTAGCCTCACAAAAGATCAATTTTAATCATCGCGTACTGCAAATGAGTAATCCCAGTTGGGAACTTCCATGTGTGCAGCTTTGAATCCCTTTCAGCCAGCTATTTTCTTGAGAAATTTTCAACAATCATTAACTTTCCATTGACAATGATGAAGAGGAAAGGAGATAAATGGTCTTCATTGCCTTAGGCCTCTCTGTGAGGAGAAGAACCCTGTAGGGGAGCCATTGATAAGGATAGAGAATTTGACTGTGCTTATGCAGAACTTCATCCATCTTATCCATTTGCCTCCAAATCCTCTTTTGGAGAGGGTCTCTAGCAAAAAATTCCAATTGAGGTGGTCAAATCTCAATGTGGTGATTTAATAACTTAGGGGTGAAAATTCACCTTAGAACACTATAAATCTCATGCTTCGATGATGTTAATCCATATTAATGATGATATAATCTCAAAAGGATATTAGATAAACTTACCCTAACGTAGTGGATAGATTTCCTCGGGTCTCAACCACACACCGCATTTCCCAAAACATCTTACCAACCTATACAAAGTGTAGAAACATGAAATGAATGCAAATACTCAAAAGGAGGAGTTGAGTTGTTTCTTGTTACACCTCATAAATGATCCTTTTGTCTTCTCTCTCCCTGCATAAGCTGATTTATACTGTTGGGTATTCTTGCAATACACTCTCGACACAAGCTTTTTTGCGAGCCCATTTGTTTGCTATGCACCTCTTTTGCAATGCAAGGAACGGTTATGCTGTCTAAATCCCTTCTTGCGAGGGGCTTGTGATTGACAATAGGTCATTTGTAAATGGCCTTTGCATGCCCCTGCTGATGCTCCCACACAATGAAGCTCGCGACTAAGATTCTGACTTTGCTCCAAGGCCTGAGCTCACAATGGAGCACACGAAGGACTAGGGTATTCTGTTAGGGGTTGTTTGGTAGTTGATTAGAGTTATTTAGGTATTAGTAATACATGGATTAGTTATGATTATGTATTGTTTTACGCAGGGATCAGTTATGCAGGGTTTAGTTATTCCTATATTAGCTATTCCATCTTCTATCCTGCATAAAATAATATATTGATTCCCTCATAACTTGTACATGTATTAGTTATGCATGTTTTTAATTTGCAAACCAAACATTGTATTAATTTTATACATAGTAAAAGAAAGCTACCTAACATGTTATGCAGGATTGATCATGAATAACTTACCAGCTGCAAAACGATCCCTTAATGGTTTGACCACTCTCCTTGCCCAGGTCCTCCTCACTCAATATGAGGTCACCATGAGAGAGGACTGGGAGCTGACCTTGATCTCCGATGTAGGTTTTGCCTCTTTTGGCTACCTTGCCACGTCGAATCACTTCCAATCAATACCATATTCATGTTATCATAACCTAATTCCTTCAGTGCCCTCATGTCTGTCCATACACATTTTGTGGACACTTAAATCATTTTAAGAGGTACTTGATATTATAAGTTTATGGGGCTTTACATTTTCTGTGAATGACTGCATCTGGATGATCTATACCAATTTTCTTTGGCTCTTTTGGTATTATACTCAGGAAGGCTATATCTTAATTTTGTTTCTGGATCATTTTATGTTTTATATTTAACTATTTCTAGCATATTCGTGTTGATGCAGGTTTCTATTTTGTTCTTCACTCCTCTTTTATCCAAGATTATTTTGCTGCTAAAGCTTCAACCTCAAGAATTTGTCACAGGTTAGACAGCTAAAAATACTCAACCTTTCCATGTGGTAGGCATGCAATAACATCCTAAACACACGGAAGGTGGGATGAAATGAGGAAGACGATTATGATAAGTGATTATTATTCATTTTGACGCTCCTTCGGAGAAAAACCCTGAATGTCATTAAAATACATCAAGATTAGTTGGTGTAGAGACTTCATTGTTCACTTTGAAGTGTCTCTGTATATATAGGCATCCTGGCGTTTCTTATGGAACAGGAGTTGTATTACAAGCCATTACACACACACAGACAGGGGGAGAGGGGGGGGGGGGGGGGGGCTAATGTTTGTCAGTGTGGTTGAAGGAGGGAGATGATGTTCTCGAAATTCAGTTCTTTTTCGTGTTTATTACAAAGTTTGAAGACTTTGATATAGCAGTGTTAAGGCTTCTGAAATTTTCCTTTTTGTCACTAAGCTGTAATTTCCACATTTTTTTTTGAACTTGACAAATTTTATATTATATCGCAGTAGTACATGGGTAGTACTTAACCTTATATACAGATGAACTCCAAACTCCACTGTTCGAAGTCTATATTGAGTCTAAAACATCAATTATAGAGACCGTTTCATTTAAGTATAATTGATTAAACCAAAAACATAACAACAAAATGCAGTGAAGTTTAACTTTCTGCATACTATTCTCGATGCTCTTAAAATACCTAGAATTCCTCTCTTTCCAGGTTGCCCACCATATTGAAGTGGGGACAATTCTCCATCTAGTTCTGTCTTTTGCTAGCATAGCTGCCTCCTCCCAGCTTTTTAGAGCTTCAGTAATTCTCCTAGGCATAGTCCAGGATATGCCTTTAAGACTCAAGAATACCCTCCATAACTGTTGGATAAATTTGCAGTGTAGAAATAGATGGTTAACAGTTTCTGATGTTTCCCCACATAGAACACACCTAGAACATAATGTTATCCCCCTCTTCATTACATTATCCTGTGTCAGAGCTGCATCCTTAGCTAGCAACCATATAAATCATGAGACTTAATAAGGAATTTTGCATTTCCAAATTTGTCTCCATGGCCAGGTAGGAATCTGTTGACTTGGTTGCTTCATCAACATGTAGGCTGCACCTACTTTAAATGTACCTTTGCTGCTTCCTTCCCATCATAATACATCTGCTGCTGTCAAGAGTCCATTGAAACTCTTCACAGTCATGAGTTGTCTCCAGAAATGGAAATTCCAACCTTGTGTGGTCCAAATCTCTGCTATGGTCCTTTGTTGTGAGAAATATGTTATATGTGTCTGCGAAAAAGAGTTCCATATTACCCAACTCATGACATTCTTCCTTCCAAAATTTGGTCTTGTTCCTATTCCCCACTTTCACCTTGGAGTTGAGTTTGATTTCCTCCCAATATATCTCTTATGTATCTCATAAGCTGACTCCATAAGGTGAAGTCACATCCTTGGTCATCCAGCTATCTTCAGCCCATATCTGGCACCTACCACTCTTTTCCACAGTAACTGATCTTCAATTGAGTACTTCCATAGCCACTTCATTCTGAGTGCTTTACATTGAAATTTCACTTTATTCTCAATCCCCCATTTTCTTCCCAGTTGTCACAGATTTCCATTTTATTAGGTGAAATCTTTTCTTCTCTTTGTTACCTTGTCACAGGAACTTCCTTCTCATACTATCCAAACTTTTGATGACACATGCTGGAATAGCAAACAGTGACATCATTAATGTTGGCAGAGCATCAAGGACTGAGTTGATGAGGGTCAATCTCCCTCCCGTAGATAGGTACTGTGTAGTCCATCTAGCCTTTTTTTTCTCATACTTCTTTATTACACCATTCCAAATTTCAATACTTGGACTCTGCTCCCAAAGGCATGCCCAAGTAAGTTGTTGGCAAAGTGCCAACTTCACCACCAAATGTTGAGGCTAGACAGTTCTATGATTGACTTCATTAATGGGATACATGAAGCTTTTCCTCCATTTAATGTGCAAGCCAGATACCCCGTCAAATAAGACCAGAATCACCCATAAATATTTCAATTGATCTTCCTCAGCTCCACAGAAGATGAGTGCATCATCAGCATATTGAATGTGTGTCACTTCCAAGCTTTCTGTTCCATCTCTGGACACATCAAAACCTTTCGACCATCCTCTTGTGTTAGAACTCAGAAGGAGTTGCTTTTGGTTTTGGTACCTTCTTTGTACTTTGTCAGTAAACCTTTACCTTATCAAAAAAGAACTCAGAAGGAGTTACATTGATCTTTATCCTAATTGTAAATGCATGTCTTTAATCTACAGTTCTTATGAATAACCCTTTCTGTCTGGCCATGAAGAAAACCGAGTTCAGCATAAATTTCAGTGCATTTAAGTTTTTCCTCGTTGCATTATGGATCTGTTGATTATGGTTATAATTTTTTGGTTCCTCAGGGTTGGCCATATTTAGCTGTATGCCCACAACATTATCTAGTGGAGTGGCACTAACTCGTGTAAGTTGAATGTCCTATGTTTTGCTTGGTATTGCCTATGCAGAACCAAACATGGAAAATAGTTGGTTGTTAAATTTGACTGCAGTATTCACTTAAATACAGTTAGCAGGAGGAAACTCTGCTCTTGCGCTTGTGATGACTTTAATATCAAACCTTCTAGGCATTCTGATCGTAAGTTTTCCGAGCTATGAATCCGAATGCTGTAAATCCTTTCCATGCTATTAAGTTTCATGTCAATTATCATATCTCCTTCACTTTATCTGTACATAACACTAGCAAAGTTGGCTGTCTTATTTTATGGCATGTTTTTTTATGTCCAATCGTACTCATGCAACTTTATTAGAAGTTTTGGACTATTGTTCTATGAAATGCTTGAATTTGTGTGGAAGAAGATGATATTTATTAAAGCTTCAAGAATTCATCTTTTGTGGTATATATGCTGAGTTTCTTAAATTAATACCAAATTTCCTGCTAGTCACGTCTTTCTTTTGCATTTTATAATAATAGATTCTTTCTTAAGGAAATCTGTAGTATTTAGGTGTCTTCTAATTGTTGAACCATTTATCTTCATGTTTCTCATCACTCCTTGAAGTTTTCTCCTAGAAACACAAATTTGGAATAAGTAAATTCGAGAATGTTCAGGTGTCAACTGGTATTAGGTGTTCTTCCTTTTTCATAAAATCTTTCTCGTTATATGTATATGTTTCTTGAAAGTAGTCAATATCGCCTTCTTGTGCAAGGGAATTAACTTGCTGTGTTAATTCCATATTGAAACATCCTTTACCTTTTGAAATGAAGCAGCTGAGTTGAAACCAACATGGTAATCAAGATTTATTTTTTGATTATTTATTTTTGTTTACAGTAGAGCAATTGATGGTGACTATTGAAACAAAAGGATTGATATACTCATCTGCTCCATTTGATACGCATAAGATAAATTCCACATTTAAGCTTGGAAATTTTTTGCCTCGCTACTTTCTGCACTTTTAACTATTCTTTTTATCCTCAATGTCGTTCTAGGTACCTTTTTCGATCTCCAAGCTCATAGCTTCTGGTGTTGGTGTTTGTGTCTGTTACCGTCCAGCAGTTTGTTCAAAGGAAGCCCTGTGGTATCACACTTCTAGTGCTCTTTATCATGAGGGAGGTTTAACAGAAATCATCACCATCATATACCACTGTTGAAAAAATTAGAAGTTCTTTTACAACTCCACTAGTTCTTGATAGACAATCTTTATTGCAACCATCTTTTAAAGGTTAAGCAACAAGTAGTCTAGTCTAGTCACTACAATGTTGTAGTTTCTTTACTCTCGTTAGTGTTGCATTGATTTTATTTTCTAGGAATTTCTAGTATAATTTATTTTCAATTGGCACGAACCATACTCAATAGTCATCATGCTCTGACCATATATGATCATTATATGGGTGATGGTTTGGGGAGGGGGTTGTTCTTATCTTAGTTTACTTCTAATTCAGCTTGTATCTTGTTGGACAAGTTCTAGACTATGGCTTACCTTCTGAGCTTCCCCCATCTCTCCTGAGTTTCCCTTGTTTTTGTTTTTCGAAATCGGCTACTTTAAAATCTTTTCTTCGTATATGCATTGTTTCAATGATGTCTTCACTTCTACATTTAGTATGAACAATCCAATATGATGAGATAATGAATGTTTGGTTAATCAAGTTGGTTTGTTCCGGAAAGCTAGTGAGATTATAACGCTTTAGAAAGATGAGAAATGTTTCCAAGAATACATAACATTTCTCATAATATTTATGCACTTTATCTCCAAATATCTGGAGACCTGCTGCAGGAATCCAATGTGTAGGTGACAAATGGACTAATTTCAACCTGCTTTCAACTTCCTGTTAGCAGTTTTAGCCAAACATTTTCTTATTGCGGAGAGAATATAGTTCTCCTGGGAAGGAATAAAGATAGTGTAGTATCTTTTCCTTGATTTGATGTTTTCTGCTGGCTAAAAGGGAGATCAAGAGGACCAGCATGTGCTTACCTCTTGTGATTGTGATGTATGATTTTCTTCATAAGATGTCGAAGAGAATCCCCACAGGCCGTTTTATAGAGCTATCCGCCATTTGCAACCTCATTGGAGTGGGTTTAGGATCTCCTAGACCCAACTTGTTGAAAATCACAAGGGGCATCAAGTAGATACTTGCCCCGAGGTGACACAGTGCTTTGTTGAACAAGTACACCCTGATGGTGCACGGAATCATCTTTCTTTTGTAAAGCAGAAGATCCATAAGGATTTCTTAGAGTCATCTTGTTATCTTCAAGCTTCTTTTCCTGGTACTAAAAATATTAATCAGTCTTGAAAAAGTACATATAACTTGCTTGAATTGAAGCCATCTTCCATATATGGTTTCATTTAGTGCTCAAAAGGCCCAAGTCTAAACAGAAGAGCAGAGATAACTGAAAAGGTTATATCTCATTCATTTATTGAAGGATTTTCTTTTTGGGTTGTGATAAGAAAGCATTTTGTTGGAACTATTTTACACCAAGATATATATGGAGTATCCAACCTAAAACATTTCATATGGACAGACTTCCTTTAATAGATAGCATCAAGATGTTTCTTTTTCTTCATGTACCTTTGAAGTTTCGACGACTAATTAATGCCTTCTCTTTTCTCCCTTGTTTTCCTCCCTTTACAGGCTTTACGAGAATGTTTCAAGGGTAAGTGATCTGCACTCATCGAAAAAGTTAGATGTTGTATCTGAACTATCTCATAGCTTGAGTGGTTTCAAACCTGCTTTTTCCCATGAATGCGTTAATGCCCAATCTGGACCACCATCCTAAGTGCTCTCAACTATTGGTTTTAATATTTTAGCTTTTTATACTAGGGAATTTGACTTTCCTCTTCCTTACAAGATCTTGTGGAGGGTATGTTAAAAGATCATTAATGTAATTACACGAGGCACACAGATTAGGAGAGGGAAGGACCTAGGCTATTTTCCCTGTCCAAGGCTTCAAGCTCATGTGACATGCACAGGTTAATGTTTTTGGCACTCTTTTTCTCTGGTTGTTGGTCAAACTCAGCCTAAAGGGCCTGAGATGACAGTTACCATTCTACTTTGCTTCTTTATTCTGAAAATCACTTTGATTGAAGTATTGTACCATTGATGATACAAGTTGTGTTAAACTCAGATACATAATCTTAATTGACTTCAAATTGCAAAATTTGATCTTTTAACATCTAGTATTTGAATGCATGAAGTGTCTCATTGCTAGAACTAGACTTCCCATTGAGAAACTCCATACCATTTAATAATGTATTGGATATGTGATATGAATTTGTCACGACCCAAAATCTGTAGGATCGGTGGCTGGCACCCGACTTCCTCCTTGCTGTGCGAACCGAAATCAGTTATATCTAAATCAGTCAACCCCAATAGCATTAGGGCTAACATAAGCAAATCACCAAATAGAGCATAAACTTCATAACCAAATATGTATCCGAAATACGTAACTGCAACACAGGTCTAAGCCCCAACCACAGAGTATCCAAATATTTCATATTAATCATAACACAGTTCTAGCATATACAATATGCAGGAACGACCAAATTAAGCATGTCTCATATCATGCACATAAATCATAGCATTTATTCTGTCAACCCAGTATAATGTCCTAGTTCTTCTGTATATGCTTGTCACTTCATATACACATACATAACGTGTATCTCAAGAAAAATAGTATGCTTATTCTTTGGGGGAAAAAACTCTTAGAGGTCAAAATCTGTACTTACCTTGGTTCAAGATAGACGACTCTGATCTATACTATGGTTTCAATGTGATTGGACAAACCCATTGGAATCAGTTATTGAAAATTAACCTTGGTAAAGCCAAGGTGACCCGAAAAGTCAACCATTGGTCAACAAACTCAAATCCGCAATTTTGGTATTGCACCAGATACATCAGAAACAGTTCTACACCTGGTTTAAGTTTTCAACTTATCCGAACCCCTTGGATCTCATCCTAAACCATCCAACCAAGTAATAAATAACAATAACAACATGTTACCAGTTACAAAAAAAATAATTAACCATAACAACCTACATGTACGCTATGCTCAAAACATTAATCTGGAACATAAATACAGAATACTCAATATGAGGGGTCTGGTTGTTGCATCAAACTGCCTAATGTATTACTAATTTTTTTAAATTATTTCTATTGCAGGTGTGGCTGAGTTTTCTGATCGAAATCGTAAGCTTTTATCAATGATGAGTGCTCTCCTCCTCAGTCTAGTAAGATCCAGATTCCAATTTACTATATCCTAGTCTATTATTGATGCGTTTATTGGGAAACAATATTCCAGACGTGAAATCATTTGGACAGATGATGATTAATATTTTTGTAAGTCGAATAAAACTTCTCTGAGTGGATTAGGGCTCTTGTTAATTCAGTTTTATAGGACTTCCGCCATTTCTAGTTTGTTAGGACTCTTGCTACTGTAAACCTCTATTTAGCAGAGTTGACGTTATTAATGAAACAAGTTGGATTTTATCAAGTCACAGAGCTTCAGAACTTTCTCAAACGAGTTCCCAGGTCTGCAGTTCCCCGAATAAAGTGCAAAATTCAGCAATCATAGGCAGATCAAAGAACAAGAACAAGGGCTTGGACCTAAGTGTTGGGCCTGACTTTCCAGTTAATCGTCCAGCGACTCTGATCCAAAATTGACAACCTTAACAATTTGGTACCGAGCTTGTCACCATGGACGAAAATACCGTAGAAACAAAGTCAGGAAGTCTTCTATAGGAGGCCCAAACTCAAACCGAAGAAAATAGTAGTTGTAGAAGCAAGGATGAGCTCCAAATTCCAGCAACTGTCGCAACAAATTGAAATGTTAATCTGCACCAGACACGTGCAATTGAAACGGTCATCTGCACCACCACACGTGCAAAGGGAGTTGAAGTTGAAGACAGTCGTCTGTCCAACGAATCAGTAACACAGGTGAACAGCTAGGTGTGCATCTAGGAGGAAGAAACAACAACAATTACTTTGGTACGGATGACAACAACAAGATACACTAAATCAGACTTCACTACTTATGATGGAAGTGAAGATCCCCTCTTATTTGGTTTCACCATTGTGAGAACCAACGCACAACCAACCAAGAAAAAGTAGGCTTATCTTCTTTTCACGTGGTAGGGAAGACGCAAGTGTGGGTTTATCAACTGGAACAAGAGGAACCCAATTTAACATGGTGTGTCTTCAAAGAATATTATACTCTTTGAAGATGCTCTAAAGATCGTCTGCCATTCTTTTGCATTAAGCAACGTTAGTCTTCAAATGTTCTCTGAAATGACCATGGTGGTTCTCATATCTTCGTTTGTTTTTTGTTATGGAATAGGAAATCATGTTTGTAATTTTATGTTATGAGCTGTTTATGCTCCCCCACTGCCCATGCATTTAATTCATGTTACCTTCTGAAGTCAAGGAAGCGTCTTTCACTGAACTGATTGCCAGAATGTTTATATGGACAAAAAATTTTACTCCCATCATACTTTAGCTTTAGTTTTTTTCGTTTTGTAAAAAGAATTTGGAAAGCACTGCCTAATGAGTAGTTTTTTAATTCAGGCCCCTTTTATACAAGTGAGCAGATCGAGGTCGTTGCTTTTATTGGTTAAGCCAGCGGTATTTCTTCTGGCTGTTGTGTTAGGAGTGTATGCTTCCAGCTCTCCTTTCTCTTCATCTTCGTTAACTTTTGATATTTAATTTGACTCATTTTTATGGCATTGTGGACTGATGTAATCAATGCAAAATGAATTATGGCTTAACTTTTAATGTTTAATTTGACTCATTTTTATGGCATTGTGGATTGATGTTATCAATGCAAAATGAATTCTGGCTTACATAGGTATATGTTAGGGAAACTTTTGTGGACTAACAAGTTGTCACTGAACATGACTTTTAATATCTGGGGTTTGTTTTTTGGCTCTAGTGTCTTTTGTTGCACTTGTACATGTAGCACCTTTTGAAGAACCAAGTAAATCCTTTGTCTTTGGCAATGATCTCTCTATAGCTTTGTTGGCATTTGTGCTAATACCATTAGTTGATGTGGAAATATTACTATAGTTAAGAAAGCCGTGTGCTTTTATTCATCCTCCTCCATCGATCACAATATTTGGTGGCCTTTTCATGCGCTGACGTTACCTAATCACCTTGGTCAACAAAAATAGACGGAATAGCATGTCCATCCCTGATTGACCCAGGGTATAAGCAGATAGCTTGCTTCAGTTTTGGAGATCACTGACTGATAAGGTTTTTTGCAGGCTTCTACATCTCAGCCTCTTTGCTTTCAATGCTCTGGCAATATCATTACTCTCCACTATTTCAGGGGGTAGTGAATCATCTTTTTCGAAGAAGCAAAATATTAGTGCTGTTTTACTTGTCGCAAGCCAGGTAAACTACATCTTATCTTTCTGCTCATAACAGCTATATTGCATCAGTCTAGAAAGCTTGATGCAGAGATTAGAGAAACCCACAATTCCATATTTTTTTTTAATTTTTTTTTTTTACCTTTTTCATGACATGATCGAGGTGTCCTAATTTCCTTCGTCTTACTATTACAAGAAAACTCTGCCTGTAATGGTAGCAGTAGTAGAACAGCTTGGTGGTGCTCTTGGTGAATCTGGTTTATTGGTTCTTCCATGCATAGCGGCACATCTGAACCAGGTTATTCTTGATTTCTTCAACTTTTTGACTTTGCATTTCCAGTTTGCTAACATGAAATATCATTTGCTGCAGATCATCTTCGACTCTTTTTTGGTGAATGTTTGGTTTCAAAAAGAGCATGAGTTGAAGAGTGCTTAGATCACATTGTCAGTCAAGGATTATAGCTTCATTTACAGTTTGTGCACGACAAGCATTTTTTAAAGTTATCCTTCCATATATATGTTTGCTCAATTGTGAGAATACTGTTATCCGAATATAATAGCCTTTTCTCTTGAAGAATAATAATAATGCATCTACTTAAGACTATAAATGGTGTTGCAAGGTAATTGTTCTATAGCTCATACAGGTTTATTTTCTATGTATGTACCTATTTTTCTTTCTACTTTCACTTCATTTATCCCTAATTTGTGTAATTGAGCTCAAAATTACTGTAACTATTGACAGTGGCTTTTCTTCGTCAAAATCTAAGTTGATTGATATACTTAACTCTCAAAGTTTATACAATTAGAAGCACATTTTACTTGAAGTAGATTTAGATGTGAGTGAGTAGGAGTCATCTAATTATGTGTTTGTTAAGTTCCTTGTAGGGGTGTACATGATCGGTTGATTCGAGCTTTACAAATTATTTGTGTCGGGTTTTTGAATTTATAAATCAAACCAAATCAATAAAATTCAGATTTTTCAACTTCGAGTTTTTTTTGGGTTTCTTTGGGTTTTTTCGAAAAATTATTCATACAAACATATAATTTACTTGTACATCAAATATTTCTTTAGTCCTACCAAGATGCAACTATCTAAGTTATTTATCAAGAAAGTAATTTAAAAAGATGATATGATTAATGACACTAAAATATCTAACAAAAAATAATAATAAAATCGCGTAAAATATATTACGGGTTAATAAGTCAAAATGAAATTGATCATAATTTAAAGTACTAAATCATGCTAAATACGTTTAGCAAGTATTAGTACATGACTAAATAGTAAAAGAAAGTAAATTAGGCATGTATTTTAATTGTCTAAATCTATGTAAAATTAAAAAATAAATATTCAATATTATTGTTCATTCTTAGTGTTGAATGATTTTCTTTTGCATTAAGATTAATTTGATTTTTTATTTATCATAAACTATAATATTTATTAAGTCAATTACGAATTCTAACTTCAAACGTGAAATAAATATATTAAAAGATAAAAAAAACTATGATGAAAAAGTATAGAGATATTTAACAATGATATCAATAATATTTTGAGTAAAAATAAAATTGAAAATTAATATAGAATGTCGGGTTGGTGGTCTGGCTAACGAGCAAGAGTTGTTCCCCCTATACGCTCCTTAAAAAAAGGCGTTATTATTTGTATGTCGGTTTTTGGACCCTATGTTGAGTAAGGGTTCCAAACCAGAACGAGAGCTAATCGGGTCAATCAGAATGTCCTTATTTCAGAAGAGAACCAGAACCATATCCTTCACACATTTAGTCTGATCTTATCTGCGCTATTGCCCGATCATAGCTGTACTGTATTAGATTAGTTAGAAAGACCAGCTTTTGACAATAAATCCAATGAATACTTGCACTGGGTTCCAAAACTCTTTGCGACCTCATCATTCTAGTTTTTAGTTAAGTGACTGCCGTTGTTGATGTTCGATCATTTAACTCGCAACCAAGGAATGTTCCTGATCTGCGAACAGAACCGCAGGAGGTTACCGCGACAACAAACCAACATGCATGATTTAGAGAAGGATGATGATCTATCGTGTACGCGGGGAGGGTTGGTTTTTTTTAGTTGAAACCAACCCAACCCAAATATAGTTGGGTTTTTTTCCAACACCAAACCAAGTCAAACCAAATCACTAGTCGGGGTTTTTTCCGATTTGATTCGATTTGCAATTTGATTCGATTTTGTACCGTATTTCTAGACCAACTACACTTTTTGCAACTTAATGATCACATTGATGTAGAGAAGATGTTGAAAGAGGTTCCTGATCGCTAAATTATTCATGTTTTAGTTGGGTTTTGGACCTAACTCAACCTTCGAAAGTTATAACTAAAGAGGTCACTTTCAACCAAAAGTCTCACACGTTATAGCTCAAGAGGGAAAGATTGTAGAAGTTCATATAAGCATGAAATTTTAATCCATTATAACACCCTTCTCACACCTAGACTATCAGGTCCGACTAAAGCATGGACCGGGAGCCCAAACGAAGATGAATCTGACTTTGATCTTAACTCACCCTCAAAAGTTAGCCGATCCTACCCAAGTCCTTAAAACCAAGTTGTCAATCCATTCTCCAAACTATGTGGATATTTAATCCACTCTAGCACGTCCTTCACGCTCAGGCACAACTGAAGCGTGGATCAAAAGCTCAAACGAGGATAGACTCAATTCTGATATCATCTAAAGATATAATACTAGAATCTAACTCAATCCCATAAAACTCAACAATCCTTCTCTCATAAGCTAACTATAGAATTATGTTAGATCCATATGTTATATCTTTACCATTCATAAGAGACAAGATAAACTCTTTTATCTTCTCCTTTCTTATGCATGATAATTGTTTGGTCATAGTTACTAATTTATGACAAATTCTTAATGCAAAAGTAAGATAAGATTGTGTAGCAGGTAGGGGTTGGCAGTTAGGCCTATTATTATAATTTCTACATTATGTTATAGACTGAAGTAAAATGTAATGTCTATATTCGATGTTGTACTATTTAAAATTTAATTTTGGATTTGTTTTGTCAAAATTGTAAAAGAAAAGCAAATAGATGTTGTTGACTATTTTAGGTTTACATATGTCATAATTCAATCTGATTGAACTTTAAAATTACCAAACAATCCACCCTATATCTTACCTATTAACATTACTAGAAAATTACAGATTTAGGGAAAATTTGTGTAATAAAATATGATTTTTTTCATCGAATCAATTTCATTGGGAAAATGTATAGTGAGAAATAGATTTTCATTGAAATAACGTAAATCTTCTTATTTTTTTTCATATGAAATAATTACTATTTCCTGCCGACCAAATTCAATTGAAATATAAGTCGAATAGACACGGAGCATTTTTCAAATGAAAAATGGTAAATAAAAATAAAAAATTAGCATGTCCCTCTTACCCTATAACAAAAATAACTTTTAGTGGCATTAAATATTAACACATAATAAAGAGTGCTAACCTCTTTACCGGCATTAGTAAGTGCTATTAGAACCAATGTCGCTAAAGGCTTTAGGGACATATACAAAGAGTGACAATGGCGCTAAAAGTACATATTTAGCGACAATTAAGAATTAAATGTCACTAATGATCATTTTTATTGTAGTGTTAGAGTTGTTTAACAAGCAATTAAAACCAACTTACTAAAATATGAAGCATTATATTACATCTAAGACACTTAATTTGGTCCCCATAGAAATTACACGCACAATGATAACAACAATTTTCTTCAAATGTAAAAATAAATGAAAAGTTAGAAAAAATTAAAAATGTTTTTAAAATTACTATGGTTTCTTGAAAATTTTTCCAGCAGCCACAGCAGCATCAATAACATCAGTGATAACTCTAACAACTGTAGTAATTGAACATGTATTTTCTTTGAATGTTGGAGATCCTGATTTTGTGAACTTAGCTACACAACTCAAGAAGTTCTCATTGCACTCCAAATTTAGATAATTATCTGTCACATAAAAAAATAACAAAAATAGCTAAGAAGAATGAATTAGGCGATTAGAATCAATCAGTGTAATGAAATAAAGATTCGCATGTGTGTGTGTATATATATAATATATATAGATTATATATATATATATATATATATATTATATATATATATATATAGATATATTATATATAGGTTTCTCTTTAAATGTATGTATGTGTAGTTTGCTTTACAAGTTTAAGATAGAAGATGTTTGTATAACTATATAAATTATTTCATTAAAGATAAGTCGGGATTTTAAAGTTTGGTTACTGAATATAACAATATGTCATTCTTTTTTAGACCCACTAAAAAAAAGAATAACTTTTTGGGGGTAATTATATCTTTTTGTACCATCCTAAAAAAAAAAAAGAGAAATGTATTTGTTTTGTATATTAAGTATAATAATAAATATACATTATCAGTATACATATTTTATATCTTAATGTAAACACCATTATTTAATTATACATATCTGCATGGTTCGAGCCAAAGAACAATTGAAGTAAGATTCGTTTATGCCAACAAACTGTCACTAAAAATTATTTTTAAACCCTACTTGTGGAAATGAAACAAGTTATTATGATTAAAGTAACATAGCATCTAAATATCCGCTACTAAAAAAACATACAATTACCTCTAAAATATATCGATAATTCCTAGTTAATTCATCATTAAATAATTCTTAGCTAATTAATTTTTATATAATTAATTGCTAATTTATAAATAAATAAAATTAATATGAAAATTTACCATTTAGCTATGAAATTTTATCAATCAATTACCCAAGTTCATTGATTTTTGGCCAATCAGAGCTTCTCCATAATTTGAGTATGATAAACACCAACTTTGATGTGTCAACATATGCATTATTGACTACAACTACCTCCCATAATTCATATATATTATTTTCTCTAGCTAGGTGTCTTGCAAAGCAACTTCCTCAGTAAAACCTTCTTTGTTACTTGTCACTCGTTAATTTATTGTTTCTTTCGTTTCAATATATATGATATTTTTAAAATTTAAATAAATTTATTTTTAATTATAAATTTTTATATACCTTTTAAATGCTTTGAATGTTTAATTTTTAAAAAACAAAAAATGTCTATTTATTGGGGTTGTAAGAAGATGTTTACATAATTAAGTCAATTAAAAATAAATGTAGCTAATTTATATACTAAAATATATATTATTAATAAAAATAAAAAATGATAAAGAGTATATAAATCATTTACAACTTCATTGCATGACTTCAAATTTTTTAGAGATAAAAGGTGTGAATTAGGAACTATGAGTGTGTTTGGTATTGTGGAAAAATATTTTCTATAATCTTTTTTTTAATGTTCAATTAGTTAAATATTTTGAAATCAAAATATATTAATAATTAGGAAATTAATTTCCTTAACTAAAGTAAGAAAATAAATTCCATAAATAATAATATCCCACGACGTCAATTATGTTTTTATCGTACCTTGGACACCTCATTTTCACCTTTTATCCTACAACTCTCGACCCCACCACCACAAACCCCACCTTCCGTGATATTTATGTCGCGTTTTATATAAGTTTAAAAAAATCACTTATTTTTATAAAGATATTTTTTTTGAGAAAACATTTTTCTTCATGCATGCCAAACACACCCTATGTATCAACCTTTAACGCCGTATAGTTAAAATTGAATTCTATATTATATATAAGGTAAATGTGAATAAAGTTTTTATGTTTTTATTGTTATTATAAAATTCAAAACTCAGTAAAGTAAATAACTTACTGTCTTTGTGTTGTATACATAAATCATGCTTCATACAACAAGCATCAAGTGCATCACATGGTTGTTCCCCAGGGCATCCACTATACATAATTCCACAATATTTACCATATCTTAGAAATGGAGGAACTGCAATGAAATCATTATTAAAATTTTATTAACTATAGAATTTATATAATTAAAAGTAGAAGTAGTTTTAAATATTGAAACATAGTGTACCTGCACAAAACTTTGATTCACATGTTCTACTGCATTCTTTTTCCTAAAAATAAAAAATTGAATTAAAAAAGAAAAAAGAAAAAAAAAGTTGATTAGGATAAGTTTGTGAATAATTAACATGAAATTGTTCTAAGCAAAAAAAAATATGATACATTTGGATGAATAATAATCTTCTTTTCATTTTTAATCAGAATTTTTAAGTTCGAACTCTACTTTAAAAATATCTATTAAATTGGGTCCACCCCTACCTTACCCATAGGGGTAACTAATTATCCCATTAGTTTTTTTATCTAGGCTACTATATATGGACAAAAGCAATTCATTTGCTTTGTCAAAATTTATAGTTGACATGAGTTGTGATTAATGTAGATCTACTCAATGAGCTAGAGTGACCTTATTTTGTCTTATCAATTTTAGGGAAACTCTGAATACATGCATAAATATTTGTATATATAGATCTTTTAGGTGCTTAGATCCAAAGGTGAGAGGAAAACAATCAAGATCGTACGCTAAGATTTCTAAGCAAATCAATTAGTGAAAAAGAAAGTAATCGATCGATGATACTCAGGAGGTGGGCTTGGAAGCAGCCGCTATGGGTATTGTTTTACAATTGAAGTACTACACTAAAGAATGGAAAATTATGGAGTTTCTCTACTCTAATGAAATGAGTAAATACATGACAGATATCTGAATTAGTCGAATTATTAAATTCTGAAATATCATGATCAGTGGTGGAATCAAAATTTAAAAGAAGATCCAAATTATGAAGAAGTACACGAAAAAACTAATGAAAATTCAACATCATAATATTCATATGTATAAACAATATAATATCCGTTGATCCTACCTAGCTCCGCCTCCGAACATGGTTATAGGAAAGCATGAGATGAGAGAGATATAGAAAGAAAAATTTACCAAGGAGAGGCCAGCATTAGTTTCAACACCAACATTAAGTGCATGAATTGAAATTGGGGAATTAAATAAATTGGTGAAAATTGCTATGATGCAAAATGCAAGAAAGTGTGGAGATAATTTCACCATTTGAACTAAGCACAAAGAAAGAAAAAATAAGACAAAGTTTTTTAAAATTTTAATAATTTAATAGAAAGGCTCTGATTTATAGGAAAAAATGGTTGGTGACAAAACAAAAATATATGTGTATAGAAACTGAATCCTTTCTGGCTGAGTTGATGAGATGATATTTGTCTTGTAACGTCTCGTGACATGATTTTGGCACTTTTTGGACATGATATATAAACACTATCAATTATTTTATTTTATTTTAACAGTGAGAAGGATGTGAACCTCAATTATTTGATTCAATATTTACTAGGAGAGATATTTTCAAAAATATATGTTTCAGTATAAAATATTAAGTTGTGTAATCCAAATATATATAAAAGAAGGGACTAATTTGAGTCATTTCTAATAAGTTAAAGGATATTTTTATTTAATAGATGAAAGAAAGGGTGAATTTGATTCAATAAATAGAAGGAGAGTATTTTTAAAAACATTAAAAGATATTTGTATAACTTTTTCCGTTTAAATTATAAACTTCTTTGTACAAAAGGTTATGGTAGACATTTAAAATTTTGTGGGACTCTACAAGATGTGTTTGATTCTATTTATAATTCTTGAAGGCTACTCAACCTTAAACTCTAGTTCATATCTATATAAAGACTGTTATATTCACTTAAAATGACTCGAATATCTCATAAATTATTGTTATTCACAAAGAGATCATGAACACCTCGAATATTGACTTTCTTAAAAAGCAATCTCGAATATATCATAAGCTCTTAGGTATTCATAAAGATCAATGTCTCATAATTTTTGGGCATTCACAAAAAGAAATCATAGAAAGTCCAGTTTTCTAACAAGAAGACAGAGAGAACCCGTGGATCAAATGCTGCAGATTTCTTTAGAAACTACAAAGTTTAAGAATTCAAGCATTCAACTCAAGATCAAGACCATCATATTCGAGAACAAGCTCAAAAAAACCCTTGACTTTAAGTACAAGACAAGATCAAGTTGAAGTTCATCAAAATTATATTGAAGATCAAGCTTGAAGACTCTTGAATTTAATTAGTACGAGTTGAGATCAAGCTCAAGCTCAAACTCAAAAGCTCTTGAATTTATATTCAAAAAGACGAATTACGGGATCCATATATATTGTAACACTCACATTTTAAAATTATACACTACGATTATTGCGGTATTCTCCAATTCTGATTATTATTTTCTCGACACAAATTTTACTGTCTATAAATCTCAGAATTTATAGGCAATAAAATTTTGAGAATGTAGACAATAATATTTTGAATAATTATAGACAGTGAAATTCGCGTTGAAAAAATATTAATCAGGATCGAAAAGTATCACAACAATCACAATATTTGATTCAAAATATAAATGTTACAATCTTTATGAAATTGAATATAAATTCAAGAACTCTTGAGCTTCATCTTGAACTTGTACTTGGATTCAAGTGCGTTAGAGCTTGATCTTGAATATAATCTTGATAAACTTGAACTTGACTTGTACTTGAATTCAAGGACCTTCGAGCTTGATCCTGAATGTAATATTGATGAACTTGAGCTTGATATTGACTTGTCATGCGGAAGTTAGCAAAGCGAATCTCAAAAGTCCACGAGTAAGAAGACAAACGAGAAGTATACCTATAAACACAAACATAGTTTGGTCAATCGACCTACGTCCACAAAGAAGATGAGAAATTCACTATATAAATATGATAGTACAAAATATAGAGAGAAACAACGTAACCTCAACCAATTCACTCGAAATACAATGAGATTCACACAAGTGATAACGTATCACTTGTGTCCCACGAATTTTTTCCCCTAACCAAAACTCTCAAAGCCCCTAAGACTGCATTATGAATGTTATTATGTTAGAAGTAACAAGTCTCTATTTATAGTGTTCTAAACCTTTTGCTACAATAAAAGGACTAGTCAAATATGAAGACTTTATATTTTTCTTTAGAAGAAGAAAAACCTATATATGGTAAGAAACTTAGGGCAATACCTAACATCACCATTCGCTTACTAATCAAAGCAATAAGGCTAAGTTAAAAACAAACAAAAACAACTAACATAATACCTGACTTAACTTGACTTCAACGGGCAACTATGACCTTCACATTGAGTGCGCACAATAGGCACTTAAACTTATATAAAATTGAACAAGTAGACACATGTGTCCTACATGACATAATACATGTAGGTTGTCACGTAGGACACTATATTATCATGTAGGACGAATTTGTCTATTTGTACAATTTTACACAAGTTTAAACGTCTACTTATGTACACTCAAAGTTAAAAATACAGTGGCTAACTAACATCAAGTTAAGGGTCATATTTATGGATTATGTCTTATTTTTAAATGTCGAAGATAAAATGACTAATATTTTGGAGCTAACCAGATTTTAAAATATACATATTATAGTTTATTTGACCAAATTTTTAAAATCGATTTATTTTGAAAAAAAAAGTTTATTTCAAAATAAATATACTTTCGATGAGCATCAATTGTACTTGACTAATCAATTTTAAAAATAATTTTGAATTGGAATTAGTATTTGACCAAAAAAATTCAAAAATCATCTTCTATTATAGTTTTTAAGTGATTTTTTTAAGTTTTTCACCTGATATTTGATATATATTAGAATTTATTAATTCAAATCTAAATCAGGTAAGACCAATAAGATATACCACTCTTGATCAAATGTTTTTTCATATTCAAAACCTCTAATTAACGAGGAGGACAATCCCATCAACCACGTCACATAATTCATCTATTTACAGAAATTGACGAAAGATTATCCTAATTTGAGGGATATTTGTATACCAAATGGCTTTTAATTAAATATTGATGCTTGTAGTTACCTTGTTGTATCTCGTGGGGACATATATATCCAAGAATTCACGTGCCAATGTGACAAAAATTCAACTATTCAATTATGCACATGTACTTATTTACTGTGCACTATATTCTCGTCCGTTAAAATTTACTTGTATATTATAATTTATTTTAATATATAAATAAATAATTCAGTTTTATTCATAGTATTAACTTTCTTTTAAGACTAAATACTAAATATCAATGAATGTAAGTATTCTAATAAAATACTCATATAATAATTATTTGTAAAAGAATATATAAAATTTAAAGTGAACATGTAAAAGTAAACAAAGAGAATATTAAAAATATCATTAATAGATGAACTAGATTTATTTGTAGGGAGTTTTATTGTTACTTGACCAATGTTTGTAATGCCTGTACAAAGTAAGTGACTTAAACATGGACATCTATATAGTAATTAATTTTATTTTTAATATAAAAATCAAGTAAAATAAAACTATTTGAAGGGAACTGTTAAAAACGAATAATTATTTAAGTTATGGTAGAGGGTTGTAATCATGATTTATACATGTTAACTTTCTTTATTACTATAATAATTGTTAGAAGTTGTCATAATTGTGGTGAGTAAAAAATAACGTGTAAAATAAAGTGGTAAAAGAAAGAATAACGTCTAGACACCTCTCTGCTTAATATAACATTATTACAAATGCATTTCAAAATATTATATTTTAAACCAACCCTCCCTCCACCCAGCCCACCAGCCACCCCCACCCTATTTTTGTCATTTTCTTTTCTTTTTTTTTTTAAAAAAAAATGGACATTTTAAACCCCTTTTTTTGGAAGTTCCCTCAAAGGGGATTCAATAGATAAGTAAAAGGAGTATCGCGGAGGGAGGGGGCGGGGTGTGGAACCTGACTTCCACATTACAAAACTAATAGTGAGGGCTGAGGGCACATTCTCTCGGTCGTTTGGTGTGAGGGATAAAAATAAATAGTGATGGGATAAAAATTTTGTATCTTATTTCGTTATTATGTTAGGATTACTTGTCCCTCCATTTATATCATACTGATGGGATAAGTTATTACATATATATATGGTGGCAGGGGCGTAGCTACCTTTTGGCTAAGGTGTCCAATTGGACACCCTTCGTCAGAAAATTATACTATATTTATAAGTAAAATAATAATTTAAATGGTTAAATAATACATTTTGGACACCCTTGAAAAACAATAAAAAAATTCTAGCTTAGGGATTTCAGTTGTTCAACTCTTACTAAGTTCTTTGAAACTTGCAGTGATTTCGGCCCGTTAATTGACTTTGTTTTTTTTTCTTTTCATTAGAAAATTAAATAAAATTTAAAAATAATTATTTAATTTAAAGTTAATAAGCAAATCTTATTCTTTTCATTAAAAATTTAAATAAAATTTAAAAGTAATTATTTGATTTAAAGTTAATAAGCAAATCCTATTTATTTATTTCAATAAAGATACTAAAAGTGAAAATACTTTATATAAATTTCTTTAAGGGGGAAACTTTTCCACATATAGCCACTAAAAATTAATTGATTACTCTCTATAAAACTATGTTTTGATAATTACACTTTGAGCTACATGTTATTTGGAGGAGGAGGAGAGCGGAGACTGGGAGGAGAGGAGGAAGCGAGGAGAAAGGGGAAAAAGAGCGGCAGAAGAGGAATTGTCTATGGATATTTGGTTAGAAATTGTATTTAATTGTATATATGGCAAGAGAGATTGGGAGAGGGAGGAGGAGGAGAGAAGAGGTGAGAGAGACGTGATGAGAAGGAGAGAGAGACGAGCGATCGAGAGGGCCGGAGTGGGAGAGGAAATGAATGTATATGTAGATAATTGTATATAACTGTCTATTATACATAACATTGTATAAATGGCAAGCGAGATCGGAGAGGGGAGGAGAGAGGTGAGCGAGATTGAGAGAGGGGAGGAGAGAGGCGACGCGAGATAGAGAGAGGAAGAGGAGAAGGCGAGCGAGAGAGAGAGGGCAGAGAGTGGGAGGAGGAGTGGGAGAGAGGTGAATGAATTGTATATAAAATTGTTTATTAGAACATATTTAATTTTTTATATCCTGGCGAATTATAAATATGTTACAAACCATGAAAAGTATACAAACTCGAAGTCAGCCCACGCAATTAATGTATAATATTAGTCGCGAGTGGTAATTATAGCAAACTATAGCTATGATGAGTAATTAAATAGTATAAGTTTGCTTATCCGCGTAATTTTCCCTTTCTTTTAATATAGCTAGTTTGATTTTTCTTTATTTTCATTTTTCGTTGTTGGTCATCAGAGGTTTGTGAAATCTTGAAGCATAAACGTGATTTCACTCTTAACTGAAATATCTCTTTCCTATCAGAATAAAACGTGAACATTAAAGCTAAATATATGTAGTTTGATTTTAAAATTTTTGGATATTGTAATTAAAAAGGATTAATCATTAATGTTGTGTAGGTTGATTTACAAATTAATACACCCACGCTAAATTATTTTAAAAGTATGAGAGTTTTGGGGACACCCTTCGTAAATCCGGCTATGCTGCCACATATGGCTGGGATAAGTTATTTTAAAATAACTAACTCTCTGATAACTAATCCTAGAATAACTTGTTCCCGACCAAACGATAGTCTAACTTATCAAAATAAAAGTAAAGAAAAAGGAGGAGCATTTCTATTCGTCACATAGACTTACAAAAATTTCTAGGATTCATAAAACAAAAAGCAACCAATCAAAATTCAGTATGATCAAGTTTAACCACTTTTAGTTATAATTCATTCAAATGAGGCATTAACATATCTCTAAATGTATATACTTTATATAAGATTGAATAGCTACGTCCTTATACCTCTTAATTAGTTACATCAATAATTATGTTATGAGGAACTTTCATATATAGCCAATAAAAAATAATCTAATTATTCTTTATAGCTATAGTTTGATAATTACAATTGTATCTACATGTTATAGAGAGGAGAGAGGCGAGCTAGACTAGGAGAGAGGAGAGAGGGAAAAGAGTGGGAGAGAAGTGAATTGTATATGTATATTGGTTAGATAATTGTATATTATACATATGTAATTGTATTACGGCAAGAGAGATTGAGAAAGGGAGGACAGAGGCAGCGAGATTGGGGGATTGGGAGAGAGGCAAGTGAGAGAGGGTAGAGAGTGGGAGAGAGGTGAATTTTATATATATATATATATATATATATGACAAGCAAGATTGGGAGAGAAGAGGGAGAGGCGAGAGGCGAGGGATATTAGGAGAGGTATGAGAGAGGTGAGCGAGAGAGGCAAAGAGGGGAGAGAGGGAATTGCATATGTAATCGTAGATAAGGATATGATACATATATATATAATATATATAATATATATATAATATCTATATATTTGTATAGTCTGGCAAACTATTACATATACAATGTGGCTAATCATGCGAACTCGAACTCAGCACACATAATTAATGTATAATGTTAGTCACTAATGATAATTATAACAAACTATAGCTATAATGAATAATTAAGTAATATAAGTTTACTTAACCGCGTAATTTTTTCCTTATATTATTAACTCTACTATTACTGAAATTGTAAATCTCAAAATTCATAGTCTTTAATTAAATAATTGGCCGAACATAAAAAAAGTTTTTAAGCTAAAACATATGAGTTGAGATCGTCCAACTTTGTCCTGAGTTTGCTTTGGTTTAAAAACACTTTTTAGAGTTATTAAACACCAAATGATTTTATTTTCTTTTAAAAAAATAAAACCTTAAAAACTTAATTATCAATCATTTATATTCACCCAAATATAAATTAAAGTGATCGATCCGATTTGATCCGCTTTTTATATATACATTCAATTTATTAATTTGTAAACACACTAAATTAATAAATAAATTAATAATATATTCGCTATCGATATGCTCATTCTAAAGAGTAAAGAATATGATTTAGCTATGGTCCTAACTTATAATTCAAGCTCAAATATTATACTATAAGTGGAGAAAATTAATTTCTAGTAATGTCTGTATGCATAATCTATGCGGCGTAGGTGTTTTATTCAGCAATACAACGTCATTCACGTACTATTCCTTCCCACTAAAAAAGAGCGATTGAGAATCTCAAGTATCTAAACAAAAATGCTTGAAGCTAATACTATTATTTTCTGAAATTGTCGAGAAATATCAGTTAAATCATTATTTTTTTTAATAATAAGCAACAATATATAATTATAGATAAAAATATAGTTTTTTTATTATTTTAATTTATCAATTGTCGATTATAATTATCAAGGGTCCATAATCAAATCAATAGACGAATAATAAATATACAAATCCTTGAAAATTATCAACACAATAATTCGATACAAATAATCAATGATACTTTTAAGATTTTTATTTGGTAAATCAATCTTGAACGCCCCTAATAAAAAGAGACTTTTTTTCGTTTGGTAATTAGATGAATCACAGTCAATTAGCAAACTATTTAATTTAATATTTTTTCGTTTTAAAATAAGTAAATTATTGTGGTAATGCGCATCTATTAAGAAAAAAAAATTAGAAATAAATAATATTTTTTCACTTTGTCTTTTAGTTGTTGTTAAATTATTTCTGAAAAATATAAATATTTCAAAGTACAATTATAATATAAGTCGTTACTCTCTTGTTTAAAATATCCAAGAAGATATCAATTAAGGGATACAAATTACTTCTTTATTTATGTAAATTATAAAAGACGGTTTCCAGAATT
The DNA here is from genome assembly GCA_027704765.1 of Solanum habrochaites. Classification (NCBI taxonomy): domain Eukaryota; kingdom Viridiplantae; phylum Streptophyta; class Magnoliopsida; order Solanales; family Solanaceae; genus Solanum; species Solanum habrochaites. The sequence goes on along the minus strand of JAKWJA010002495.1, from coordinate 6,070,692 downwards.
CAGTATATATATATATCTATATATATATATATATATATATATTATCTATATATATATATATATATATATATATATATATTATATTATAATATATATATATATAAATAGATATTTCAATAAATTAGGGCTGTTGTTCGATAAAGATATTTCAATAAATAGGGCTGTTGTTTCGATAAAGATAGATAATTTCAATAAAATAAGGGAATTGATTTTCGTTTGTTTCTGTTTTAAAGTTGTAAAATCATACTCAGTTACGTCCTCACTCTTGTTGTTTATTATGTAATAATCACTCTAGTTTCTGGTTTTTTAAAATTTCCGTAAATTATAAATTTTTTTTTTAAATCTTTGAATCTACATAATACGTTCATCTTCTTTCTCTTAGCCTTTTGTTCTTACGAATGATCTTCTTAACCCAACCCGAGAAATTGGTTATCATCGTTCTCCTGTAGAACCTTTAACCGACATAGTCCTAGGAATTTACAGGTAATCCTCGAAATCATAAGAGGGGCGAAGAGAAAACCAGATAATAAATAAAACTAGATTCATAATAAATATTCAGATATTTCCATGAATTTTAGCCAAAAAAATAACACTAATTTATTAACATTTAATCATTAAACACCCATAATTACCTATAGGGGAAGGTTTAACGGAAAAACTTAGATATGAAAACTTACCATAATTAAAACAGAGTGGAAGTTTCCCTTTCGGGGAAACCCGAAGCTTCCCAGTTACTTCAAACAAACTTTAAAAATACTTAAAGAACCAAAACTGAAAATATTTTTACCATGTCTAAAAGATAGTTTTAGGAAAAAAAACGGTGTTCGGGAATTTTTTGCGAGCGTTTGTAGGCGTATTTTCTTTCTTGGCTTTCTTCTATCTGTTGTATTCAGAAAAGTTGCTTTTATAAATGCCTTCGGACTCAAACTCCGGATTTCAAATGGAAAAGGGAAATCTATCACTTCAGCCGGGTTCACATCTGGGCCCCATGTCACGTGAAGTAGTGTCCCTTCTTCGTGCATTATTGTCCTGAAATCTGACCTGACATCTTATCTCATCTCTGACGCGTCCAACAGTTTTTTCACAGCGTGGTAGTGAGTAAAGTGGGACTCACCTATTTGGGACTCTAAAGAGGCATCCCTCTTTTAAGGTACAATAATATGGTAAAATGGATATATATTTTATTTTATATTATTATATATATAAATTTAATTTTTTTTTATGTGTCTAATTATGCAATGCAATTGAGTCAAAACTTGTCCTGAAATCATCACATTGGGTCTTGGGCAAATTGCATTTGAGTCTTCAACATTTATCTGAATTATTGGGCAGGAGGGTAGAATTCGTCTTGGGCTTTGTATTGGGCTTGGGTTTTATATGTTGTCTTTTCTTATTTTTGTTTGGATGTAGTTTTTATACAGTCTGGGTTATTAGGGAATTCGAACTCTTTATTTTTTTGGGCTTTTTGAACTTTCGTCTGATTGTATGGTTGGTTAAATAAAAAGTGGGAATTTTCTTCTTGAAGATGAACTCGTCTCTTTCCACTTTTTGGCAAAGTGACAGCATTAACAGATTGAGAACGTATTTACCGGCCCACCGGTGACAGGACTAGCTGTATCTCATACGATTATACAGTGGATTTCTTAGCATTACAGTGGGGAATGCACACCCATCTCATCATTTTTGTTTGGGATGAGAACCCGGTGTAGTTGTATGAGTTTGTATATCTTTGCCTTGCTTTCAAATTTGACGCGTCTTTCCATGAGCGTGGCATTTTCTTGTATTAAAGTCTCATTTTTCAATTCAGCCCGTGAATGCTGCAGTATGGATGAGCAATGGTCACAAAATATTATTTTGTCTGTTTGGTCTTTTTTGGTGTTGTATTGTGGGATTTTTTCTGGGTTTGGTCTGAGAGGATGGAGAAATATAATAATTTGGGTCCTAATATTCCTCTAGCATGTCTAAAGCTTCTGTAAAATCGTTATTAAAAACCTTTGAAAAGTGGTTTCTGAAAATCTTTGATGAATTCTAAAAACTTCTATCCATGTTTTGAAAACACCATTCTTCTTACCATGAATTACTGCATATATTTAAATTTATTTCTTTATTTTTTGCTAGTAAAATAGTATCCTAAACATCTAGAAACGCAATTATATATTTAGTGTCTTTTATTATGTGCTTCCCAATGTTATCTAAAGAATGTCTGTGTTTGTATAGTGACAGTTAGTTAAATGTCTAAATGTTACGTTTGACGGTCCATATGCAATTAGGTTTTGTACTCCAAATTGCTTCTTTCTATTCTAATATCGTCATTTTATCTAATGATTTAAATGTAAATTAAAGCTCACATGTCTGCTTATAGAGTCTGCCAAACTGAGGTTGAAGGTTTGAACTTTTTACTTTGTCTATAGTAGAGGTCTCATTCTGTAAAATTTAAATATTAATTAGTATCTACTTAATAGATCTGTATATTATTACATTCCTTTAATATGCTCAAAAAATCTAGAATGGTTAAAATGGATATATGTATCTAAAAGTTTAACCATCTTCTTTACTACTGTTTATCATTAATGTTTTATGTGTGATGAAAAAACTTTACTATTGCTTCACGTCTGTTCTACTAATATTCGGTTATTTTAAAATATATTCTAAAACTATTTTTAAAACATATATTGACTGCTAAAATTTCAACATCTATGCTAGTTTATTACCTTTTTCTTTAAATTTTCCACACTTTGATAGGCGCATATATTTTCTTCTTGTTTAATACTATAATTTATGTGGTTCTTGGATTTTAGTACTGCCACCCAATCCTTCAAAGCTTCCTCTGTTTCATTATTAAGTAATCTGTTTCTAGTGGCATATATTTAGATCAGGAAATGCTTTTTATTCTTTCTTTTATTTTTGTAATAAGTTTATGTCTTCTATATTAAAATTTCTGTCCTTATTTCCTGTCTTAGAAATAAGGGTCATGCTATTTTTCTAAATCTTTTATAAACAGTTCTTGCATAATTAAACTATACCAGAAATTTTTGTAAGTCTTTTAACTTCTTAATTTACTGGCATTATCTAAGCTTTTTTAGCTATATGAGGTTGTATGTAATTTAACATTTCCTTCCCTAAAATAATTCATAAAAAATTTATATAATTTTACATAAATTCTATTTTTTGGTTCCTAATTAGTATTCCGTTATTAACGAAATAATCTAAAAAACTGTTTGTTAAAGTCCTGAAATGTTCTTTTATATTTCTACTAAATATAAAATATCATCTGTACATATACTAAAAAAAATCTTTATATTCTCCACATATTTTATCCATTTTTCTTGGAAAATGGAGAGGTGTGTTTTTAACCAAATGGCATTCTAACACATTCGAAATGTACTTTTCAGGAAAGTTAAAAGCAGTCCATTCTATACTGTCTGGATTGCATCTTTATTTGCCAATATCTTGATTACAATCAAATACTAAAAAATTATTTTTCCTGTATTCTATTATTAATTCTGTCTTGTCTGGTAGTTAATCCGGCTGTTTTCTAGGGTTGTAATTTAATCTTTTGTAAGTTATAAACCATTCTAGCTTTTCCTCTAATTATTTCACTATGATTTCTTACAATAAATGCTGGTGTGGGAAGAAGAAGGAAAATGAAAACATCTCTTTTTTTCATTGGTTTTTTTTGGTTAAATAATTGAAAATATCTTCTTTTTGTCGGGGTAAAAATTGAAAATATCTTATACATTGGTTGGTGGACTCCAATCCACGAAAAAAAAAAATATCTTTTGAGATTGTTTTTATTAGATAGACTTTTTCCAAGTTACATGACAAGTCTTTTGTTTTATTCTTCTTTTTAAAATTCACCTTGAAAATTATGAAGCTTGCTTGGAATTATTGGAAATTCATCATTCTAGAATAAGAAATATATTGACTTCACCAGCCACTTTGAAGGGGTATACAGTTTGCTCTAATTTTGTTAGCATAACTAGATGATGATGGTCTCTGTCAATACGAGCTCAATATATAGAGGTGGATCATATATAGATGGTGTGTATGTGTATTTGTCAATTTTTTAAAAAGTTATGTATATATATATATATATTTATTTGAGAAACATAAACTAAATATAGCTAGTAATATCTCTGTAAAAGCATGGAAGGGACTTTGTTGTTGCTTGTACAAGTCAAGGCATCCATCCGCGCGACTAGACGACTAGGGTTCAATCTCAACTAGAAGCTCATTATAACATTAAAATTGCAAGAGATTTAAATTCATGATCATTCAGTAGAACTAATCCATCTTGATCATTGAGTTATATCACTCAAGAAAGTTAAAGTTGATTAGTGTATATGTATTTCAATATTGAAAGTAAAATATCAAATGCATATGTTTATAGGTATAAGTTGACAAGAATATGGTTGGTGTAACTTTTGTAACCATAATTATCATGATCTACCAATAATTTCTTCTATTATTCTACTTCATTATACCAAGAATGTTAAGGATATTCATTTATAAATTTACTATCCATTATTACTATTCATTTTAAGGAAGAATTCTTCAGCTATAAATATGATGTCTTCCCCTTTGGATTGAGTACAACAAGAGACGAAAATGTATGCCAAAAAAGATGAGAAGTGTGAAATAATATTTTAGTGTGTTATAGTGAAAGAGAGAGTTGAGACAAATAAAATATTTTAAGTCTTCAATTATATTTATTATATATATAAAAAAAGAGATTTATATGAGTTTGGAGTCAAAAGAGCAAAAAAGAATTGCCAAAAATTCCAAAAGGGGATATCATATTTGTAACGACCTGTTTAGGCGTTTTGAGCAGCAATTTTATTTCTGGAAAAATAGGCTTAAGAGACGGGACCCACGACGGACCGTCATGGGCACGGACGGACTGTCGCAGGGTTTTTTTCAAAACATTGGAAAAATCTGAAATTGGGTCTGAGATCAACTTCTGAACTCGTAACGGAAAAATGGCCGGACGGGACCGTTCACAGGTTGGGACGACCGTCACAACGTCTCAGTGAAATTCACTCCTGACACTTGTACGGACGGCCAGCAGGACGGACCGTTCCCCTCGCAGGCACGACGGCCCGTACGGCGGGCTACGTAGTCCCAGGGTTGGGGTCGGAATCCGGATTAATTATTTAAGGGCGTTTACGTTTTGGACTATTTCATGCTTTAATTATAACGTAAGGGTTAATGGTTAATAAGTCTAATACTGAGGGTGAAAGAGGTAACCTTAAGTTATTTAGTGGAATTTTATTAGTGCCATCTTTTAAAACTAATATATGATAATTGGGTAAAGAAAGAGGGTTTTGAATAAGAAAAAGAAAAAGAACAAGCAAGAGAGTGAGAGAGAGGAGAGAATCGATCAAGGAGAGGGAGAACGCAGCTTGGGGAAGATAGCGTTGATCGCAATTCTTCGGTGAAGGGAGGTTTCGGTTATGGTTTTTACATTCGTAGTAAACTCTTAATAGCGAATGATATGTGTTGAGGTTAGTATATTAAGTCTTCTATATGCTTAATTGTGTGTATGCATGATGTGAGTTTGATATATATATATGATTGTGATAACATAAGCAGATGAAGCTATTCGAATCTTAAATCTTGAAGAAACCCTAATCTACTTTGTTAATGATGATGCCTTGGTCTTGGTATTTAAAAGAAAGGGCTTAATGAAGAAAGTAGTGGATTTAGGGGACGGGTGCCATACGTTCCGGTGGGTACATTTTTGTTATCTTTTCGGATAGAATATGCGGACGGAGTGTACGTTCCGACCCAGGGATAGAATATGAGTCGCGTGTCACGTTCCGAACCAGGATAGTTATGGATCGGGGATTTTGGTGAACAAGTGTCGGTACCAGGAGTAGAATATGAGGGATCGGAGTGTACGTTCCGACACAGGATTAGCATACGGGATCGGGGGCCACGTTCGGTACCAGGATAGAATGCGGAGCGGAGTGTCACCGTAGCGAACCACGCCCGAGTAAATAATTAATGAATCTTGAAAGGTATTACTCATATACTCAATCTAGAGACATTGTTTCCCAATGAGTATGATGAGGAGGCGTGAGTCCTCATTGAGTGCTTGGTGTTGTAACCCAAGGATTATGGTTAGGTAATTGGAAATGCGATGCATTGCAGGATATTAGTTGATTTTATGTGTTACTTGATATATACTGTTTTCTATTTGAGTTGGTCGATGATACCCTACTCAGTAATTGGGTTGTACTGACACCCACTTTTTATGTTTTTTTTGTATATCGTGATATGCAGCAAACGTTGTCGTCATTTAGACTACCTCAACAGTAGTTCAAGCCCGTCTTTGTCACACTGAAATCGTCGGGTGAGCTAATGTTCTTAGCTTGGACTTGGACTCCTTCCTCATGTCTTGATGCCTGTGAAGCTTCGGCATAGACGAGCTTTTTATTTGTTTTCGTTACTTAGAATACTCTTAGTTCGTAAATTGATCATAGATGTTCTTGTGGTGATGGACTTCCAGTTTTGGGGAATTAATAGATGTTGAATTTTAGAAGTTATGAAGCTCTTTTATTTATGAGTTAAGTCTCTGCAGTTTTTATGTTGATTTAATTTGAAAAATGATAAGGTTTAGCATTGGTTGGTTCGCTCACATAGGAGGGTAAAGTGGGTGCCAGTCGACGGCGCAGTTTGGGGTCGTGACAAATTGGTATCAGAGATTAGGTTCGTTGGTCTCCCTACACAAGAACGGTCTAGTCGAGTCGTAAGGAACGGTAGGGGGACGCCTTTACTTTTTCTTTAGAGAGGCTATAAGACCTTTAGGAAAATTCCATTCTTTCTTCTTTCTTCGTGCTATTACTGGATCCAATTGGATCTGGGGATACAAATTGGTATCTGGACCACTTCACTCTATTCGAAGATGGTTAGAACGAGAAGCAAGACTACGCCAACATTCAACATCATCAAGACAAGAGACATCTGAGCCACCCCACTGGGGCTGTAGATCTACGAAGTGGAACGGGTGGCAGAGCCGCGTTAGAGGTCGTGGGAGGATGTCCTCAAGGGGGAAGAGGACGAGCACCTAGCCATCTGGTACTAGGGCCGGTGACTCCTCCACCGTACTGAAGAAGTAATCAGGGAAGGGGAGGAGGGGGAGAATGAACCAAGTGATCAGAATGAGGGAAATGCCACCCAAACTACCCAGAGATGACTCAATCAGGGCCGCTTATCTTAGTGGGTTGTTGACTCAGGGTAGGCACCCCCAATGTTTCTGCACCAACACCTCGGTTTCAGAGGTACAAACAGCAGCCATATGGCTCCTCTTATGGATGCCCCACTGGACATAGGCACGTTTCCAACGTCGACTACAGGCCTTATAATGACAAATGATCAGCATGACTTTTCAGTACGTTCTTAAATTAAAACCTCCAATCTGCAAAAGGGGGCAGAGAATCTGAGGATGCTCTACGATTTTCTGGTTTGACTTTGTTGTCATGAGCTACTACCAAGATGGGTATGGTAGAAACGTTTGGTATTGAGTTGTGAGTTATCAGTTTCAAGGGAAACGCAAAATGTAAGGTGGCGGGTCACATGTGAAATGTCAACCAACAGAGGCACCACCCTTATGACTTGGGGCCTCATTCTTAGTTGTTTATGGAGAAGTTATGCCCCGGATTGACGGATTAGGAAAAGGGATGAGTTCTTGAGCCTAGAGCAAGGTTAGGAGTCGGTCAAGCATATGAGGCTAAGTTTCGTTGCACTATCAAGATATGCCACCCCATATGTTTCAGTCCACAATGCGGCTTCGCCGTTTGTGAAAGGGGTGAGATACAGAGTTTGCGGGATTTCAGCCTTACAGGTAGCGGCGGCTACGGCAAAATCCTTTCACGAGGTAGGAAGTAGCACTTCGTAGTAGAGGTGGAAGGAGTGAAGCCAGATGAATTCACCATAGGTATAGACCTCAAAGAGGTTTCGAAAGGGGGGGTGAGTTTATGGTCTTACGCTAGAGGACAGGGTTTTCCGGGGGTACTCAGTTCGACCCATTCAGGTCTTCATACAGATGTAGTTGGGGGTGTCCCCTCAGACCGGTTAACATCTTCGAGAGACTATGCGTGAATCTAGGAGGTTTATGGGGTGGGAGGACTGGGGATATCAAGAGGTATTGTCCCAAAAAAGAGTTATAGACCCCCCAACAGTAGCGGTAGAGGTGATGGTCAGGCAGAGGCCGTTATTCTGGAGGCGTGGTTGGCGCGGTAATGTTGGTCACCAAAAAGCCGGGGTGAGGTGATGGGGCAACACGGGAGCCACATAACATCACAACCTGGTAAGGGACAACGGCAAACAAACGAAAGGGCCATTGTATGCTTCCCTAGGAGATCGGAGGCGGAGACCATCTGATGAGTCATAACAGGTAATCTTTCTGGTTGGTGATTGCATGGCTTCTGTATTGTGTTGATCTGGATTTCCACATTTTCTTATGATCTTCCTCATTTGCGAATGCCTAACTTTACATTGTGAATTACTTGATAGCCTATTCGTGTTTCTACTCCGTGGGTGATCTGTGGTGTTGAAAAGGTATATCGGGTCTTGTTTGGTGAATTGTGGGGAGCAACACTGATGTAGATTTGGTTATTCTTTAGAAATGGTTGGATTTATGTCATTTCTGGATGACTTGGCTTTGTCCGCAATTTGCGATCTGGATTTGTAATTGCTAAACGGGCGTTAGCCCACGCCAGTGGAAGATCCGTTAGTTGTGGGCTGGGGGGTATGACTCCACTTCCAATTCCGGTGCGTAGAATCTTCTTTCTTTCTGTGCTACGAAAATGGTTAGTAAAGAATGTTTAGCTTTCCGGCACATCTCAAGGATGAACTACCCAAGTACCTTCATTGGTCGGTTTCGTGGTCCTGAGTTCTTGATGTGTTCCCTGCAGATCTTCCGGGTATGCCACCAGGATTAGGGTATTGACTTCTGTATTGATCTTGAACGGGTACTAGCCTATTTCTATACCCCTTATAGAATGGCTACCCGGAGGTTAGAGAGTAAAAGCCAAACTCAGAGTTGTTGAGCAAAGGCTTCTTAGACCAAGTGCATCTCCTTGGGGTGCTCCGGTTTTGTTGTCCAAAGAAAAAGGGGGAGTTTACGGATGTGCATAGATTACGGCAGTGGACCAAGGGACATAAAGAACAAGTTATCCTTTCCTCGCATGATGACTTGTTCCGATCAGTTACAAGGTGCGTGTGTTTCTCTAAGATTGACTTGAGATCCCGCTATATCAATTGAAATACGGGCAAACGAGTGTGGCCAAAGGACTGCTTTTAGAACCAGGTATGGGCATTACAATTTGTAGTGATTGTTCTTTTGGTCTTACGAATGCCCTGCTGCGTTATGGTTTGATGGAAGGGATTTTTTAAGCCTGATTTGGACTCTTTGTCGATCGATGTATTGATGCTATATGATAAATCTTAAAAGTAAGGAGGAAACATGAGGAGAGCATTTGAGAATGGTATGGGAAATGTTGAGGGAGGAGAAAAAGCTTATGCCAATTCTCTAAGTGTGAGTTTGGCTAGCATGCAGTGTCCTTCTTGGGCAAGTGGCTTTCTAGGAGGGGTGATGGGCTCCTTCTAAGATCGAAAGTAGTGAAGAATTGGGTTAAAGACCCACTAATGTGTCAGAAGAAATAAGAAGCTTTGTTGGTTTAGCGACCAGTTTATTTACCGTCGATTTGCAAGGGATTCTCCTCTTTGTTGCCCAACTGACGAAACTTGACTAAGCAAAAATGTTCCATTTGAGGTCGGATGAGTGTGAGGAGGAAAGCTTAAGAGCCAAGACTCTGTTACTACCGCCCTATCCTTACCTGCCAGTAGCGGGTAAAGAACTTATTGTTGATTGTGATGCATCTTATTCGGGTTGGGGTGCAGTGCTAGCAAGTATACGAATGTGAGTGTCTTATGCTTCAAAAGACATTACAAAATGCATGAACTAACTATCCCACCTCATGATTTGGGAAATTGGCCCCGCGGTAGTGTTTGCACTAAAAGCATGGAGACACTATTTTATAATGGGGGTTAAGTGTGAGGTCTAATACGGAATCATCGTAGTCTTACATGTAATGTCCTTCACATTGAGAGAAATTTGAATTGAGATCAGAGAACCTGATGGATGGAACTACTTAAGGACTACGACTCAATCATATTATGGTATCATCCGGGGAAGGCGATTGTTGTGCAGATGCTTTATAGATAGAAGGCTTGCGAAGCCTGGAAGAGTCTAGCTGCACTTGGTCAAACTTCTAGCGCCCATTGGCTAGAGAAGTTCAGATCTGGCTAACGACCTTATGAGATTAGAAGTAAATGAGAAGGGAGGATTTTTAGCTTGTGTGGAGGCAAAGCTTCCTCCCTTGACAAGATTAAGGAAAGCAGTTTAATGATGAAAACTTGATCCGGATCCGAGGTAAAGTGTTGCAATGAGAGGCTAAAGAAGCGACAATCGATGAGGAAGGTGTATTTGAGGATTAAGGAAGGGTATGTGTACCTCGCGTAGATGATTTGATCACACTATTCTGACAGAGGCTCATAGTTCAGGTATTCGATACATCCGGTGCAAACCAAGATGACGTACCTAAAGCAACACTTTGGGTGGAGAAGAAGGAAGCGTGATATTGTGGATTTTATTGCCCAAATGTGTGTCTTCCCCAAATCCTTGCTCAATTGTCCTTTAATCTTTACGAGTGTGTTTTTCACCGACTTCACAATTCGCGGCGCCGGTCGCTGTAGGAGCACTGTCAGGGTCCTTCCGTGTGGGAATGGAAGGGGACTGCGTCGGGAATAGAGCAAGTATGTATCATGAGGACTCGTGGTTGTCCCTCAGCGCAACAGATCACAGAGAGTTGAGGCACACGTTCACTCCATTTGTGATTGGAGTAACAGATTAACTAGTTGCTCATTCATTCCGGTTTAAGGTGACTTACATGCAGAGAAGTGCAAACTTTCATCTCAAGATTGTTCGGTTGCATGGGTTCCACTATCCATCATATCAGATAGAGGTACGCAGTTTACTTCTAAGTTTTTGGAAACATTGCATCGGAATTGGGTACTAGGTTGGACCTTAGTACCGCGCGTTTCCATCTTCAGACCGATGGTCAGTCTGAGAGAACGATTCAAGTTTTGGAGGATTGCTTCGTGCATGTGTGATAGAATTGCGTGGCCATTGGGATAGCTTCTTACCCTTAGCGGATTTTTCTACAATATATCTATCACTCAAGCATTGATATGGCCCCATTTGAAGCATTGTATGGTGGAGATGTAGGTCCCTCCATTGGTTGTTTTAATGCATTCGAGGTTAGACCTTGGGGTACTGACCTTTTGAGAGACTCGTTAAAAAGGTGAAATCCATTCAAGAGAAGCTTCTAGCGGCGCAAAGTAGACAAAAAGAATATGCAGATCGAAAGGTTAAGACTTGAGTTCATGGAGGGTGAACAAGTCTTGTTGAAAGTTTCGCCAATAAAAGTGTGATGCGGTTTGGTAAAAAGAGCAAGCTAAGCCCCAAGGTACTTGGTCCCTTTGAAGTACTTAGCGAGTAGGGAGGTGGCTTATGGTAGCCTGCCTCCAGGCTGTCCGGAGTACATCCGGTGTTTCATGGTGTCGATGTTAAAAGATACCATGGGGATGGAACTACATTACCGTTGGATTCAGTTTTGCTTGATGAGAATTGTCTTATGAGGAGGAGCCTGTTGCCATTTTAGATAGAGAAATTCGCAATTGAGGTCAAGGGAGATTGCATCTATCAAAGTTCAATGGAAAATCGACCGTTTTGAAAAGCCACTTGGGAGAAGACAGATATGCGAGAAAGATACCCACACTGTTTACAGATTCAGGTATTCTTCGCCCTTGTTTTCCTTCTTTGTGATCGTTCGGGGACGAAACGATAGGTAAATTGTACTATTGTACAGTCGTTTTGAGCAGCAATTTTATTTCTGGAAAATAGGCTAGGCGACGGACCCCACGACGGACCGTCATGGGCACGACGGACCGTCGCAGGGTCTCGTTTCAAAACACTGGAAAAATCTGAAATTGGGGTACTGAAAATCGACTCTCTGAACTTCGTAACGAAATGGCAGGACGGACCGTCACAGTGTGACGGACGTCCACAAAGTCTTCAGTGCATTCACTCTTCTGACCCTTACGACGACAGCAGGACGGACCGTCGCAGGCACAACGGCCCGTCACGGCTACGTAGTCCCAGGCGGGGTCGAAATCCTGATTAATTAATTTAAGGGGCGTTTTGGACTATTTCCGCTTTATATATATGTAATTTAATAATTAATTACTTGAGTAATGGGTAGTAATGTTATGAATTAATAAGTGCTTTAAATTTTATGCATTTTGTTTTTTATTAGGTAAAGAAGAGGGTTTCTAAGAAAGAACAGATAAAGAATGGCTTTTTTCTAAGTAGTCAGGAGCAGAGAGGGAAATCGATCAAGGGAGAATGGAGAACGCATCTTGGGAATAGCTTGTTGAATCGCAATTCTCGTGAAGGTAGTTATGGTTTTTACACTATTCGTAGTAAACTCTTAATAGCGAATGATATGTGTTGGGTGTATTATTGGTCTTCTATATGCTTAATTGGTGTGTATGCATGATGTGATTTTAATATATATATGATTGTGATAAATAAGCATGATGAAGCATCGAATCTTAAATCTTGAAGAAACCCTATCTACTTTGTTATGTGATGCCTTGGTATAAAGAAGGCTTAATGAACAAAGTAGTGAGAGAGGGGATCGGTGCCACGTTCCGGTACCAGGATAAATATGAGGATCGGAGTGTCACGTTCCGACACCAGGATAGAATATGAGGATCGAGTGTCACTTTCCGACACCAGGATAGTATATGGATCAGGTGCCACTTTTCGGTACCAGGATAGAATAGGAGGATCGGAGTGTCACGTTCCGACACCAGGATAGTATATGGATCGGTGCCACGTTCCGGTACCAGGATAGAAATGAGAGCGGAGTGTCACGTACCGACACGAGAGTAAATAATATAGAATCTTGAAAGATACTAATATACTCAATCTAAAGACATGTTTCCCAAATGAGTAGATGGGAGTGCGTGAGTCCTCATTGATGTGCTTGGTGTTGTAACCAAGGATTATGGTATTGTAAATGCTGCATGCTAAGGATTAGTGATTTATGATGTTACTTGATATATACTGTTTTCTATTTGAGTTGGCCGATGATCCCTACTCAGTACTTGTGGTTGTCTGACGACCCCTACTTTTATGTTTTCTTTTTGTATATCGTGATATGCGCAAACGTGCCGTCATCTTCGACTCAACAGTTAGTTTCAAGCCATTCTTTGTCACACCGGATCTTCAGGTGAGCTAATGCTTCTAGCTTGGACTGGATCTCCTTCCTCATGTCTTGATGCCTTGAAGTTTCGGCATAGATAGCTTTTATTTGTTTTAGCTTCTTAGAATACTCTTAGTTTAGTAAATTGATCATAGATGTTCTTGTGGTGATGACTTCCAGATTTTGGGGAATTAATAGATGTTGAATTTAGAAGTTATTAATTGTCTTTTATTTATGATTTTAAGTCTTCCGCATTGTTTTATTGTTGATATTAAATTGAAATGATAAGGTTTAGATTGGTTGGTTCGCTCACATAGGAGGGTAAATGTGGGTGCCAGTCGCGGCTCAGTTTTGGGTCGTGACAATATTCTATTTTTAACCAACAATGCAAAATCGCTACTTTCGAAGAGATTTTCCTCTAATATTGCTAAAATTTTAAGAGTCAACTTAATTTCTTTTATCGATTTTTCATTTCTTTAAAATATTTTAAGTTGTTAATTATTGTGATTTACATTCTTTATATAGTTAGTAAATATATAAATTTGATTTAAAAAAACTAAACTTCTATTTTCGAATTTACAGTTAATTAAAGTATAAAAATTGAATTTTAAAATTTTAAATATATCATATAAATTAAAACAAAGAAAATATTAAATTTATTGAAACTTTAATTTGAGTATATATTTGTATTAATATAAAATAATATTTTAAATGTATTTCCACTAAAAGAATTAAAAGAAAAAGTTGCAATACAATTAACTTTTTCGTTTCCTCCCTAGTAGGTTATTAGGAGGTATGAAAAAAAAAGTTCATAAAGGGATTAATTGTAATATAGTTTCATAGGTCAGTCGGGAGACAATTTTTTTAATTCTCACGGTTTTTCTATCAAAACTAAAGAACTTTAACATACATTCATTAAAATAAAAAAAAACAGAAAAACCAATAGACTAATATGTTACTTTAAATATAATCAAAACTAATAAATTATTTGTATTTTCTGATGTGTGATGTGAATTTAGTAAAATCTTGACTTATTTATTTAAAAAATATTATTTCAATCTCTCTTGAAGGGCTAAAAGAGTTTGTCGGTTCACTGAATAAAACGAAGAAAGAAACAAAAATAGGAGGTGTGATGGAGCTCATTGAAAAATGCAAAGAGAAAAAAAATGAACAGCTGAGAGCTAGAAATGGTGAAGAAGGAAGAAAAAAGAAGTGACGGGGGATAAAAATGGATCAATATTTTAAATTTTAATTTTAAAAAATATATTTGTAATTAAGTACTTAGGGCCGTGTGATTACGATATAAGAGGACATGTTATTCATGTATAAAATATTGTATTAGTTTTACAATGTTTGATAAAAGTTTGTTATTAGGTTGAAAAGTCAAACAGAACTTATACTATGTTTGGTTGCATTTTTGTAGTCCTACATAATTAATACTAACATAACTTATGAGGGAATTTATGTATAAAGTTATGCAGGGTAGAAGGTGGAATAAGTTATGTGAGTATTAGTTATACGTGTATTAAAGTGATAAATTACATATTTACCCTATTAATTTATTTTATTGTTTTTAATTGAAAATTTTATTGTTTTCCTATATATAGGGTTGTTGTTTTTATTTCTTTTTTATATTTAAATCATTTTTATTTCTTTTGATTTATTTTATTTTTTTTAATTAAAAACTTTATTGTTTCCTATCAACATATGTTGTTTTTATTTTTTATTATATATAGATTATTTTCATTTCTTTTTGTATACTTACCATTTTGATTATTTTATGCAAATATAAATATTTTTTTAATATTAGAAATTGATTGTATATTTTTAACGGTACATATGCTAATCAAATATTAGCATTATATATTACTCAATATATTTCACATTTTATTAGCATGTATTATTATTTTGTAAATGATAAATATTAATAATTATTACAACTTTAATATTCAATAGTTAATAAATCATGTTTTGTAATCTCTACGTAACTAAATAATATCTACATAACTAATATCCACATAGCTAATACCCGCATAATTAAACCAACATAACTAAACTTGCATAACTAAACACTGCATAACTAATATATGCATATCTAAACTCTGCATAATTAAACCTGCATAACTAATACCTACATAACTGAACCCTGCATAGCTAATACATGCATACAGTGGCCGATTCAGAATTTTTTAGTTATGGATGCTAAATTATTTCTAATTTGAAGATACCTATAAAACTGGGTGCTCAATATACATTTTCGTACAAATTACTAGATTTTCAATAGTAATAAGAATATTGGCTCCAAAATGTAATGGGTGCTTGAGCTTGAATATAGATCCGCCGTTGCATGCATAACTAAATCATGCATAGCTAATACATGCATAACTCTAATCAGTAACTAAACAACCACTTAGTGTAAATTAATTTTAAGAAGTGTTATTGTGAAAATAATTAATTAAAAAATAATTAATAATGTGATGCTGACATGACTATATTGTGGCACTTACATAACTATGATGTAACGAGTGAGAGTGGTATAATAATCTTAGAGTGATTTTTAATTCAGTTCAAAGATGTTAGCGTATTTAAACGATCGTATAGTTTAAGTACTAAAGTAAGTTGTCCAACCTAGTTCAAGGGTTTCTTATGTATTTTCTCATTAATCTTTTATATATATCATTACTCTATTATATAAGCCATTAACAATAGGACGAACACAGCAATGTAAAGTTGTACTAGGTGCTAAAAGAAGTGTACAAAGACTTCTTTAGCATTTCAATTTTGAAATTGGATCTCTGTTTGGCGAGTATCAAAACTGGGGCATTTCTGAGTAATAATGAGTTTTATTTTTCTTTAATTTTTCGTTGCAGACTTGTAGTTACTGACCAAAGTGTGAATTTTCTTAGTTTTATTTAAATTTTCTTTTTGCCTCTGCTTATTCTATTCCCTAATTCTACGTATGCATGCTCTTATAGCTAATACTTGCTTCATCTTCTTTCTTCTTTCTTTTTAAAGCGTTTGAATTGATTTATTTTAAGTACTTTTAAGATTAAATAGTATTTAAGTATTTTTGGCGCTTCAATAGATAAAAAAGTGTGTATAAACACTTTGATTTTAAGTTAAATAATAAAATAAGTCAAATGCCTTTAGAAGTAAGTTGATATTTCTAAAGGATGATCTTTGGCTTATAAATTAAAAAGTAAAAGTCAATCTATTAATTTTAGAGATTGTGTCCAATGTGGTATATGCAAGATTCCAGTAATATTTACAATATTTTTATTTACCATTTTTTACGCCCGTAATGTTTGAAAGATGTCACTGTTAGATTCGGACTGTTCTTTTGCAACAATTATGCATAAAAATGTATATTTATTAAGCCTAACTCAACTCAAAGGTAACTCATGTGAGAGGACAATCCCGAAAGGAATGTCACGCTTCGAGTCTACACCTTGGGTAGGGCTGGCACTCGGTGATCATTGTTGGCTTTGAGCGAACTCTTGGTCAGTCTTACTTAACTCAGCGGAAGACAACAATCATACTTATAAGAATGAAAAACTTATCTGAACTGAACAATAATATTATATGAAATGGTTTAAAAGTTCACATTCAAATTGATCAACATGGCAACCAAGTCTTTAACATAAGAATGAAAAGTAAAGACTATTGGACTATTAACTGTCTACGAAATCTCTAAACTGACTAAGGTGGATGTTGGGACAGACCCCACAACATCCTAATGATCTAAGGTAGAAAAGCAATAAAAGAGATGTCGTCTGGAATGCAAGGAGGCTCACTAAGTGACTGCGGAGTGCTCAATGGGATCAATGGTGCGCTGCGTGCTGATCCTAGTTACCTGTGTTTGCATCATGAAAAGATGCAGGCGAACTGGCATCAGTACATTTAATGTACGAGTATGCGAGTTGAAATGCTAAACATACTTAAGCTTGAAAAGTAGTAAGAAGAAACTCAACTATCTCTTATTCAATATACGCAGTTTAAAAGTAATTGCAATATAAAGAAATGCTGACTGAAAACATGTTATAAAATGTGAATGTATACAGGTATACAAAAGAATATTTAAGATGTACGTAAAAATACAAATAAGTGATGTATATGTAGATACAATACTTCTATGGGAGCTTTTCTAACCGACAAACATCACTCAAGAGCTTTAGTGATAATACAACAACAAATACACACAAAGCGTTACTCTCCCCCACGCTGCCGACCATCCAACTATTGCTAGAGTATAGGACTTTGAAGTGCCTTTGATCCACTATAACTATGAAGAGGGTTTCTCTAAAAGATGACCTCTTTCCTAGCCATGTGAGGCAGAGGGTCGGAATTTAGGTGGTGGGGTGCCCGGCACCCAATGTTTGCTAAAAAAAATGTGTATACCCGTGTATTAGGTATCCTATAAATATATATTAATTTCCACCCAGTGACTATACCATAGTATAGCCCAATTGGCAGAAGAGGGTTTGCCAACCTGTCAACTGGGTTTGAACTTTACAATAACGTTTATTTTTTTGCTTGCTCCTTTTTTTTCCTTTTTTTCTTCTCCATCGTCTTATTTAGTATTACTAGTAAACTTAACCGCGCTATGCGCGTGTTATAAAATTTTCATTTTAGTTAATTTTTCAAATTCAATACGAGTAGCTAATAATTTATCATTTAGCTTTGTAATTTTCACTCAATTTTGAATTAATTTTATATAAAAAAAAACCTTTCAATTAAGCAGTACGGTCAATATAACCTAATTTTTTTTGGTTAAATAAGTACCATTCTTTTATGTTAGTTAATATAAATTAGAATTTATGACTTTTTATTCCTTGACTGGTTCTCACATTAATATGGTTACTTTGATGTTTTGTTAAAAATTTAAAGTGAGATGTTTAGTCTTGTAATTTTTTTTAAAAAATATCAAAAGAATAAATAGAATAAATTCAGAAAAACAGCCTTAGAATAATGAAAAATTATTCGTAATAGATAAGCATCAATATTTGAAAACTTAAAAAAGTACTGACTTCATATTTAATATATTAAATATAAAGTTTTTCCCTCTATATATTGATTCTTTGGAATGAAAATGGTGATCATGATTTTAGTTTCGGTAAAATAATTTTTAGTGATATAGAATTAAACATAAAATAATATATTATCGTTAAAATGCAATATAAAATAAGTATATGAACAATTTAAATGAATGATAAAGGTGTTTTTATATTAAGATTAAAAAAAACTTATATATCTACTAAAAACTTATAATTAGAATCTTTGAATTTTTTCTAATTACGTAAACATAAAAAGTTGTTCCACAATAAGATGAAATATTTATAATTATTAACGATAATATATTTTCATATGTTAAGGGTATGGAGAAAGGTGAGTAAATTTATAGAATCATTATAATGGAGGATGACTGATTAAATAATAAATTAAGATGTGAATGATTCTCTGTATTAATTTTTTCCTTGACTAATTCTCTTCTATAATCTACTTTTTTTTTAAATTTATTTCAACGCAATTTTTCAGTCTCTCTTTTTTTTTCGTCCTTGCTTATTTTTATTCCATTAATAAAACACCAATAACAATTCGCTCCGTAATTAGAGAATCAAGTTTGCTCGTCTTTAGTATTTTTACTAATTTAATATATATATTTTTTAAAACATAACATTAAGGCATATACTTAGTATAATCACGTTAGCTTGTCTTTAGCTTTTTATTAGTTTAAGCAAAATGTTTAAATGAATTCTCTTAATTAATTTTTACTTATATTTTTCATGATTCATATTTTATTTAAAATGTAAAAATAAACTTTCATAATAATAATTTTGATTATCTCCCCATCCCCAGCCGCTAAGCGTATCTACAAATAACATTTATGTTTTCAAGAATTGTTTTTGGCTTACTTTTATGTAAAATCTTGCTCTTTAAGTTTCCTCAAAAAAACTAATCAATTTATTCTCTTCTTTTATATATGTATTTTGTATCCTTCTTATTAGAAAGTACACATAATTACACAAGCATTTTTTGTCTATAGATTTAACATTACAATTATTGAAGTAGAGGATAATTAAGCTAAACATAAATAGATTTGGTTACAATACTTTTTTTGAATGTTATTTTAAAGATGTCACAAATTTAAAACATTAAGTAATTTGAGGTATGAAGGTATACAAGTTGGAAGTTTTTTCTCGGTATTCTTACTAATAAGTATTAATGCAGGTATAGAGGTTATGAACGCTCCCGACGGTGTGAGTTTAATGATAAAAATTAACTTAAAATACTATATAAAAATACCAGGCCAAGGTGCCACACAGTTCTCATTTTTTTCATAAATAAAGTCTCTCTAAGAAAATCCTCCACCATTTTTATGATTTTATGTTATTAAGACCTATTTTCCTTTTTACCCTCATTTAAAATTTCATCAAATTATTAAAAAGTCTCAAATATGCTTTCTAATAATAAACATTATTTTTAGTAATTACTATTATTTTGAACAATATATTACTTTTTTCTCTTGTTATATTATCGGCGAGATATCTATTAAGAGAAAAATTAATTTAAAAAATTAAAAAGGGACATAGAATTTAAAAAGTATCAAAAGAATTAGATTTTTTTTTGAAATTATCAAAAAAAAAAAGTAATCGTAAGGATTTTTTTAAAAATAAATTAAAAAATATTTATTTTTTGTTGATTAAATTCTCAAAAGTTGTGCAATATTTGGCCTATGAATATTTCTATATAAAATAAGATAATAAATATGCAACGTTAAAATTTTATTTTTTACATATCATTGTTATGCGGTTTGTGAGATCTAATTAAGAGGAATCGATTTTCGATTCTTAACTATATAATATTTGATTTTATATTAGTATTTTATTTACTTTATATTGAGATTGATACATTACCTTTTTTATACTTATATTTATTATCATATTTGTATAACTTTTATAGCTAGTGAGGAGGAAATATTGTTAGACGAAATTATAACTCAGATATATTGGCTTTTTTTCATTAACTATTAAACTGATAAGGAACCAATCAACTCTTATTGTCTGAGGTTTAACCCGCGAACTATAAAACATCCTTACCATATCCAACAAAACCTACATATGATTATAGTTAAAACTAATCAAATCAAAAATATTTAATATTTTAAGTTCTATATGATTTGAATGGGAAAAGAAGGATCACGTTCTCACATAACATAATTACATCCTTACAATAATAAAAAGAAAAATACATAAATTATAGTTAAATAATCAAGCTAAAATTTAAAATTGTAGTTTATATATGATTTGAAGAGGAAATAAAAATCTGTCTCAACATAACATAATTCAATTCGTTCATAATTTTACAAGTGAATAAGAAATAAATGTCGTAGAAACTACAATAATATAAAAAAATCTCAAAAATAACAAACGAAAGGAAAAAGAATAAAAAACAATTTTTTTTTTTATAACATAATCATGGATTTTTATCATCAATAATGCAACCTAATATATCAAATATATAAGACATAGAAACAAAAGTGATAGTGATCTTAGACATGTCAAATCATTTTACCCTCACACTAAATCAAAAATGCAAAATATATAACATTTTTCATTATAATTCCTCTCCTGCAAAAACAGATCAAAGAATACAAAACAATTAAACAATCAAGAAACAAAAATAAAGAATAAGGAAAAAAAAATAAAATGACATCATGTAATGTCTCAAAGTGGATTTTATAGGTGTAATATTAGGAAGTTATAATATTTTTTATACTTCAATAGGTAATTACTCACTTCCCCCTCCCCCCCCAGCCTATCCCAAACCCTGATCACACCTTATCTTTGATGGTCTATACGCCTCCCAAACTTTTTTTAAGTAATTTTACCACTTTCGTACCTACAGGCACTATACGTGAATTTCACCCATGTATGGTGCGTGAGTGAAAATTTTGGCTAACAAATGAGCAACTAAAAGTTAGCCACGTTCAAAGTAATTTGAAAAAAATTTAAAATAAATATTAATGTTTCTCGCTAAGCAGTTGTCTTTCCTCTTTGAAAAAAAAACCCCATTTTCACATGGTTTTTCATTTTTAAAGAAACTCCCATCCATTATCATTCAAGTTTAAATACTCCTTATTTGAAAAGGTAAAGTAAAATTTTAATATATTCTTTTACATCTTTATGTCGATTATTAATCTTATTTTTTTTGACAAGGTTTAAAAGTTAGGGTTACTGACAAATTTCGAGTTGAATAAGTTGTGTATGGATGAGAACTATTCAATGTTTAGGCGAAAGGCGATGCAAGCTAGAATCATACGTCAAATGCAGACGTCGTGGTTAAATCGCACTCCCTAAAGACGATTTTGGTCATTGTCCTCACTCGGAGGCCACACAAACTGTAATTTCTTGAGATTGGAGAGACCGGAGAGAGTTGATGAAAATCTCGTTTTATTCTCCAAAATTGGTGAATAGGATTAACGAGTTAGAAAAAATTATGAGCATGTGAAGAATGCAATGGAACAAACTGATAATTTCATTGTTCAAACATTGAACAGTCAGAAACTTAGAGAAAATTCCTTTGGATGAAGGTAAAGTCTCGAATCGTTATGAAAATTTAACCTCAAATGCAAAGGAGAAGTTTGACAAACGTAAAAAGAAATGGTGTATTGAAAGACAAGAAAAAGATGAAAGAAATGAAAATGAAGACAACAAAATAAACTTCCTCCTTTCTTTCCTTGTTCCTTTATCTACTTTTTGAAAAAAAGTAACTTTGAAATATAAATTGGCAGTTTTTTTAATTGGGAAGTGTAAAATTAGCTGATAATCACTTTTTAGAAAGCTGCAAAAGTGGAGCCCTCGCGTGTTTGAATAGACCCATCACCTTTCTGATTATTATTGCCACGTAGGTCCGAAGTGTAATTCAATTACTTAAATAAAAATTGGGAGGGGGTAATATACCTCATCAAAGAATAATGTTGTCTAGGGATTCTTGGTATAGGCTATGGTGTACATTGAGTATTATCCCTATATTAAATCTTTTGAAAGTATGAATATGAAATGTTAGTGAGTTCTTTATTAAATTAAGTTTAGGTGTTATCTATATTAGTGAAATGCAGAAGTACCCCCCATCCACCTATGCCCGAAATCCCAGAGACACCTTATACTCTCTAAGGTCCTATTCCCTCTTACCACCTACCACCCCCTGAACGTATTTCATAAAGTTAATTTTTTCTAACCCTTTTTAGCCTACGTGACATTAGTTTAAGAAAAAAAAGTCAATCATCGTTGGGGCCCACCAGATAGTGCCGACGTAAGCTAAAAAGGGGTACAAATTATGATTAAATAATTTCAGGGGGTATCGAACCTTAGTATAGTATAATGGTGTCCTCTGAGATTTCAGGCTTCGGTGGAGGGGGTATTGGGCATTATCCCTATATATTAATTAAAAGGTAGAAGGGGTAATGCTCATAAGTAACTTCTTAATATCAATAGATATCACAAATATTATTGTGTAAAAATAATCTAAAAAGCCCCCTATTTTTTATAATTTTTTTTTTCTTCCTCATAAATTGAGGCAACGCCACATAGTGGATAAAAAATCTTCCTTTATATATATATTGATTCTTTGTTAATATTCAAAATTGACCCCTTTTCATAATTATTGTTTCATTTTTATTCTCTCTCGCCCTAATTAGTAATCTATTGCTCTTGAGTGTAACGTGTTTAGTTATTTTCTTTCTTAGTGTAGTCCTGATTCAAGACGTTAAAGAAATATTATTACGAATACTATTTCAATAATCGTTTTTAGAAAAAATATAAGTTTCAAAAATGTTTTTTAATTTAACGTTCTTTCATCTGCAAAACTGCACCGACGTTTTCTTACGGGGGGTAGATGATAGGCTGAACTTATATTTTTTATATTATTTCCCAATATATACCTTCCAACATCATAAAGTCAATGGAGATCATTTTATTATGTTAATATTATTAAATGGTTTATACAGCTCAACTTTTAACGTGAACCTTTTTTTTTCTCAAAGTTTTCCGCGAATTAGACATTACTTTCACAAATAAAATAAAATTAAGTGTTTAGGTCATCTCTGATGCACATAATCATATAAAAGAAATAATTATTATAGAGCATTGATCGATTTGTTTATAAAATAAAGTAAAATTAATAACTTGAATTGTAAGCAAAAGTAAAGCAATCAAACCTTTTATCATACTTGAATATTGTGGCACCCCCGACCTTCAAATCCTAGATCCGCCTCTGCATGATGGCTATATGGTTTACATGGAGACGTGAGTTAATCTGAACTCGCATCCCCACATCGGTGGTCAATACTACTCCCAAAATATTTATATACTGGTTTTCTGTTTTTGTAACATAGTAATTCTGTGATTTGAGATTAATGCTCAAAACTTAGTTTTTAAAAAGCCCTCTTGGAAATCATAGTTTCCTCTTCCTTATATTAAACTAGTCGTAGGCTCTGTGGAAGTCTAGTTTCCTTTCTTTCTCAAAAGTTAAAAAATATTTTAGTTTTAGCATTGAGAAACTACATAGTTACCTTATAACTCTTGAGAAATAAACTCAACTTTTATGCTCTTTGCTTACTCGATACTTAACTCTTAGGGAACTTTAGTTCCCTTATAACATTTGAGAACTTAACTCAACTCTTTACTCGAATCTTAAACAAAGTTAAAATGTTTGTTTAAGACTCTTGAATGCTTGGCTCTACTTTTTACTTGCTTCTTAATAACTTTTTAATAACACTTGATTCTTCTTAACTTCCTTGACTTTGATATCTTAACTCCTTGAATTGAATTATGATTCAAGGATCATCACTCATGTTTATGGATGATTTCAATATGTTTTTGAAAGGGGTGTAGTTTTTTTTTGTGGGGGTTTTTTGTTCTTTAGCGTGCTGGCTCAACTAGGAATTATAAGTACATCACTTAGGAACTAGTGCGGAAAGATTGAGAAAGAACGGAATCTCCAGGGGGTCGTGGCGCTCCGAGAGGCGCGGAGTGCCAAGGCCTATCTGATAGACCCTGGTCTGGGGCGCTCTGACTGGCGTAGCGTGCTAGGGCCTATCAGACAGAGCTTGACTTGAGGGGCTCTGGCAGGCACGGCGCCCCAGGAGCTATCTGATAGGACCTCCGACTTTTCTTCTTAGTTTTTCATCTCAAAACCTCCTAAACTTCCATGGATCCCACCCTAAACACTTAGGATCCCTAAATACCTCATTACCCAATCGATTAGACTCGAAAACAGTCCGAAAACATGAATCTAACCTACTAGAGATCAATTACGATTCAACCAACAAGAACTTCACAACTTTTCATCAAGAACTTTTTCATTAATAAACTCTAATGTGTTGTATTGAATCAAATTTGCGTGTGGGTGAAAGGACCCAACACTGAATGATCTCACATACCTTGAGAAGGATCATCCCCGAAATCCACGCAACGATCTTCCCAAGCCCTAAGTGTTCTTTGTTTTTCTAAAACTGATTTGTGACTTGATTTTACCCCTAATATAACCTAAATACGAATTCGGAAATACTATGGTGAAAAGACAGCTTTACCTTTATTAAAATCCAGATTGAATTTTCCTCAGCTCAATAGCCCAACTTACGAAAGGCATATCTCCCTCATACGACATCAAATTTTCGCAAACTGGGCGGTGTTGAAAAGATCTTCCCAAGGTCTTTCCAACCATGTAATAACTCATCCAAACTCCTTTTGAGGTGGAAGTTATGACAGTTTGAAAATGTCCAAAATTCACTTTTGAAAGCTAGAAATTTTCCAAATTTTCCTACTCATTCCCAAAAATAATAATTCTTGGTTCTTAGCTTATTCTTAGACACAATAAGTGTTTTCTTATGCATAAATGCTTCCAAAGGTATCGTATCGTCCTCACCGTCATTATCAAAATTATTTTCTTTGATGATATCCACAATTTTCTCTTAACTATAGACCCCTAAACAAGTTGTATCATTTTCTCTAGACAATCTTACAGACTATTGACATCAATTTATTGTGGTAATTGAGATAATTGATCATGAATTCATATCCATGAATATCATTTTTATAAGAGGGTTCACTTAAATTTTTTGACGCTTCATCTTCGAATGATGTAATCAAAATTAACCTATATTAAATCTCAAAAAGACTCTTTAAATTAATGGAATTTCATAGACCTCCCCTCATATTTCACTCTATCACGTTAGCTTCCTTGTAATTTACGATATTATATAATACCTCCTTTATTTTGAAAAAATTGTAACATTTTTTAAAAACTTATTTTTTTCCTAATTCAAATAAAATACTTTTGACAAATTTATCCCTTGAATAATATTAATTCTTTCAATTAAAATATCATATTTAACAAAAAATAATATCCAAAAATTGCATCTCTTTTGCTGAAAATTACTTTTCTCTACTAACACGAGTCCCACATTTACTTCCTCACTTGTGAGGCCAATTGCTCCATGGTGCCTCTTGAAATTGCATTTTTCTATACAAATTCACATTTTAATATTGTTGCTCTAAAATCAATCATCACACCCAATATATATGAGAGAGAAAATAAAAAGGATTTTTTAGCACAAGAATTGTGTTTTTCAATTATTTTTTAAGAAATATGAAATAATGCCTTCAACTCCTTGACATTCTTTCCAATTAGTTGTAGAACCTTTTTATCCCACAACAATAATGATATAAATTCAGTGTCATCAGTAATATGAAATTTAAAGTCGATACATAAAAAGTACAAAATAGAGTGTTTATGTAAATTTTATTTATATTTTAAAAATCTATATTATTTGCACCAACATGTGAATAACAAATATATCTATGTAAATATTTTACCTTACTGTCCGTACTAAAAAAATAAATATAACTTCAGCATTACATTTTACGCAATAATATTTTTCTCCCAAAGGATCAATCTTTGTGATACACTTATTGCAAGCCAAGAATATCATTTGTGACCAAATTCCAAACAAACGATCTTTACATCAATTCAAAAGATAAGACTCATGTGAGTTAATCATAATCTGAAGTCTATTACATGTACTTAAAAAGTAAATTAATATATACAACTTACTTCAGTGCATCGAAGAAAATCATTAATAATTTAAAAGAGACTATTCTTGTAAACAACTCTTCCAAAATTGAAATATGTTGTGAAACCTTCTCATATTCACTAGATGTAATTAGCCTGTGAGTTTATCATAAAATGTATTTATATAATTTGTTAATTTTAGTTCATCTTGAGTAGTTAATAATACAGATAAGTTGTCAAACTTGTACTTAAAAATTTAAAATTATGATCCAATGACTACGAATGGAATAGATATTTACAAAATAAATTATAAGATTTATTAGTTAGATAAATATATTTTTATCCATAAAGTGGTTGGAAGCTTGTTTCTCCTATATAAACAATGTTGTAAAAAGGATAAATTTAATTATAGATAAAGTATAATAATATAATAACAATAATCTAATAATAATAATAATATAATAATAATAATATAAGGTAACTCCCTATTAACTGTAAATTTATTGAGACTTTATTTCATCTTCTATACCAATAGTCATACAATACCTGATTAGAGTCTCCTTGCTTTGACAATTGAATTAGTTCATATGAGACAACATGTCTAACAACATCTTTGAAAACAATGAATTTTTAGGATTGATATTTAAAATTTGAAATTAATAATGCAAGGAATAATGAAAAGAATAATAATATAATAATATTAATATTTACCAATTTATTGTTTCTCATGGATGTTGTACTGAATTTCCACTTCTTCAAAAGTGGGTAACTTAAAAATATCCATATGAAAAGATAGAATCTTCAATTTCAGTCACAATAAAGATAAGCTTGTGTTTATGAGAATTTAATTTAAATTTTGAGTGATAAAGCGCTATGACATAATATTTCATCCGATATAAATTATGATTATAAATCCTTTATTGTGAACTTTTCAATAGATATATGTATTCATTCAATCACCCTATATGCAAACAAAATTTTTATAATCAGTAAGCATTAAAATCTATATTAATGTGTATAATATAATAAGAAAAGTATATAATAACATTAAAACACAAATTTGAATTAAATCTTACCTTTTCATCTTGCAAAACTGACTCCATAGTATGCAGAATATCATGTTTGTCTTCATCGGGCACTGTCTAAAAACAAACAACGCAAACTTTTAAATTCCAATTCATCGAGTTATTGATAATTTCAAATATTTTGTTATATTGCAAATCCAAATTTTGAAATTTGATATTTGACAAAAACACGTTTACTTTGAAATAAATTGACTGTATATATATTTATATATTAGGGGAGTTGAGAAAGAGTTTTACAGAAGTTAGTGGGAAGTTGAAGAACCGCTCTTAATTTATAATTGCTTTTATTTTTTTAATTACAGAGTTAGAGGTTAATTATAGGTTAATTCATATGCTGCTGTGTGGAACTGAAGAAACTAAGACGTCATTATATATAATAAAATTGTATTCAATTTTAATATTAATACCGCTAATGATGAGAGTTGTTTATAATTTTTTTTTTATCTACTTTTAAATTAAAATGTTGTATTAGTGATTACTTGGGGATGTGAAACATGTATATTTAAACTTCCATCAAATAATTTTATTTCATTTTTCTAAAAAAAAAATTCAGAAGTTGACAAGCTAAGATGTAATATGCAAATGTTGACACATGTTAATATTTTTGTGTATTAGTTGACACGTCAACATTTTGTTTTAAGTGATTTTTATTTTAATGTTAAATTAGTGATTAAATTGTCCAAAGCCGACACGTGTTGATTACATTTTTTAATTTAATTTGTAATTTAAATGTTAAATAAGTGATTAATGGGGAACATGTATATTTAAACTTCCATCAAATAATTTTATTTCAGTTTTTTTAAAAAAAAATACAAAAGTTGACAGGTTAAAGTGTATCATGCAAATGTTGATACGTGTTAAAATTTATTTTAATTAATTTTTATATCAAATGTTAAATTAGTGATAATTGTCCAGAGTCGACACGTGTTAATTGTATTATTTGACACGTTTCAACATTTTTAATTAATTTTTATTTAAAATGTTAAATTAGTGATTAAGTTATCTAGAGTCGACACGTGTATGTTTAATTTTTTGAAATTCTAAAACATTTTCTGACAATTTCCTGAGAATATATATATTTATTAATTATGAAAAAATTAAAAAATGTGAGAATAATTGTGGTGTTGACATGTAGACGCTATCACCTCTCCTATATATATATATATTCTGGTGTGTTTTTTACACTTATTAACTTATGCATATGATATTAATTGTTGTTTTTTAGTACATATTTTATACTCTGTTGTTTCTGCAAAGTTATTATCTCCGATTATATTGAACACATGCACATACAGTACGTATATTGATTGTGTAGAAAATAATTATTGTACTCAGTTCCAAGAATTTATGTATTGATATTCCATATTAATTTCTATACCTTAAAGTACTATATATAAGCTTACATATTATCTATTTTTACATGGATATGAAATTTTTCACTTATCAATTGAAGAAATTAATTGTGCAAGTTCAAAAGTTATAATTGCTTTCATGTTCAAGCATAATTTTTTTTTAATATGTTAAAAAAAATTAAATTTTCTCCTAAGATATATATCCAGTTGTATAATTTATGCAACTTAAATATTTCTTTTAATTGTGAAATGTCTTTACATATATATTCTTATTTTCTTATTCATTTTCCTTTAACGTTGATGAGAGAACCAATGGTTTATTATTTCGTGAATAATTCATTAATGAGAGGTTCTTGAGTTATGTGATAATAACAAATAATCAAATTCATGTTGAAATATTGCTAATATTTTTTCATTATTTTTAATGTATGAGTATTAATAAAAAATATTTGCAAGTTCAATGCAATTATTATTATTGACCGCGCGAAGCGCGAACAAATTTCCTAGTTTCAAAATAATTGAACTGTTTGGGGTTTTTTCACACTCTTTAAGAAAACAAGATTAGGACATAAATTAGACATTACTTTCACACTCCGAGCCTACACTTTGAACGTGACCGACACCCAATGACTATTGCTGGCCTTGAGCAAACTCTTGGTCTGGCTTACTTATCTGAGCAGAAGACTTAACTCAACACAAAGCAAGAAACATTCTCACAAAGAAAATCTAAAATAAATGTCTTGGCCAAAATGACACTGAAGTCTCACAATAGAATATCTTAAATGCATATGTGAAAGACTCAGATTGAACTTTCTCTATGAAACCTCTATAATACTAAGATGGATGTTGGGACAGACCCCACAACTCCGATAAAAGAAAACTGAAAAGGCAGTACAGATGTGTCCTCCGAATGCCAGGAGGCTCCTCACCCATGACTCCGAGTGCTTTGTGGATATGAGACGCGGGATGAGTGACAGTTATGGTGATGAATCATAATACAATGAGTCCAAGACATCAGTACATGAATTTTACTAGTATGAGATCGAAATGCTCACAAACTAGCTTAAAGAGAGTAAGAGAAATACTTTACCTTGACTCTACTACACTCATGAAACTTAGCTTATATTAAAGCAGGTAGACACAACAAAAGATCTATATATATATCTAATACACTAATATAATAAAGCTTGTAAGAACAATGTAAACAACTTAGTTCGTAAGAAAATGCAAAAACAATACTAATTTTTACTTATTATCTGCAGTAATATAGTTTCTGTGGGGAGATTTCTCAAATCCCGAACCTATCCCTATGAGGCCAAGTGGTGATACAACGTCTACCCACGCTGTCGAAGTCCTATCCTTGTCCTGTATCGCCCCCCTTCCTTCGTGCCTCTCCCTCGCTTAACGCTACGTGAACCCTTATTCCCAGCCAACCACTATCATTGGTGACCCAAGTCCAACACCGATCTTTACATCACATCAAAAAGATAGTCCTCATGTGAGTCATCCTAATCTGCAGTCTATATATGTCTATCCCAGTACATTTTAACTTCTCTTACAACTACTTAGGCATCAAGACAAATCTCTATAATTTACAAGAGACTATTCTTGAAACAACTCTCCCGAAATTGAAATATGTGGTCGAAACTTTCATTTCACTAGATGTAATTAAGCGGGTGGTAGTTTATCTTAAATGTATTAATAATTTGTTATTTGATTATTTGAGTAGTTTAATAATATAGCGGAGTGTCAAACTTGTTCTTAAAATTCAAAATTGTGGTAGATCTGCATTAATCCATAATTTGATCTGTTACCAATAATTATAAATGAAATAGATATTTATTAAATAAATTATAAGATTTATTAGTTAGATAAATATATTTGTAATAATGATAAACAATATTTAAACAAAATAAAAAACTTTAAAATTCATACATCTAAATTTGTGTCTTCATTAACTGAAGAACAACAATTAAAGGTTCATTTGTTGATCCAGATAATTGTGTTTGCATTGTAGGGCAAGATCACTTCATAAAGTGGCAGGAAGCTTTTTTCTCCTATATAAACAATGTTGTAAAAATGATAAATTTAATTATAATAAATTATAAATAATTTTAATAATAATAATAATAATAATAATATAATGGTATATACCCTATTAAAATGTAAATTACTGATACATATATTTCATCATCTACAACAATATTCATGAAAGAACTATTACTGTCTCCTTGCTTTGACAATTGAATTGGTTCACATGAGGCAACATGTCCAACATCTTTAAAAACAATGAATTTTTCGGATTAATATTTAAAATTTGAAATTAATAATGTAAAGAATAATGAAAAGAATAATAATACAATAATATTAATATTTACCAATTAGTTGATTCTCGTCGATGTTGTGCTGAATTTTCACTTCTTCAAAAGTGCGTAAATTAAAAACGTCCAATATAAAAAGATGAATCTTCAATTGTGTTTATGAGAATTTAATTCAAATTTCGAGTGATAAGACGCTATAACAAAATATTTTATCCAATATAAATCATGATCATAGATCTTGTCTTTGGAATACTTATTGTGCACTTACAATAGATACCATATATTTCAATCCACCCTATATGGCAAACAAGTTTGTTATAATCAGGAAGCGTTAAAATCAGATTAAGGTGTATAATAATAAGACAAGGAGATTCTAACATTAAAAACAAAATTGAATTAAATATACCTTTTCATCTTGCAAAAATCAATCCACAGTTACAAGAATATCATGTTTGTATTTATCGGGCACTGTCCAGAAACAAACAACGCGAACTTTTAAATTCTAATTCATTGAGTTATTTGATAATTTCCGATATTTTATTATATTGCAAAGCCATATTTTGAAATTTAATAGTTGACAAAAACATGTTTACTTTAAAATAAATTGACTCTATGTATATGTATATATTAGACATTTTTTCCAAGTCTTCCATATAAATTAATCTTCTTCTCCTCAGTTTCTTCCCTTTTAAAATTATTTGGTCATTTCATTTTCCAATTTTAACACAAGTCACAACTTGTAGCCATGGGAAATCAAGCTACCAGCAAAAATTACGATGACTCCAAGGGAATCTCTTTCTCTCTCATTCCTCTCTGAAACAAGTATAAATTAAGCGTATATGCAAGGAACAATATCAAGTGTATTAAACTTATTAGGTTGTTGTACGATTCGATGAATAATGACTCGAACAAACATATATTATTATCATTCGCGGATGGATCCTATTGACATTTTCGGACCTGTAACGAAAAACCTGTGTAGGTCGTTTTTTTTGAGCAGCAGGATTTTAGTCTGGAAAACTGGAACGAGGCCAACGGATGCCACGACGTTACCGTCATGTCAGTAAGGAACGTGTGGAGGTCGCCACAAATACGCACCTCCACACCACCATTGACCATTCGTACACCCCCATAGCAACATCCCCGACATTCCCCCCAACCCAACCTACCACCCAAAACCAACACTACCCCTCAACCCAAACCCCGACACCCTAAAAGCCAACTCCCAAACCAACTACTCCACACAATAATGATTCTACATCCCTTACTGCGATCGTCCAGACACTTAGAAATTCTGAAACTGGGTAATGAAATCGATGTCTATCTGAACGACACGACGAAATGGCAGGACGGAAGTTGGTTCAGGCACGGACGGCCGGTCACAGGATGTTACTAAAATCAAGTCTTGCCCTTGCGGACGGACAGAGGACGGGACCATAGCAGGACCGATGGCCGTCCGGGCTGCGTAATCCAGGCGGGGTCGGATTTCTGATAAATAATTAAGGGGCTTTG
The DNA here is from genome assembly GCA_027704765.1 of Solanum habrochaites. NCBI lineage: Eukaryota > Viridiplantae > Streptophyta > Magnoliopsida > Solanales > Solanaceae > Solanum > Solanum habrochaites. The sequence goes on along the minus strand of JAKWJA010002495.1, from coordinate 6,038,014 downwards.
GACTATTTCCTGCTTTAATAGAAAGTAAGGGGTTAATGTTATCTAAGTCTAATGACTGACGAGAAAAGAGGTAACCTTAAGTTTAATTAGTGGATTATTAGTGACATCTTGTTAAAAACTTAATTATTATGTAATTAGGGGTACAGAAAGATCGGTTTGAATAAGAAAAGAAAAAAAAGCGCAGCAAGAGGAGAGAGATCGAACGAGGAGAAGAGGGAGAATCGAACAGCAGACGGAAAACACAAGGCTTGGGAAATTCTCTGCCTGATCACTAGTCTGCGGTGGAGGTAGGTTATGGTTTTAGAATACTCGTAGTAAAAACTCTTAATAGCGAATGATAGGTGTTGGGTAGTATTGTAAACTCTTTTATATTCTTAAATTGTGTGTATCATGATGTTGATGTATAGTAGATATAGGATGTGATGAGCCAACGAATGATGAAGGTTGAATCCACAATCTTGATAAAAACCTAATCCCTTGTTAAAGAATGATGCCTTTGAATAAAAGGAAGGTTTGATGAACTAAAGTAATGAGATGATGTGTCTTGATATAAAAGAACGGCTTGATTTACTAATAGAATGAGATTAGTTGGGACGGGTGTCACGAACCGACACGTAGATTTAGGGGACGAGTGTCACGAAACCGACACGTAGATTTAGGGGATCGGGGTCACGAAACGACCGATAGATTTAGGGATGGGTGTTCACGACCGACACGTAGATTTAGGGGATCGGAGTTTACGTTAGACACAAGTCGTCGGGGATCGGAGTGTCACGTAACGACGCAAGAGGGACTAAAGACTAACGAGGGTCGGAGTGCTCACGTACCGACGACAAAGAGAAAAAGATAATGAATCTGAAAGATGCTAATAGATCAGGTCTAAAAACATGTTTCCCCAAAGAGTATGTGTGGAGCTTTGGTCCTCATAGATTGATCGGGACTTATATAAATGATGTTTATATTTGTTGCTATTCACCTGTAGAATTATTGGGATTTTATGATGTTCTGAGATATATTGCTTTCTATGTTGAGTTGACGATGATACCCCCCACTACTCAGTAAACTTGTGTTTGTACTGACCCCCTATCTTATGTTTGATTATGTTCAAATGTGGGTGCCAGTTCGCGATCGATTTGGGTCGATGACAAACTTGCGTATCAGAGCATTAGGGTCGGTGGTCTCATCGCACAAGAACAGGTATAGTATGTCTTAAAGAACGGTAGGGGGACAGCCTTAATTTTCTTATGCGAGTGGCATTAAGACTTTAGGAAAATTCCATATCTTTCTTCCTTTCTTTCTGTGCTATTACTGGATCCAATTGGTATCTAGGGAACAAATGGTATCTGACCCATCTTCACTCTATTTCGCAGATGGTTGACACTAGAGCAAGACTACGCCAACATCACATCAGCAAGGACAAGATGCATCTGAGCCAGCCAATGGGGCTGTAGCTCGAAGTGGAACAGATGCAAGAGCCGCGGTAGAGGTCGTTGTGAGGCGTCCTTAGAGGGAGAGGACGAGCACCTTAGCCCATCTGGTGCTGGAGGGACTCTCCACCGAGGGGAAGTGGAAGAGAAGGGAGGAGGGGGAGACCATGAACAAGTACAGAATGAGGAAATGCCACCCCAACTAAAAGGTGATCAATCAGGTTCTCGTTTATATTAGTGGGTGTTGATCAGGGTAAGGCACCCCAATGTTTACTGCACAACACCTCCGGTTCAGCGGTACAACATGCAGCCACTATGGCCCCTCGTAGGATGCCTCATTAGACATAAGAACGTTCCACACTGACTACTGGGCCATAATGACAAATGATCAGCATGAAACTTTTCAGTAAGTTTCTTGAAAATTGAAACCTCAGCCATTCAAGGGTGCAGAATCTCTGAGGATGCTTACAGATTTTACGGTGGACTGTCATGAAGGCTATACACAAGTGGGTATAGTAGAACGGTTTGGTGTGAGTTCGTGAGTTACCGTTTCAAGGGAACGCCAAAAGGTGGTGGCGGTCACATGGTTGAGTGTCAACAACAGAGGCACCACATATGACTTGGAAGGACCTCATTCTCTAGCTTGTTATGGAGAAGTATATCCCCGGACTTTGAGGGATAGGACAAGGGATGAGTTCTTAAGCCTAGAGCAAGGTTGGATGTGGCAATGCATATGAGAATAAGTTTCTGCACTGTCAGATATGCCCACCCAACTTTGTTTCAGTCACAGAGCGGATTCCGCCGTTTGTGAAGGGGTTGAGATCAGAGTTGTGAATTTCATCTTTACAGGAGCGGCCAAAGCGAAAGCTTTTCACGAGGTAGTAGGACTCGTAGTAGCGGTGGAAGGAGTGAAGCCAGATTGAATTCACCATGGCATCGACATCAAAGAGGTTTCGAAAGGGGGGTGAGTTTAATTGGTTCTTAGCTCTAGAGGACAGAGTTCCGGAGTTACTCAGTGTCGACCCATTCAGTCTCAATACAGACTGTAGTTGGGGGGCCACATCAGCCGGTCACAGTCTCTTGAGAGACCCATGCGTGAATCGAGAGAGTGTTATGATCGCTGGGGAGAGAGACATATTAGGAGGAATTGTCCAAAACCGAGTTAATAGTCCCCCAATGGCTAGAGGTAGAGGTGGTCATGGCAGAGGCCGTATTCGGGGGGCGGGTGGCCGAGGTAATGGTGGTCACAAAAAAACGGCGGGGGTGATGGGCACAACCTGGAGCCAATACAAGCAACAACATGGTAGGGACAACAGACAAACAAACGAAAGGCCCATTAGTTATGATTGCCTGGGAGCTCGGAGGGCGGAGACATACGATGTGTCATCACAGGTTAACCTCTGGTTTGTGATTGACAGGGATTTATGTATGTTTGATCGGGATCCACATTTCTTAGTATCTTCCTTCATTTGCTAATGTCAAATTTATGTGAATTACTTGATAATGCCATTCGTGTTGTCTCTCAGGTGGGTGAGTTTGTCGGTAGTTGAAAATGTTATAGGTCTTGTTTGGTGAACTTTGTGGGGAGCAAACACTTATGTAGAATTGGTATCTTAGAAATGGTTGGATTTTGATGTGTAAATTCATGGTCTGAACTGGGCTTTCTACCGCAATTTGAACGATCTGGATTGTAATGCTAAAACGGTGACGTTAGCCAAGCTTGGACAGATCCGTAGTGTGGTGAGGGGACTACAATTCCAATCCGGTGCGTATCATCCTCCTTCTTCGTGCTAAGAAAATGGTTAGTAAAGAGGTGTTTAGCTTTTATTTGGCACATCTCAAGGATGGCATACCCAAGTAACTGCGCTTGAGTCGGTTGCGGTGGTCCGTGAAGTTTCTGGATGTGTTCCCGCGAGATATTTCGCTGGTATGGCCCCACCAGAGGGATAGTGACGTCTGATTGATCTTGAACCGGGTACTCGCCCCCCATTTAATACCCCCTGATAGGAGGGCTCACGCGGAGTTATAGAGTAAAAGGCCCAAACTTCAAGAGTTGCTGAGCAAAGGCTTCATTAGACCAATGTGATCTCTTGGGGTGCTCGGTTTTGTGTTGAAGAAGAAGGATGGGCGTTTTCGGATGTGATAGACTACGGCAGTTGAAACAAGGTAAACCATAACGAACAAGTATCCATCTTCCTCGCTGAGGACTGTTCGATCAGTTACACCAAGGTGCTTGTGTTTCTCTAAGATTGACTTGAGATCCGGTATCATACAATTGAAAAAGACGGGACAACGGATGTGCCAAAGACTGCTTTTAGAACAAGGTAGGACAGTACGAAATTTGTGTGATTGCTCTTTTGGTCTTCGAATGCCCTGCTTGCGTTCATTGAGTTTGATGACGGGATTTTAAGCCATATTGGATCTTCTGTGTGATTTCGTATTGATGATGCATACTCTCAAAGTAAGGAGGAAACTGAGGAGATTTGAGAATGTATTGGAAATGTGGAGGGAGAAAAAGCTGTATGCCCAGTTCTAGTGTGAGTTTGGCATAGATGCAGTGTCCTTCTTGGGGCACGTGGTTTTAAGGATGGGGTTATGGTGGAGCCTTCTAGAGATAGAAGTAGTGAAAAATTGGGTAAGACCTAATAATGTGCTCAGAAATAAGGAGCTTTGTTGGGTTAGCGAGTACTACCGCCGATGTCAAGGGATTCTATTCTATTGACTTCCAAACTGACGACTTGACTAAGCAAAAATGTTCATGTATGGGCGGAGGGTGATGAGGAAAGCTTCAGAAGCTTCAGACTATGTTGATCTGCCACCAATCTCACCTGCCAGTGGAAGGCAAGAACTTGCAAATGTGTATTGTGATGCATGCTTGTTGCGGGTTGGGGCAGTGCTTAATGCAAGAGAAAGACTGTGATGGCTGATGCTTCACGACAATAAAAGTGCATGAACGTAACTATCCAATCATGATTGGAAGGCCTCGGTAGGTTGCATTAAAGCAATGGAGGACACTATCTATATGGGGGTAAGTCGTAGAAGTTCACAGATATCGTAGTTTAATTTTACAAGTATGTCTTTACTCAGAGAGATTTCAATGTGAGACAAAGAGGAGATGGATGGAACTACTGAAGGACTACGACATCACTCTCTTGTATCATCCGGGGAAGGCCAAATTTTGTAGCGGATGCTTTAAGTAGAAAGCGGGAAGCATGGGAAGTCTAGCTCAGTGCAAGCTTCTAGACGCCCATTGGCCTAGAGGGAAGTTAGTTCTGGCAACGACCTTAGAGATTAGAAGTGAAATGAGAAGGGAGGATTTTAGGCTTGTGTGGAGGCAAGATCTTCATTCCTTGACAAGATCAAGGGGGAAAACAGTTTGTGATGAGAAACTAAGCCGAATTCGGGATATGGGGCGAGGAGAGGCTAAAGAAGCGATACTGGAGAGGAAGGTGTTTTGAGAATTAGGGAAGGATAGGTGTACCCGTGTTGATATTTGATCCACCCTATTCTTACAAGGCTCATAGTTCCGGATATTCTATACATCCTGGTGCAACAAAGTACCGTTGGTTTAACCTAAGGCAACATTTGGTGGAGAGGAATGAAGCGAAATGTTGAGTTGTTGCCACATGTCAAAATTGTCACAAGTAAAGGTGACACCAGAGGCCGAAGGAACACTTCAGAGAATCCCTCCTTCCTCTTCCCTTCCCCTTTCCTCCCCCCCAATGAATGGAAGTTGGGAGAGAAGTGCAATTGTGACTTCGTGGTTGTTTCCAAAGACATCTGGGAAGTTTGATTCCATTTCGGTGATGTGGATAGGTTAACTAAGTCTGCTCATTTCATTCCGGTCAAGGTGACTCAATGCAGAGAAGTTAGCCAAACTTTACATCTCAGAGATTGTTCGGTTGCATGGGGTTCACTATCCTGAATATCAGCTGAGGTTTTGTTTTTTTGTAACGCCGTTTACTTCTAAAGTTTTGGAAAACCATTGCATGGGAATGGGTACTAGGGTGGACCTAGTACAGCGTTCCATCTCAGACCGATGGTCAGTATGAGCGAACGATTCAAGGGTTGGAGGCGTATATGCTTCTGGTGCGTGGTGATAGAATTTGGTGGTCATGGGATAACCAAATTCTAACCTGTACCGAGTTTTCATTACAATTAATAGTATCACTGAGTATTGACGGCTCTATTTGAAGCACTGTGTGGTAGGAGATGTAGGGCACCCATTGGTGGTTGATGCATTCGAGGTTAGGCCTTGGGTGGTACTGATCTTTGAGGATTTGATAGAGTAAAGGACAAGTCCACTTCAAGAAAAGCTTCTAGCGGCGCAAAGTAGGCAAAAGAAGATGCAGATCGAAAAGGTTAGAGACTTAGGTTCATGGAAGGTGACAGTCTTGTTGAAAGTTTCGCCAATGAAAAGGGGTGATGCGGTTTGGTAAAAGAGGCAAGCTTAAGCCCAAGGTACATTGGTCCCTTTGAAGTACTTAAGCGAGTCGGGGAGGTGGCTTAATGAGCAGCCTTGCCTCAAGGGCTGTCGGAGTGCATCGGGATTCCATGTGTCGATGTTGAAAGATACCATGGGGCATGGAACGAAATTAATCCGTGGGAGTCAGTTGTGTTTGATGGAGAATTTGTTTATGAGAGATGCATGTTGCTATTTTAGATAGAGAAGTTCGCAAGTTGAGGTCCAGGGAGATAGCATCCATCAAGGTCAATGAAGAAATAGACCAGGTTGAAGAAAGACTACTTGGGAGAAGGGACAGATATGCAAGAAAAGATACCACATCTGTTTACAAGAATAGGGACTTACTTCACTCTTGTTTTTCTCTCGTGATCGTTCGAGGAAGAACGATGGGTAGTTACTTGGTATCTATTGTAAACGACCGTTAGTCGTTTGTGAGCAGTAGATTTGATTTTGGAAACCTGGCCAGCTGGCAACGGATGCCACGACGGACCGTCATGGCACGACGGACAGCGTGGAGGTCTCGGTCCCATGACACTTAGAACATTCTGAAAGGGGTACTGAAAATCGACTCTCTGAACACCACGACGAAATGGCAGGACGGACCGTCTCAGGCACGACGGCCGTCACAGGACTGTTACTAACATCAGTATCTGCACCCTGCGACGGACACAGGACGGACCGTCGCAGGCCACGACGGCCCGTCACGGGCATGCGGTAATCCCAGGTCGGGGTCGGATTCTGATTAAATAATTAGGGAGTTTTGGACTATGTCCTGCTTTTTTATAAAGTAATGGGTTAATGTTAATAAGTTAATACTTGACGATAAAGAGGTAACCCTTAAGGTAATTAGTGGATTATTAGTGCCAATCTTTTAAAACTTAATATATGATAATTAGGGAAAAGAAAGAGGGTTTGAACTAAGAAAAAGAACAAGAGAGCAAGAGAGAGAGGATGAACGAGAGAAAGGGGGAGAATCGAAAGCGAAGAGGAAAAAACAAGGCTTGGGAAATTCGCGCTTGATCACTAGTCTTCGGTGGAGGTAGGTTATGGTTTGTATCTACTGTAGTAACTCTAAATAGCGAATGATATGGTGGGTAGTATTGTAAACTCTTCTATATGCTTAATTGGTGTATGCATGATGTGATTTTATAATATCTGATTGGATGAGACAAGCATGATGAAAGCTATGAATCCCAAATCTTGATAAAAACCTAATTCCCTTGTTAAATGATGCATGCCTGCTATAAAAGAGGCTTGATGAAATAAAGTTAATGAGATGATGATCCGTGATTATAAAGAAGGCTTGACTTAATAATAGAATGAGCTTAGTGGACGGGGGTTCCACGAACCGAACACGTAGATTTAGGGGATCAGTGTCACGAACCCGACACCGTAGATTTACGGGGAATCGGGTTTCACGAACCAGACACGTAGATTTAGGGGATCGGGTGTCACGACACCGACAAGTAGATTTAGGGGAATCGGAGTGTCACGTTCCGGACACATAGTAGAGGGGATCGAGTGTCACGACGACACCAGAGGACTAAAAGGACTAACGAGGGGTCGGAGTGTCACGGACCGACACAAGAGAAATATAGATAAGAATCTTGAAAGATGATAATATACTAATCTAAAAGAACATGTTTCCCAAAAGAGTATGGTGTGGAGGCTTGAGTCCTCAGAGATATGATCGGTGATATTATAAATGATTGTTTATTATTTGTGGCTATCCACTGTTAAGAATATTGTTGATTTTATGAGTTACGAGATATATTGTTTCTATGTTGAGTTGGCGGATGATACCTAAGCCGTACTTGTGTTTGTACTGACCCCCTATTTTATGTTTTCTTCTGTTTAAATGTGGGTCGCCAGAGCGATACGATTTGGGTCGTGACATCCGACCCCAGCTATTTCTTTGGATAGATGTTATTCCTTCTAATCTGTCATTTGCAATGTATTGACAAACCATAGAATGTATTCTTAAGGATAAAAATTTAAGATTTTGTAATGAGAAAAAACATACGCGAATATGATGTAATTAGTCTCGAAAGGGATATGAAATTTTCTGTATTATACTATTTTTTTCTTAGAACAATTTCAATTATTACTTTTAATTTATTTGAGAATGGTACTACAACATAAGTGTTAGTTTACAACTAAATGAGAAAGTTAATTCTTAAAAGGTTTTATCGCAAGGAAATAGAGAATGGTTAAATAAAGTTAAACATTTGCCTGTTCAAGAAAGTATATAAAATTCGTATATATTAACAATGGTCTCTATTTTCCACAATGTTATTCTCTTCGTTTGTGATATTTGCAACATAGCTTTCCATCTGATAAAAAATACTATATCATTGATCAATCAATTCGAAAAAGACGATTTAAGGTCTTCGAATCTCTATTGCTTCAGTTAAGCTATAATATGTTTGTATTTGATTTGTCGATGAATTTTGTGATAGCAAAAAACAAAACCCTATACTTTCTTTTCAGGTAGTTTTTTTTAATGATTTCTTTTTTAGTTTTCTTCCTCTATATTTCTAAACAAGTCTTGTTCTATTAAACATTTTTTTGTTCTTCTTCATTGTAAATACTTCATTTACTTAGTTGAAATTTCAATATTCATTGGATTTGAATGTTAAATTTTCTCTGTGAAATAGTTGATCAATTTAATACTAAGAAATATAAAAAATGGAAAATTTATATTTTTAATCTTTTCAATGAAGTAAGGTCAAATTATTGATTCTGAAGTCAAAAATTATGTCATTCTTTTAGTCACAAAGTTGATTTTTTTTAAATGAATTAAAAAAACTACTGATATGTCTTTTAGGAATATTTTAATAATAAAATAGAATTAGTGAGTCAGATTACTGTAACATAAATTAAAAATATGGTTCCGCAATATTCCTTTAAAGTATTTCTACGGAAAAAAAAAACTATTAACCTATTCAACTCATTATTTTTTATTCAATTTTTCTTTCTAAAAATGTCAAAACACATTTGTTATTGTTTGTCATAATTTAAGGAATAATAGAAAACTCTTATTTAAACAAAATTACAATTACGATTCTTATGGACTCCATAACAAAAGATTAAGACATAGTATGGATTCTTCTAGATTTTCATTTTGACAATTAATTATACAATTATTATTTACTTATTGCTGATTAAAACTTAATCATTGTAGCTGGTGTCTTCTCATAGCCCTTCTATTAATTAGAAATATTATATATTATATCCTGATATGTTTTTGCCACTCATTAACTTATGCATATGATATAATTGTGTTTTTGAAGTACATGTTTTATAATCTGTTGTTTCTGCAAAGTTATTGTCTACGGTTATATTGACATATGCCCATACAATACGTATATGGATTGTGTCAGAAATAAATATTTCGATATATATTATATATCCTGGTATGTTTTTTACACTCATTAAACTTATGCAGTATGATATTAATTGTGTGTTTGAGAATGTTTTCTACTTGTTGTTTCTGCAAAGTATTGGTCTCGGTATATTGAACAAATGCCAACATTACAATATGTACATTGATTGTGTAGAAAATAATTATTGTATCAGTTCCAAGAATTCAGGTATTGATATACCATATTAAATTTTTTCAACTTAAAGTCCCTATATATAAGCTTGATTATCTATTTTTAAAAGATATGAAATTTCTCAATTATCAAATTGAAAGAACTAATGTGCATGTTCAAAAGTTATATTCTTATCATGTTCAAGCATAATTTTTTTAATATATCTAAAAAATTAAATTTTCTCCTAAGACATATATCACAGTTGTAAATCCTACAACTTTAAAATGTTTCTTTAATTATAAAATGTCTGTACATATATATTCTTATTGTCTTGTCTCATTTCCTGAATGTTGATGAGAGAACAATGATTTGTTATTGCGTGAATTAATTCATTCATAGAGGGTCTTGAGTATGACGATAATGACAAATAATTCAAATTCCTGTATAAAAAAATTGCTAATATTTTTTCATTATTTTACTGTATGAGTATTAATAAAAAAATATTGCATTCAGTGCCAGTTAATTATCTTGACGCCGAAGCGCGGACAAATTTTCTAGTTTCAAAAAATTGAACTGTTTAGGGGTGTTTCACACTCTTTAAGAAAAGAAGATTAGGACATAGATTAGACATTACTTTCACACTCCGAGCCTACACTCTTGACGTGGCCGGCACCCAATGACCATTGTTGGCTTTGAGCAAACCCTTGGTCTGGCTTACTTTTCTCAGTAGAAGACTTAACTCAACACAAAGCAAGAAACATTCTCACAAAGATAACCTAAAATAAATGTCTTGGCCAAAATGACACTTAAGTCTCACAATAGAATATCTTAAATGCATATATGAGAGACTCAAACTGAACTTTCTCTATGAAACCTCTATAATACTAAGATGGATGTTGGGACAGACCCCACAACATCCTATAAAAGAAAACTGAAAAAGCACTAGATATGTGTCCTCCAGAATGTAAGGAGGATCACCACTGACTCTGAGTGCTTTGATGGATCAATGAGGCGCTGGATGATGTTGATCATGGTTACCTGTATCTGCATCATGATACAATGTAGTTCAACTGACATCAGTACATTGAATGTACGAGTATGCGAGTTGGAATGCTAACAAAACATAAGCTTGAAGAGATTAAGAAGAAACAATTACCTTGACTCTACTACACTCATGAAAACTTAACTTAATATAAAGCAGGTAGACATACACACATATATATATATATATATATATACATATATATATATAATGCTTGTAAGAACAATGTAAACACTTAGTTCGTTAAAGAACATGCAATAACAAACTCAATTTTACTTATATATGAAGTTAATTAGTTTCTGTGGATTATTTCTACTCGAAAACTACCACTATGAGCCTAAGTGGTGATAAAAACATCTTGCCCACCGCTTCCAGAATGTCCTAACTTTGTCGTCGATATAACTCCTAAAAAGGTATGATTTGATTACATACCCATGATGACTTACATGGATTTGTGGAGACATGAGTTAATACTAAATCGCATCCACACATCGGTGATTCAATAGACTCCGAAATATATAAGCTCGTGCTTTTAAAATCAACTCCTTTCTTTGGGTTGATTTTTTTTTTTGGATAATTTCTCAAATTATACTTTAAAAAGCTCTCTTGGAATCAATTTTCCCTTTTCTTGTTCAACACTCTTTGGAAAATCCTAGTTTTCTCCTTAACTTAAATGTGAAAACATTTATTAACTTTCAGGGAAATACTTATTTTCCTTATAACTTTTGAGAAATTGATCAACTTTTTACTCTTTTCTTAACTTGAAACTTGAGTTAAATCAACTCTTAGGGAATACTTAGTTCCCTTATATTTCTTTGAAGAAAAGACTTCAACTTTTAGTTCCCTTATATTTCTTTGAAGAAAAGACGTCAACTTTTAGTTCTCTTATATTTCTTTGAAGAAAAGACTTCAACTTTTACTCTTCACTTTAACTTGAAACTTGAGTTTTAAAACAAAGTCAAAGCATTACACAAAGACTCTTGAAAACCTTTAAAAACTTTGTTTTAACTTACGTTTTGACTTTAGACTTGACTCTTAATATCTTTGACTTTGATCTTAACTTTCCTTGAATTGGATTATGGATTCAAGGTTAGGATTTTGTATTCTTTTGTAATTTCTAGGTGTTCAGCAATTATTTAAAGTAATTGGAATCACTGGAAGGTGTTTATATACCATAGAAGGACTTAAAAATGCTAAATTATGAAAATTGGACGAAAAACACCAATTCGGTTCGGGATGCGTCGTGCTAGACCATTTGGTCTGGGGCCTCATCTTGGCGCACTGCAGGCGTGCCACCCAGGCCCTTTGGCACAGATAAGGCTCACCGCGCCTGGTGCTGCCCAGATGTGGCTGACGAACATCTCTTGTTGTTTTTCAACGCTAAATCCCCTAAACCTCCATAGTTGTTTTCCCAAACCCTTAGGATCATCAATACCTTCAATTCTCAACAGATCTAACTCGAAAACAATATCGGAAACTACGAATCAACATCAATGGGAATTCAAACAACTCAACCAAATAGGGATTCGACAAGATTCATCAATAATTCACTTAAATCATGTAAACAATTCTAAAAGCATTGAATTGAAACAAGTTTGGTGTGTCTATAAATCAAACCAAAACGAAAGATCATACATACCTTAAATAGGGATCACTCCCGATGAATTCCACTCGAAATACCTTGGCGTTCTTGGCGAAACCTTGATCTTTCTCACTTTTCCTTCTTCTCTTCTCTTTTGTCCAAGCCCTAAGCGTAAAGTTAATTTTCTAATCTGAAATAAAACTTGTTTTTACCCCCAAATGAATCCATAAAACGAAATAGGAAATAAATGGGTGAAAAAGACTAGTTTGCCTTCCTTAAATCTGGATTGAGGTCTTCCTCAATCCAACAACCCAACTTCCAATAGCATATCTCCCTCATATGATATCAAAATGTGCAAACTCGGCGACATTGAAAAAATCTCTCCAAGGGCTTTCCAACCATATCAACAACTACCTCTATCTCATCCTGAGCTAGGAGTTATTGCCGTTTGAAAATGACCAAAACTCACTTTCTTAACTTAGGAAATTTTTCAATTTTTTTTTTCTTTTCGGAAGTAATTATTTTTAGTTTCTTAGTTTATTCCTAGCTATTTCGAGTTACGAGATGTTAAAATTACTTTCTATTTTTTCCCTTATTAATTATTGTCAAATTGATCTTTCGAATAACTAAACATTAATCATATTCCCTCTATTTCAAATTAATTGAATTGCTGAGACATTTTTCATTTTTCAAATTAACTTAATTGCTCAATTTTCAAGACTATTTTTAAAATGTTCTTCCAATTTTACCTTCGTTAGTTAGTATTGGAAGTATTTATTAATTAATGTTTAGTTACTTTAATCATACATTTTACAATAATCAATTAGGATAAAAATGTAAATTGTCAAATTTATTGTCTTAATCTTCTTTTTTAAAAGGATATGAAGCACCTCAACAATTCAACTAGTTTGAAATGGAGGGTATAATAACCAATTTCAATACTAAATAATTCAAAAAATTCTTGAGCTCATCACACATTAAATCATTCAAAGTCATTAAAGTTTCTTGAACTCATCACATAGAAACTCCAAATGAAGGGTAAATATGTAAGAATATTCTAAAAATAGTCTTGAAAATTGAACAATTAAGTTAATTTGAAATCTGAAAAGTGACACATATTATAATTCAATTATTTTGAAATGGATGGAGTATCATTTAATTTAGTCTACATACTTATGAGGTGTCCGATTAAGTAATTCTAATTGGAGTAATGTAGAACGAACATAATGCTTATTTTTGTGTTTTATATACTCTATTTGCCCAACAATACTTGTCCACAACTGACTTTGCATACTGCTTAAGAAACTAGAAATACAAAGGTAATCTTACTAATTACCCTTTATATGTAATAAATACAATGTTTGAAAAATATAATAGAGAAAAAATGACTATTATAAATGAGAAGGGTAAATTAGAAACTTAGCGTAAATTAACTCATTGATTTTATAAAGTGGATAAATATAATTAGACATCCCAAAATAGTATAGAGGACAATCATTGTTGAATAGTGTAAAATATAGAGACATGGACCAATTTCCTTGTTAAATTATTCCAAGAATAAGATCTATTTGTAGGTGTACATGTAAATTTATCTAAGAAAATTAAATCAGATTATATCCCTAAATATCTCTAAGATCTCTAATGATTTCTACCTATAATTATGCTATGAGTAGATATGACTATGTACATTTTGTAACACTCCCCCTCAAGTTGGAGCATACATATTAATCATGCCCAACTTATTACAAAGACATTTCACCCGAGCTCATTCAAAGTCTTCATGAATATATCACCCAATCGCTCTCCTGTCTTCACATAGCCAGTAGAAATTACATTCTCTTCAATCTTCTCACGGACAAAGTGACAATAGACCTCAATATGTCTTGTACGCTCATGATAAACTAGGTTTGAGACAATGTGTAGAGCAACCTGATTATCATACCAATGTTTTGCTGGAAAAGAAGGATTCCAACAAACCTCAGCTAAAAGGTGTTGTATCCATAGTATTTCATATGTGGACTGAGTCATAACACTATACTCGAAATATACACTATCGAGATACAACATTTTGTTTCTTACTCTTCCAGGATACTAGATTTTCATCAACAAAGACGCAATAGCCAATAGTCAATATTTTATGAATTCTTGATCCTGCCCAATCTTCAGTTGTAAAACATTCAATACGAGTTATGTATGTTGTCTCTATACAATATGTCAAGGTCAAGGGATGATTTCAAATAACATAAAATTTGTTCCAAGGCAGCCCAATATTTGACTGTTTGTATAGACATAAATTGACTAACAATACTGACTGCATAGGTAATATCTGGACAAGTCATAGTAAGATAGTTTAGTTTTTCAACCAACCTTCTGTATCTTTCTGGATCATCAAAAGGTTCAACATCATCCTCAGTAAGATGTGCATTATGTGTCACAAAGTTTCGCTCCTAACTTACTAGTTTATGCAAGTAGGTCAAATACATACTTTCTTTGAGATAAGAAACTCTCATTCTTGCTTCTGGGTACTTCTACACCTAAGAGTATTTCAGTTGTCGCAAGTCTTTGGTATGAAACTTTGCATGTAAAAACTTCCTGAGAGAAGAAATTCCAGTAAAATATCATCCTATACTCACAATAATCATCACGAGGACAATAGAGAATAAATAACCAGTCATTGATTTATGGTAAAAAGATGAGTATACGCTCTTTTTCAACCCAATATTCGGAAGACATCTCTAAAAATTTCCAACCATTGCACGCGGACTTTGTTGAGACTAGAGATTTTCTTCGATGGACAACTTTTACATACTCCCATGAAGCAAACAAAATCAGTCGGTTTTCTATATACACCTCTTCATGTAGATCACCATGAAGAAAAACATTCTTGATATCTAGTTGATGTAAAGTCCAGTGTTGAGAAACATCCATGGAAATAAACAAACAAATAGAGGTGAGCTCATCTATAGGGGAAAGTGTCAGAATAATATACCCCATAAGTTTGAGCATAGCCTTTGGCCACAAGTCTAGCCTTAAGTCTTGCAACAGAACCATCAAGATTGACTTTGACGGTAAAAATCCATTCGCATCCTACTGATTTCTTTCCCTTGGGTTAATCCACCAAATCTCAAGTGTGACTTTCATCTATAACATATATCTCTTCAAACATTGCATTATGCCATCCAAAATGATTCAAGGCTTCTTTTAGAGACAACCAAACAACTAGATGCAAGAGATAAGTGACCATAAAATACAAAGTTAGCTATGGAATATGTGGATTTGCAGTGACATATAACTTCCCGAAGATAAATCGAAGGGTCCAAACTTTCTGAAGGATCAAATGGAGAAGGATCTAATGATAGAGTTGATGTAGGGTATGTATAGTTAATATCTTGTCTCCTTGAGTAAACTTGAACAATTGGTGGTCTTGCTGGTGCAGATTGAATAGGTTATGATGACACAATGGTCGATTGATGCTAAAAAAACTAGGAGATAGATGAACATAATAGGATTGTTATATTATACAGTGTAATGATAGGGCTAACCCACTATTTTCTCCTCCAACCACCTGTAAGAATATGGAGTTGGTGGTGTGTAGTTCTTTTGTTGTTGAAAATACAATCAGTTGATAGTAAATATTTATCAAGTTAAGTAGAATAAACTTATACCTTTCTGAAGGCGATAATAGCCCAAGAAAACAATACTTTAGGATACAACTTGGTAATACATGGTCAAACATCTCAAACATAATATGTGCTTCCAAACACCTTAGGTTCCACTGGAAAAATGATTTGTTTGGAAATATAATATTATATGATGTATTACCGACCAATACAATTGATGGCATGCGATTGATAAAAAAACAAGCAGTAGAGATGGCATCAGCCGAAAATTGCTTATGAACCTTCATTTGGAACAACAGTACCCGACTTATCTCAAGCAGATGCCTATTCTTTCTCTCGGCAACTCCAATTTGAGATGGTGTATCAACACATTAAGATTGATGGAGACTACCATGTTGTCTCATGTAAGCCCTAAATAATTTTGACATATATTTTTTAGCATTATTACTCCTTAGAATACGCACTTTGGCATCAAATTGAGTTTTGACTTCTGCACAAAAAACAGAAAAGTGAGTGAACACTTCAGATTTGCCCTTCATAAAATATATCCAAGTCATTCGAGAAAAATCATCTACAAAGATGACAAAATATTTATGCCCAGTTTTGAAAACAACATGACATGGTCCCCAAACATCAAAATGAACTAACTAAAAAGTCGTCTTGGCTCTCTTATTAACCCTTGGAACTAATGAGATGCGATGGTGTTTTGAAAATTGGCATGACTCACATTCCAATTAGAAGATATTCTGAAATTGAGGGCAAAACTTTTTCAACAAAGGTATTGAAGGATGTCCCTATCGACAATGTACCATAAATAGAGACACGACACTAGAGCAGGCAAAAGATGGAGACTCTCACTCATCAATATAAAGATCATCAGAAACATCTTTTACCAATAACCTAATTTACTATAATATCACAGTACAAACAATAATCAAGAAACAACGAGATATAATAATTAAATTCTCTCGTAACTTTTCTAATAAAAATCAGATTAAATGTCAATTTTGGTAGACTTAGTATAGATGGCAGAGTAATAGACGAGATTGGTTGAACAGTTTCAAATCCAACATTTTTACAAGTTTATCCATCAACTACAGTTATAGAAGAGGCTATTTGTGTGATTTACAAGTTGATTCATCAACTACAGTAATAGGAGAGGTTGATTTGTATGATCTAAAGCTAGAGAAAATATTATGTTTCCCTGTTATATGATTTGTAGCACCTGAATCAATGAACTATTTATTAGAAGAGCTGATAAGACATGTTTTATCTGACCTAACAGAGGAATTAATAATAGTGGATTCCTCCAAAGATTTCTTATATTGAGAAAATCTGGCAAACTCCAAAATCACAATCATTTTGTCGGATAATGAACATAAAGCAACAACTTTTAACCGATCTATTATTTTATCAACTATAGCTGAAAGTGTTTCAAAATCCCCAAATAAACATTCAACAGCCAAATAGCAAAATTAAAAAAGAAATTGACAGTAGCCAAACTTGATGTCCTTTGAAAATAATTTCGCAAATAAGCTTCAAATAGCCTCCAAACAAACAATATCAACTCACAAGTTGCTTGAGCAACAATTCCACTGTTGCACTGTACACAATTTCCATATCAAGTATAATTAAGAAAAAACAGAGAAGTCTCAAACCTGACCAAAGAGGGTCAACAAATTCTGTTTGGAGGGTTTTCTTTTTGGAGAATTTTTCATATAATTGGGAAATCACCACTAATCAGCCAGAAATGACAAGTCGGTGCTGGAAAAGAAAGTCGAACCAAGCTTGGTCCACTTACACATGGAAGAAATTAAATTCAAGCTCACTAACTTCTTTCACGGACATTGACCGGATTCCGGCAAGCTCATTGCTCCAATGAGCTGACTGACAAAGAACATAACATATAATGCTCTGATATCATATAAAATATAGAGACAATGGATCAATTTCCGCATTATATTGTTCCAAGAATAAGAGCTATTTTTAGGTGTATATGTGAATTTATCTAAGGAAATAAAATCAGAAAATATCTCTAAGTTCCCTAAAGATTTCTACCTATAATTATGCTATGAGTAGATATGACTATGTACAATTTTTTTTGGCTACAATTGTTCATAATTACAAGTGACAACTTATCAAAAGAATAATACAAGTGCTTCATAAGAAGTAGACAGAATCCATTCAATAATTGGCAAGTGAAAATATAAAAAACCAATGAATTCGGTCGATTTTGTAAAAACGAAAAAGTTCAATACATCATTTTTCTTAAATTACGCAATTATAAAATGCATCATTTAAAAAATACAATCCGGGTTATAAGTAGTGTGAGTGGGCACGATTCTACCACTAGATCACTAATATTTGTTGGTTTAACACTTTTGTTTTTGTTTGATACACTTTCATTAATGTGCACGATAAAAAAAAATAAATTATCAAGTCTTTGTGCTGGTTTTTGTGCATGTCTATTGGTTTGTGATTGGTAAACTACATAGATTAAGTCGATCTATTTGCTTATGTCTATAAATATGTACACATATATTTAATAGTAATTCCGCATACGTACGTAGAGTAACTATACAGAGATAACACCGACTTACATACTTAGATTTTGCAAAGGTGCAATATATTTCATGAATTTCTATTAGCATTTTCCATCAGTATGAAAATTAAAATAAACTAAAAAATGAAAGTACAAATAAAAGGAATGAACTAATGATGATTTAAAATATATTATGATGAAGTACTATAGTTATTGGTATCGATGTTCAACTTCAATCGATTATTCATTTTTTTAGTAAAATCAAAAGTTCAATTTTAAATAAATTTATTATTATACTGAATAATTTTTAAAATTTACAAAAATAAATAAATAAATGACAAAATCGTACTGAATATATTTAAAGATATTTTAAAAAATACACAATTTAATTAAAATATAATCTACATTTGAATGAATTGTGGGAGGTAAATTTCATGCATTTGTGTATGAGTATAAATAATCGTATAATATATTATTTCTGCAAAAGTTAAATTTGAATGAAGTGAATCAAGTATAAAGTAAAACAAAAATGAACAACAAGAGAGAGTTGGTCTGATTGTAATGACTCTTCACTTCAAACCTTAAAGTTGAGAGTTTGATTCCCCAAGGCAACATAATGTACGAGCTCTTGGCAAGGGTTGAAAAAAATTGAGATATATATATATATATAATGATAAATATGATCATATATACATTTAAGAACAAAATATTTTTTTTTGTATATAAAATATAGTCATTAGTGACGAAATTAGATTTCGTTCAACTACGAAATACATATAATTTAGAGACAATTGATTTCGTCAATGATTGAAGTAAATAATTAGCAACAATATAATTTTGTTGGTAGGTTTTACCTTTTTAGTGACAAAACATGGGAAAATGCACAAGTACTCCCTCAATCTATGCCCGAAATCTCAGAGACACACTTATACTATACTAAGGTCCTACCTCCCTGAACTTATCTTATAAGTAATTTTTTTACCCCTTTTTGGCCTATGTGGCACTATCTTGAAAAAAAAGTCAACCAGGGTTGGGCCCACAAGATAGTGTCACGTAGGCCGAAAAGGGGTAGAAAATTATTAATAAAATAAATTCAGGGGGGTAATAGTACCTTAGTATACTATAAGTGTGTCTCTAAGATTTCAGGCATTGGTTGAAGGGGTACTTGTGCATTATCCCATAAAACATACTATTAACTACAAAAAAATATACTTTTTACAAGAAATAAATTTGTCACAAATTTTTAAGCAATTGGGGACTATTTTTCTTTTTGTAGTTAATATAATACTTTTAGAGACGAAGCACTAAATCATCTTTGTATACTTTTAGAGACACATTTAGTGATGACTGAGTGACAAATTATTTTTCCTCACATAAGATTTTTAGTGACGAAATATAATTTATTAATGACGAAATTATTTGTCCCTACAAATCGAATTTGTTGTAGTTGTCAACATAACTTATACCATGTTTGGTTTCAATTTTTGTAATCCTACATAATTAATACCAACATAACTTATGAGAGAATCTATGTATAAAGTTATGCAGGGTGGAAGGTGGAATAAGTATGTGGGTATTAGTTATACATGTATTAAAACTATAAATTACATGTTTACCCTATTAATTTATTTTAGGGAAAATGCACAAGTACCCCCTCAACCTATGGCCGAAATTCCAGAGACACGCTTATAATATACTAAGGTCTCATTACCTCCCCTGAACTTATTTTATAAGTAATTTTCTACCCCTTTTCGGCTTACGTGGCACTAACTTGAAAAAAAAAGTCAACCATCTTTGCGCTCACAAGATAGTGCCACATAGGCCGAAAAGGGGTAGAAAATTATTAATAAAATAAGTTCAGGAGGGTAATAGGACCTTAGTATAGTATAAGTGTGTCTCCGAAATTTCGGGCATATGTTGAGGCGGTACTTGTGCATTATCCCTTTATTTTATTGTTTTTAATTGGAAACTTTACTGTTTTTCTATATATACGTTTATTGTTTTTATTTCTTTTTATATATAGATCATTTTTATTTCTTTAATTTCTTTTATTTTTTTAATTGGAAACTTTTTTGTTTCCTAACTACATGTGTTGTTTTTATTTCTTATTATATAGATCATTTTCATTTCTATTTATATACTTACAGTTTTTATTAATTTATGCAAATATAAATATTTTTTTAATATTAGAAATTGATTGTATATTTTTAACGGTACATATGCTAATAAAATATTAACATTATATATTACTCATTTTATTAGCATGTATTATTATTTTGTAAATGATATATATTAATATTTTACAACAAGTTTAATATTCAATAGTTAGTAATTCATGTATTGTAATCTCTACATAACTAAATAATACCTACATAACTAATATCCACATAGCTAATACCCGCATAAATAAACCCAACATAACTAAATTCCGCATAACAAATACCTGCATAATTAAACTCTGCAAAGCTAAAACCTGCATAACTCTACCGGTAACCAAACGGCCCCTTAATGCATAATAGAGTGCATAACTAATGCAGCATTAGTTATACATATGTTGAAAAAGAGTAACAAACAAGGTGCTAGCAATACAAGGTTAATGCATGCATTATTTTTTTAATATACTCTACCAAACGAACCCTTAAGGTAAAAACAAAAATATGGAAGTTGGAATTGATATTTATACCACAAGATCAACTATAAAACAAAGAAGATATTTATACCTCAAGAAAATGTCACTTTTATAAATTGTTTGACCAACTTTCTTATATTAGTTTATTTTGAATTATCTAATATTTAAGAAAAATACTCTTTTAAAAAAGGTGGTTGGGAGAAGTGATTTGTTGTTTAATCAATTAATTTAAAATAGACTTTTGAGTGATTTAGTGTTTCCTAACAATTTCTTAACACAAATCTATCCAAAAACAAGGTTCTACTTGCTACTAGAAACACGTGATATCATGAGCGTTATTTTCGTGATGAACATGAAATTACAATATTGTCCTCATGATGAAGAAAATTTATCGACGAAAAGCAGCATAAATACTCCCTCTTAGTGAAGAAAAAACACAAACTCAAATACTAACCACTATAAATCAATTGCTTAATCTAAAAATCTCCAAAATGCCTAATGATATAACTTTTAACATTCTTCTAAAACATGATGTCAAATCGCTTTTACGATTTAAATGCGTTTGCAAATCATGGTGCACTTTAATTGAATATCCTAAATTCATCAAACATTACTACGATATGTATCAAAAGGATGTGAATCGTCATAAATTTTTCTTAACTGGTGGTGAATGGAACAACGAGGACGATTATTTCTACTCTGTAGACACTCCACTTCAATATGATTCTGTTGCCTCTCTTATCGAGTCTCAGATTCCAGGAATCAGTCATTTAAGTAGCGTAAGTTTTGTTAGTTCTTCTAATAATGGTATTATTCTTATGGTTTTTCCTTATGATTTAATTATTATGTAGAACTTAGTTAGTTAAAATGCAAGGAAGGATATAAGAAATGCTCATAATCTTGTTGAATTTGGCTAGTTAACTTTTGTCTATTAATCATTTCATGTACTTTTTAGTTTATATTCTCTTGTATTGTTTTCACTTTCTTTTACTTTATTGTTTCTATAAATTAAATTGGACAACTCTTAATGCAAATATTTAAAGATATACTTTTCAATTTTCGCATGTTAAATTGGTAATTTTTTTTAATTTTTGCATGTTAGATTTGTAAAAAAATTTAAAAAAAAGATTTTTTTTTTTTAGGAATACAAGTTTCATAAAAATAGAAAAAATAATTATCCCAAATATAAGTAGAGAAATAAATTTGACAAATAACATTTTATATATGATTATGTCACATTCACCATCCAATACCTCATCTTCGAAGATACCCCATCCCCACTATTCCCAAATGACCACACCTTTCTCCGTCCACACCCATCTCCCATAATTAATATTTATCTTGATCATATATAAATACTTTTCAAATAACTAATATTTCTGACTTACATACTGAATACAAAAAAAATGTGCAAGAAATCTACTCTTTTTTTAAAAAAATATATTTTTTCATGAAAAATGAATTTTCCTATATACTGAACACACCCTAGATCCTGATTATATTTCTATATATGGTAAAACTTTATAAACCAATTTCTTTCAACATATGTTTATATACACTAAAAAACTTCCATTGAAATTCAATCTAACTACTATAGAATATTTTTTTACTTAAAATATAGTAATACGCACAAAATTGGCTAAATATAAGAAAATAGTATTTGAAAGAAAATTGATATCATTTGGCAAGTGTATTACAAATTTTATATCGAGTATTTGTCGATACGCAAATGTTTCATCTTTTTATAGTTAGTTATTTATCATAAGATATTTAGATTTTTATTACATCAAACACACCAATATGAAGAAAAATTCAATTATCAATCACAAACCATAATATATAGATCTATAAATTTATATAGAATATTCAAAAATAACATTTAGTAATTAATAGCAAAATGAAACAGCTCATACTGTGATGATTCAAAACGAGTCATGAGTAGCACTCACAATTAACCTCCTAGGTGGTTGAACCAATGAATTCAACCCCAATTTATATTTATTGTTCAACTTATGAAATTCAAACGATAATGCAGAAACTCAAACCTTATTAAATGTAAGAAACACAAATTCACTAGAGTCTATTAGACATCATTTCCCAAAATTTGAAAGTTATCACATCAAGTACATCTACCCAATATACCACGAACAAAGCTTATCTCGCTTACCAAACCTTACCACACCTTCCATGAGTGAAACCTTCAGCAACACTTTCTCTCCCTCTATAAATTTTATGCATCTAACCTTTCAGTCTGCATACTTTAAGTTGCTAGAAGCTTGTCTTGGATGAATTTCACTTTCTCTAATTGTTCCTGCTAAATACCAGTACCCAAGGTCTCACCTCAAATGCATCAAACCAATCAACTGGAGACCTACACTTTCTCTGATACAATACCTCAAATGGGGTCATCTCAATACTCGAATGATTACTAATGATGTATGTAAACTCAACCAACAACAAAAATTATTCCTAATAACCATCAAAGTTAATCATAGACACACCTACAACTTGTTCTGAAGGACCCTGAAACAATCATCTGGACGAATCTTTTCTGACAACTTGTTCTCAAGGACCTTGACACATTTACTTATGATTGTAGCCATTACTTATAAAATTCAAATTAATAATGGCTATAATCATAAGTGAACCTGAACCAACCACCACATAATCATAATACACAAACAATCATAGATCTTATCAATATTTTTGTAATACCTCAAAAATAAGACCCAGATAAAATTGTAGAAAAGTACCTGCAACAGCGAACCACGGCAAGGTTCACGAACCATTATAATGTCCAGGATTCGTTAACCCGCCCGTGGTCAGTTTTTGGACTTCACAGAGCTAGTCATCAAACCACGGGGACATTCACGGGTTGTGGTGATGTCCGTGACATCTAGGCAGTAAACCCCCTAGCCTAGCCCTCAGACACCCCTCGCCCACGTAAGAACCACGGGGACCTTCACGATCTGTGGTTCTGAAGACGAGTCGTGGGGGCGTCCGTGGGGCCTCATCAGTAGGCCCTCTAGCCAGTGTTTTACTTGAAAAAATAAAAGAAAAAGAAAAATGACTATGTTTTTGAAAAATTGATTAAACTTATTATTTAAGAGAAATCAAATTTCCAAAAGAAACAGACTCGCCACTTAATTTTTTAGTAAAAATCAAGAAAATACTTAAGGTTTCAAGAGACTTAAACAGATAAAATCAAGTGAAAATAAAAGGGTTCAAAGTTCAATGTACATTTCGAGAAGGATTAGGGCCTCGAAATGTTCGCTAACTTGCGATTGACCGGGAATTTGACTAAAATGACTTTTCAATTAACTTTCTAAATTTAAATTAGGTTAAAAAAAGGGAAGATAATTTTTAGTTGTTACTTTTAGGGGAAAGATTGCATGATTCTTATAAAGACATAATAAATTATATGTACCTGAATATATATGAATAAGTAAAAAATATATATTTCAAAAATAAGAAAGAGAAACTTAATTAAATTAAACCATAAAAAACAAATAGAGTTAGCTAATCAATAACATGAATAATAATAAGGAAAGAAGAGACAATTGGACTTGGGTCTTTTTGCCCAAATCCAAATAAATTGATCTTTGTGCCACCTGACCTAAAGTATGAAATAATTGTTAAAAGCCCATTTTGAACTCTCCTTCATTCTGCTGAATTTCAAGAGGGTTTTGGGCTCATTTTCACCAAAAAATTCACTGCTGAAACTCCCTTGAATTTCAGGCCCACTTCCCTGTATATTTCGCATATATTGGGTATATATAGATGCGTACGACTTGTATCTAATCTATTTTGGGCTTTTCAAAACTTGTAGTTTAATCAAACTTCATATATCTATATTCCTCGACTTGTATTTCTATATTTTTGACCCAGAATATGATATTTTTCCTATGTATATGTATTTATATTGTTGTATATAGAAGGTGTACATCCCCTTTTTGAGCTTTTGGAGGCTCGTATTAGCTTTCCCTTTCACCCTCAAACACTACAAGCTGACTTGATACTCGAAGATATGGGGATATGATGAAAAAAAATCCAATTTAGACTTCGTGAAGCAGCACATGTGACACAAATAAACAAAATATAAATGAGTAACAAACCATTGTATTAATATGGAAAAACATCAAGTAAAAATAACCATTTACTACTGCTTTAAGTTTCAAACATTGGGTGCCAGACCATAGGGGGCATGACTTCCAGATTTGACATCAAAATCACATTACCAAAATTTCATCTAAGTTATGTAATAATATGACAAATGAAGTTACAACAGTACTACATTCAAAAATAAAGAAAGAAAGATTGCTCAACCCTAACAAGACCAATTGCAGCAACAATAACTCAAGCACAAGGTAAGATTTAATTAAATAAGGACATATTGTTGAATCAAGGCTACAACGGGTATAACTATAGTAGAATTTTTTTTTAAGGCTACACCAAGACAACAATTAATAACTTCTAAACATGAATAGGAAACTAATAATAGCATCTTAACCAAAGGATGAGGAAATTAACATTTTTCATGACTCAAGCTAGTAAGAACTCAACTCTTTTAAAGCAGAAAAACCAAGAATCGAAGCCTAATCATAGCAATAGTCGTCTGGCTTGAATAGTAAATAATAGTAAATAGCAACAAAATATTAAATCCTAACACAAAATTTAACTATGCAGCTAAGTCACAACAAGATACAAAAATGCAAACAAACTACTATTTAATGCATACTACTAGAATAAAACATAATATGTTTTTGTTATGTTTCTAGGCTAAAACTGATCAAAATCACGTAGTTTAGGGTTTAAACTGAAGCTTATGGCTCCTACAAAAAGGAAAGATAAAAGACCCCTGACTTAAACTATTGACGGGATGACCAAGGCCACTCTCACGGACCATGTGAGGGACCACGGACTGTAAAGGTTTCCCTGGTCCTCACTTGGTTCGATGGTTTGATCAAAATCAAGGGTCTAATTTTCTAAGTTTTGATTAGAAGTGAAAGAGGAGAAAGAGGTGAGTAACCTAGTTCAAGAATGCAACAAGTTCCCACCAATTGCAGCCCCAAAATTGAAAGATTTCTTCATTGAATTCGTCACCAGGTATGTGGTATATTACTAGGGGGTTCCTTTCGCTAATTGGATCCCTGGATTTCAGTCATATTCTTGATTTCCTTATCATGACTAGACCTAGGTTTCTAGAATTTCAGTAGATTATCATGAATTCGTTTATTTACATGTCCAAATCAGAATATCATATTATTTCTTTGTTCTTGCATGAATTTCAGAACCTAGCTATGTATTCTTTTAGTTCGTGAATTATACATATTAGGTCACTGATTCAATTGTTTCAGATATACATGTCTCAACTTTTGAATGTGTCATTATCAATATATTATTGCGCATTCTCAGTTTGCATGTCACGTTGAGCTTTCCAGTATAACATAGAAATTAGTAATAATGCGCTAAATCACTTTATCTATTGGGAGTAGCTTAAAAATTGAGTTGGACTAGGGTTAGCAACCCATATAGTCCCAGAATTACGAGCTACGTAGCGTGTAAGTCCTCTCTATGGATATCATTTTAGTGATCACACCAGCATGTCCTTGTAACTCTGGTAGGGTTTATTGGGTTCTCTCGATGGGGTGTATAGATCGAACTCCATATTTATCTCATGTTGTTTTATTATCATTTATTAGTAGCTCCTACGATTTAGTTAGACTCTATTGCATTGACTACATTTTAGTATAGTCAATATTCAGTCTCAACATGTTAAATTGGTCGTTGCATTTAATTAGTTGAGTATTCAGTACCTATTTCATGTTCAGATTATACTCTTGCTTTATTGCTTATTTAATTATATGTTTATTTAAGTTTTACTCTATCTTATATGCTCGGTACCTTTCACGTACTGATTTATATATTGCCCTATATCTTCTCGTGATGTAGGTTCAGGTCCCAGCAGTCACGTCACGAGTAGATTGGTTCCAATCTTTAGTTCAACACCATCAGTGGTAAGTCCTCATGTTACGATCCAATGCTACCCCCTAGACGTGACACAACATATTCGACCCCGAAGGAATCTCGTACAAGACCTTAGCATAATCATAGTCATAAGATCATAGGAAAATAATGTGGAATTTAAAACTTTTCTTCACGATTGAAGTCTTTTATAAAGTGGGAGAGTATTTATAACACTATGTCTCAAACCATCTAAACACACTTTGATTAAAACTCTTGAAATACAATCTTAGGGGCATAGCCCTTACATAAGTCTAAACATAAAAGAAAGACAATGAAAGACACATGGTCAAGCCCTTGAATACAATGAGAACTCAACAATCTTATTCTTCTTGATATACTAGAGTCCTAGCCCCGAGAATAGAATCCAATATCTCCAAAGCCTACACTTCATAGAAAATGTAAAAAAATGGGGTTAACACAATAAGTACTAAGTATGGAAGGCATGCACAAAAACCTTAAAACATACATACAAGGGACATTTCATTTGAAATCATTCTATATGTCATTTTAGCACATAATCTTGGATTGTTGGAGAATTCAACTCATAGAGAAACTCACATACAATTCATTATAGCATAAAAGATATCATCATAACTACAAACATAGTCTCCAACATAAGCATAGTACATATCCAAACCTTCACAATACATAGTCGCCAATCATAACATAATAAATAGTCAAATACCAAATAATCTCATCATAATTATCACACAAGCAACCTTGAGTTCTACTTGTGCAATGCATAGATAAGACCCCATAATCCTACCTACACTAAGTATCACTTCTAGGCCACCATGATCATACATCACATACCTTTACCTTAACCAAACCAACACTTCATAGATAAGGAGACATTCATATTCAAGACTTGTAATAAGTAAAGTCATTCATAACTACAATCCATGTCATGCATATATCAATTTACATATCTTTATAGCACAAGGAAACTACACGACTACTCCCTTACAAGTCTACTTGAGCAATGTGAAAGTGAAGTTACATACCCTCACTCACACTCAGTGAACCCATTAAGAAGTCATAAGTCTAGTCTATGTTCATATTCATGTTCATATGCATAACTCATAGTAAATCATGCATAATTTACAATCATCATGTCATTAGGGGAATAATACCATACTCACTCTCAAAGCCCAATTGTGCAACGCATAAATAAAGTCTCATACCCCCATTTACATTAAGTAGAACCTTTTAAGGGACTATAGTAAATAACCCATGTTCTTGTCTTTTTCATGTTACTTGTTACTTGTTCATGTCATGATTCATGTTACTTTTTCATGTAGAGAGATATCTATATAGACTTAATCGACATAGACCATGCGAGCTACATGAAATCCTATGTCATGAACCCACACCAAAAAGAGGTGTTCTACTTGCCTAAGGTATAACGAACATGTTTAGCTTATAGGTGGATCCACTAGCTAAGAAGCTTATGTGAGCACATAGTTATGCGATAGGGGGATTACTACTAGAAATCCGGACTAACTGAGATAAACAGTTTTCATCCCATGAGATAACTTGAATTGGAAAGCCGGACTTGCTGACGTAAAATCTTCCATCTCATACTTTTATCCACTCGGTTCTAAGCTTAACACACAATCCAATACAATATCATGGTAGATCATGGATTCATTAGGTGAGAATGTCCTTTTAACCTTGGAATCATTTGTATGTGAGTAAACCTTTCACATCATGTTCATGGTGTTGATGAGAATAGTCTTTCAATCAACATAATCATATTATCATGGTCTTAAACAATTTATGCATATTTATGTGTAACTGTAAGGAGAGAAATAACTTGAATCAATACCACAAACACACAATATATAGTCGTAGGATCTTCACCTTATAAGTAAATCATGCGTTCATATACAATTCTTGTCAACATATAAAAAGTTTCATAATATGCCCTTCAAGGTCTATGAACCAAATCATCCCATACATCTAGCTTTAGCACATTAGATAAGAGGATATCTCAAGGTTCAATAACCCAATCATCATCTTAGCCATGTCATAGTCATGTTCATTCATGGATGTGTAGGTGTGTGTGATTGCCCTTCCAATGACATAACAACATTATCATAATAGACACTTTATTCAAAAAGTTTTCATAACCATACTCATAATATCACAATCATGTATACACCTCATATTTTGCATTCAAGGGTCATATTGACTCAATACATCTAGTATTCAATATAAGAAATATATATACAACCATGAATTAAGTAGTTCATTTATTTCATGCATAAACTCATATGATCATACTATAGGTCATGTAGGTGAAATCTATTCATAATAGGGCCATATATAACTCAAATTACATAACTTCCTTCTTGAAGCCTTAACACCCTTAATTTATCCATTTTTAGCCTTCGCTCTTGATTCCCTAGGAATCATCTTCATGTTACAAGCCTTACCATCAAGAAAAGGCCTCACATAAGTATCAAGTGTACCTAATTATCAAGGTAACCTAACCACATGTTTCATTATTGATCAATCATATAAGTCATAATCAAGTAAATTCATGTTTAGAAGTTTTACTCTAAATCAATTCAAGTCTAAGTGATCTAATTTAATGCATTTCATGAAGAAGTTCATGTTTCTTGGGATCACCTTTAAACCCTCAATTAGATTTTTTTCATGGCATAGCCCTAATCACACAAATTCACCTCAGAAATCTTAGGTTAATCACATATACATGTAGAATCATACTTAGACCATGCAATTACATTATAATTAACTCACATCTAATCAATTAGACAAACTTGCGAACCCATTCGATAATGCAAAGAAGAATCGTAGCTAGGATTGAGGGTCTCATGGATTGTTGAAGGAGATGAGTTAAAATCATATAAAATCCATCATATATTCATATACAAACATCATTCAACCCTTAACTGCAACTTTAAAAGGAATCCATGGAGTGGAGTTAACTGGATTTTCTAGATTTGAGTCAAAACCTTTTGAAAGGATTCCTTTGGTGATAGCTTCGAAAGGATGAAGAACTCCCATACCTTAAGTGTAGAACCCCATGAAAATCGAATAAAAAAATTCCCTTTTTCAAGCTCTAACTTGGATTCTTTCTTGGTTCTTCAATGGAGGTTCTACAACAAAGATTCTTGAAGGGAAGAGTAGTTGGGTTTTAATTTGGGGTCTTGAGTTATAATGAGTTAATGAAGTGTTTAATACCTTAAAATACTTTATATATATGTGAAATAAACCTATATTAAGCAATCGCTTACTTAAGACAAACTAAAATGAATTACTAACCCACCTATTGGCCGACTTTCGGCAGATTGCAGGTGCAATTAATCCACACCCCATGGACCCTACGACCCGTCAATTGATCTACAAGGTGTGTTTCACATCCGTGGTTTTGACATGCAACTCCTCAACCAGGCCTTGAACCACGGCCCATGACCTACGGGGCATCACTAAATCTACTGGTCGTAGTTGGCCATTCGTGGTTCTAGAATTTTGGCAGCTTTTGTGATCTTAGACAACCTGGGAGTTAAACTTTAGGGTCTTGAACCTTGGTTGGTCTTTTCGGGGGGGGGGGGGGGTACCTTGACGTTTAATCCCTAAACACCTCAATTTAAGCTCGGACAGAAAATATACAACCTAAAACCAAACATCAAGCTAAAAATCTCATATGTTAAGCTCTAGTTTCACCTATTCATTTTTGTTAGACTCTAACTTGGTTTACTAGTTCTCGGGGTCGTTACATCTCATTCTTCGAGGACTAATGACATGTTTATCTTTATCATTTTTAGTCTTTAGTTTCAGTTTTGCTAGATCTAGTAGGGGCATGTCCCATCATTTCCAGTCAGTTTAGCTTATTCCAGACATAGTTAGATTTAAATTAGCATTCAAATTTGATATTTCTCTTGTATTAAACTCTACGATTTGATAAATTTAGTTTTTGTACATGAGCATTCCTCATCATTTTCATTTTCATGATATTTTAGTTTCCGCATCAGTATTATTATTCTTTGTATGCTCATGCCATGCCAACAGTGTTAGTTTGGGATCATTTGTGATCCTAGGTCCCGTATCTGCATCTCAAGGGTAGCTCGGGGAGTGACAATTTTTTTACAACATAAATTTTCCATGAGCTTAAGTTATAAAAAAAATGAATTTTAAACAGCAAGTACTTATTTAATCCAAAAAAGGAAATGATAAAGTAACCACTCATCGAGTGATACACCCCAAGCATACAAACCTCTAACAACACTGTCGAAGTTCTAGATTAGTAATTGTGGTTGTTGATGACCTTTAAGAATGGTAGAATTAGACTCAATGGTCCCACATTCAATCACAAATAATCGAAACATGACCTCGGCGACTAGATGAATAATAAGAATGTTGGACGACATTAAATACCCATGGAAGATTTTATATAAATTCAAAATAAGTAATGTGGTACATGTAGAACCACTGCAATACTTCAACAGCTCCAAGACAACATCAAATATGTCATCTGAGGTAACCAAGTCTGTTCGAATATCCTAATCAATCAAGAGAAAAATGTCGGATCATTACATCTAATCTACCACTAGGATCCACTCACAAAAGTGAAAACATGTGTGGGCATATCAAGTGCATCATACTCCAAACCGCGAATCATACTCTAAAAACAAATGTTACGATTGAAAATAGTGCGTCACGTAAGAAGGTCGTTTTAACCAAAAGTTGAATAACCACTAAATCTTCCTTAAAGAGCCCAGATTCAAATATGTCATTTAGGTTGGCTTCCATTCTTGATTTGAAGATACCCATAATCCACTGATTTGTCCGGGCTCAAAGCATATACAAATGTAGAAGTAAGGAGTAAGTACCAACAACACGGTACTGTACCCAACAAACAACTTATCAAACAAGACATCTAGCTAGAAATCAAATACCCATTACACTCTAATCGAACCTCCACAAACTACAACCTGAACAAATATCAACTCAGCCTAATAATTCTACAATACACAGGTCACAAGGCTCAATATTCACAGTTTAATATTTATAAAAAGCAAGTCGCACATAAACATCAAATGCTTCAAGTCACAATAATCATTTCCTCTGGAACCATTTTCCATCGACACAATATCACTAGCCAAAATCATTTTTCATCGGCTTTGTCTTAATCCTTAGCCGAAAATGACCTCGCCATCACAACGCTTGTTGAAAAATGACATCGATATCACAACACTTGTCGGAAAATAACCTCGAAATAATACTTCTCTTCATCAATGACCTCGGCATCATAATCAATTGTCTTATTACGATATTTCATAATCAGTGCACATAAGAAATATCACACCACATGGAAGAGACAATAACTCATGCAATTCAATGTCAAATTCATGTTATCAAGCATTTCACCAATCTAAAATAAGAGCTCACATTATCATGTTCATCACATAGCCTTTTAAATTTCAACTCTTTTTTACTCATTAAGAATTTGCAAGTGGACATTTAACCCTTTCACCTCATTCCCATTACTCCCAACACACAAACAACGAAGGGAATACACGAATTCTACTAGAATACAATGTTTTGTACATTACATGCCTTAAAATTAATCAATTAATCACTCCAAGAGTTGAGTCTTCCCCTTTCAAATCACTTTCAAAACCATACAATCTATAAAAATCAAGTATTCATAATAAATTTTCGGAAACAACAATACCCACATAAATTTCTTTAAATATATGCGGTAAAATCAAAATTAAACCCCATTCCAAAATCGTTTGAATCCCCCCCCAATAAATTCAATTACTTGAAAAATGGTGCGCAAAAAGGTCGTAGGAAACATGATGAAAAATTAGTTTGAAAAGGGACTCGAAATCAGTTCACAATCACCTTTGCTAAGTTCTTGTGTTCTTGAAGATAACCCCGAATTTCTCATTTCAAAAGCTTGATTTGAACTTTTAAATCCATAAATAATAATAGGTAATAAAAGATTGAGAGCTAAGAATTGTTATCCAAAAGTTTTTCTTGAAAACCTAGTTCAAATCGTCACCCCAAAGTTTTTCTTTTTTTTATTTTTATTATTCTAAAAATCGTAAAAGTTGGTTTTGATTTTATATTATTTTATTTTTTCTTCTTCTTGTTTTCAAACCTTACTTATACGGGATTCTATGTAATTTTCTTGGATATTCGTTTTCTTTATGTCCAGCTTATTTTGTCAGTAGCATAATTTTATTAGTATTCTAATTTTGAAAATAAAAAAGATTATGGATTAAGTAGTATCGACTTACGTTTTCTTTATTAAGAAAATAAAAATAAATCCTATTTATTGCTATGTTGAAAATTTTATAAGAGTATTGTAAATTTTTTGTTTTGAATGTATGAACTATGATTATATTTTTCAGTCATTGTTTAGTACTATAATGGAATTTACATAACGTATTTTCTAATTAGGCTTGATTAGATTATATTTTTATCAAATGATTCAATATTTAGACATGACTATTTTAGATATTATCTTTTTTATCAAACATTGCATTTCCGATGTTCGTAGAAACCCAACATACGTTAAGTTGTTACGGAGTCAAATCAAATGAAATATTTTGATTTGAAAAAATATAAATCAATTATTTTTTCATAATATTAGCTACAGAAAATGTGTTTTTTTAATTAATATATATTTTAAAAAAGAATATATATCTTGAATATTTTATTTAATGTCATTTATAAAGTTTCTTATTTGTCTAGTAAAATTTTAGACAATTAATTTTTATTTTTAAAATTTATTATAATTTAAAATTGCAATGTGCATCCAAAGATAACATGTATAATTACTCTGTGACATCCAAACAGGACGTGTGTAATTACACCGTGGCAACCAAATAAGTTAGTGTAATTACTAGATAACGTAATTACTATGTTAATAATTACTACCCTAGTAATTACACCAATTCCAACTATTAAGTGGCTTTCCAAACAGACCCTAAGTAATATATTCAATTAATGGAGAAGAATTCATCATTGGGTGACACACCCTTTAATGAAGAAGACCCATTTATTGAAATTGTTGTAAACAAAATTAGTGATAAAGTTATTCGTCTGTCACTAGCTTTAGAGAACGAGATTTCGTGATGTTTAGAGTTTTGCTGAAAGTCGAAGATGCAATAGTCATGGCATCCCGTCGTCAAATTTGCAGAAGTTTCAAAGAAAAAGAAACGAAAAAATGGAAAAGAAAGAGAAAAGGTGAATATTATTATAATATATATTATACTTATAAAGAATAATTAAATTGTTTAATATAAAAAAGGGTAATATAATTATTTTTTTAATATAAAAATGGATAATATTACGTGGCACCATGTTGATCACAATTTAATACGAATTTGGGCATGAATTTGTAGGGGATAGATATTTCTACCTAATACAAATTTGGGCATGAGTTTGTCGGGAGATAGATATTTTACATTTAAAAGGTTCAGAGGTTATAGAATTCCCGTAAAAAATAAATGCATAGCTAAAAATTCGGTAATAAATTGGGGGGGGGGGGGGGGGGGGGTTGGGCCATTTTCAATAGTTGAGAAATTAATTTTCTTTTCTTTTTGAACTGTTAAAAATTCTTCAGTCGATTAAGAGCATCTAGCCTCACTCTTACCAGTCCCCACTGTGGCGCAGACTCGTAAGTCTTCTTCCCCGAATTCGAATTCATTTCCAATTTAGCGTAAATTTCTACATAAAATTGTGTTTCTATTGATTTTGTTGCTGCAGAAAATGGGGAAAATTTTAGGAATTTTGATTCTAGCGTTTTGTGCATTGATCTGTGAAGCTGCAATTTTCAGACCTATTTCAGATTCTCACCGATCTGCTGCGTTGGAGTTGCTTACACCCAAAGATGGATCTTTTACTAGGTTTGATTAAACCCTCACTAAACCCCCTTGATTCTCAGCCTGCAAATTAGTGATTTTGGATGTGTTGAGTGTGTCATGTTATAATGTTTGAATAAGGAGTTATAGTTGAAGGGTTTCTGAATTTTTGAACATTGGCTTGTTAGTTGTACAAATTTGATCATGATGATTATAAAGCTAAGATTTTTTTTTGTGTCAGATCTCTTTCCCTTGTTGACCTGTATTTACTCGTCCAGTTTGAGTACTATTGCCCCCCAATATGTCGGGTTTTTCATGTTGCCTCCCTCTTCTCTCGCCCCTTCTTTTGCGTGCCGTTCCCCGGTTCGGACTCCATCCACTCCATTCCTCTTCCTCAACTGTATTCTCCCTCAGTCCCGTCTTTCCACCTTTTTCCCACTTACTCCCACACTTGCTTCCTTACCTTCTTCCTCTTTTTATTTTTCCTTTCCTTCTCTTCCTCTGCCTTTCTCTCTCTCTCTCTTCTCTGCCTTTTTCTGCAGTCCTTAATTCGGCCCCTTTTTTTTCTCGTCTTCCATTGCCCTGCTCTTTTCCCATCTATTGGTTCTCGCTGATGCTTCCCTTTCTCTTCTTTCGTTTTACTCTCCATTTGTCCCCTCCTGTCTCCTCTCCCTCAGCCGCTACCTTTCGAACCCCCTCGGCTCTTGATTTTTCCTCCTTTTTCTCACACCTTCTTATTTTCTTTAGCGTACGCTTGCGTCTCATCTTGTGTATCCTACTCACTCTACTATCACCCTCCATGCATCCTCCTCTCAAGACCCTAACGTTCCTCCTGGCGCAGACCTCTTTCCCTACCTCCCATCTAACCACCCGCCGCATGTTTCGCTCCATTTCCCCTTCCCCTCTTTCTCACGACTTTATTTATAGTCATCCCCAATTCATTTCGAGTTATATCATCTTTCCTCTATTTTTTGCGCCTTCCTTCCCTTCCTTCTCGGTATTATTCCCGATTCCCTGCTCGAGCTTTCCCCACTTTTATGTATTTTCGCTCGTTCCTTCTTAATCGCCTTTTGGATCGACTACACTCCCTACTTGCCTTTATTCTACTCATTTCTCTACGTTTCCCGTTCGTATCCTCTTAACTTTCTCATCCGCCTTTCACTTCCTCTCTACCTTCCCTCCTCCTTTCCTTACTTTTTAGGCACCCATACGTAAATTTCTTGTCCTCTGTTATTCTATACTTTCTTCTTTTCCTTCTTTCACCTTCTCCTTTTACCACCTCTCCCCCTGCTTCCCTCGTTCCTTGTTCTTCACACTTTCTGCCCCACGTTACTTTCCCTTGTCTAGTATATTTCTTATCCATTTCCCCCCCCCTTCTCTCCCTTATGCTTACTTGTTTCTTCGTTTACCTATCCCTACCCCACATCTCGCCCCCTTCACCCCCCTCGATCATCTGGCCATTCTTCCCGACTGTGATATAATACTCTTTTTTGCTCTATTCATCCCGTTTTCTTCCCGTTCCCCCTTCTTGCTTACTTCATCCTTACTCCCCTATCCTCTCCTTACTATGGTTTACTCCCCACTTTCTCCTTCGTTCCACTTTCGACTCTTTTTTTCTTCCTCTTTCTCTTCATTTCGCTGACCCTTCTCCGTCCCTATCTCCTTCGTTTCTCCTCTCTCCAGATATTTAGCTCCTCTCATTCATCCTCTCTTTCTTCCTGTCTTTTTTTTCATCTCCCTCTGTTCTCTCTCTTCCTTCCGTTCCCCCTCCTCACGTTTCCCAATCCACCCATAACTTTTCCTCTTTTTTTCTCCAGATTCATCTCGCATCCTTTCTGCTTTCTCTCCTTTCGCTTTCTGCTTTGTGTCTGTGCTTTGTTGGTTTGTGTTCTCTACCTACCGTTCCTTCCCTCATTTATTTCTTGTGAGTCTTTCCACACTCTTACTCTCCCTCCTCTACCTCCCCACACCCGTCTCCCCCCCCGCTGACTCCTCCCCCACTCCTGTTGCTCCTTCGTCTACTCGTAGACCCTGCCTTTCTCTCCCCACCTTTCAATGTTTGTTCCTCTCCACTTCCCCCCCCACTTCTTCCCCGCCCCTTCTTCGCATTATTATCGCACATTTTGCATTCCCTTCCGTTATTCGTCTCTGATGTCGTCTCCCATTCTTTCCACCCGTCTCCTACCTTTGCCATGCTCTCTTTCTCCATTACTATCACCCTTCCTCTTTCACTACTTACGTTACTTATATTCCCATTTCCAAGCTCTCTTCCCAATTCTACGCTTCTTCTGTTATGCTCTCCCTCTCATCCCTCGCTTTCCTCGCTCTGTTCTCTACATCACCCTCATCGTGTTTCTTCGTCCCATTGCTCCCTTTTCCCCTTTTTTTTCTCACTAGTCCTCATTATTTTACTGTGCTTCTACTCTGTCCTCGCTGACTCCTTCCTTCTCTCCTTTTCATCCTCGGTCTCTTTTCCATTGTTTTTTCAGCTACCCTTTTCCAACCACTACCACATCGTACCTTTTGTTGCCTCTATTGCCTCTTCGGTCCTCGATTGCCGGCTCGTTGTCGCAATTAAGCTTCCTTTCTGCCTTTTTTTGTAAGCTTCTCTTTTCCCTCCAGTCTTGGTTTTCCCTCTCTGTCCTTCTCTTCGCTTTCCATTTTCTTTCCTCTATCCACCCCAGCCCTTTTTGAACTAAGAGTGGGGTGTTTGTCTGGCCTTCCTTTCCCCCGTTTCCCACTTCCCCCTCGATCTCGCGCTCTCTTCACTTGGCTTAAACCTTTGCCATCTTAACTCTGTTGCTTCCGTCTTCCGCTGCTACCTCTCTCAGCTCTGCACTTGTCTTAATTTACACGTTTAATTACGCGCCCCACTATTCTTCCCTCCCCGCGTCACAACTCTTCCTGCCCTTGCTTTCCCCTTTTCTTTTCGCCCTCCACTCCATTTACCTTTCGTCCTTTTCTCTAAATTCTTATTTTTTTATTCTCGCCCCTTTTTTCTTTTCTCTGTTATCGCAACTTAGCTTTCCTTCTTGTCCTTGGCTATGAGTTCCATTCTTGTATTACTACGCTCCATCTCTCGTTGTCTTCACATCTTTGACCATCATCCCTCCCCCTCCTTTATCTACCCCTCCCTCTTTTTTTATACTATTTCTCCTATAAGGCCTACCATACGTGTCTGACTTTCCCCTTTATTTTCCCTTATTCCATTCTCTCTCTTTTATAGCTATCTAGTTCTCGTTCGTCCTAGTTCTTCCCCCCCGTATGTGTCAATCCTTTATGCCTCCGCTGCTCCATTGTATTTCCTTCTTCGTCCGCTGTGTTTCCTTTCTCTCCCTCACTTTTTCTTCCCCTTCGTTACTCTACTCCTTGCTTATCTCTCCCCTTTAAACTCACACTCTCACCATTTTTCAATTTTATCACACTAACCTTTCTTATTTCTCCGCCCCCTTTTTCCTTTCTCCCTTCTTGGTTTCCCTATTCTCCTTTTCTCCACGCCGTCTGTCTCCCTACACCCCTCTCTTCCTATTCATTCTTCGCCAGCTTTCGTTCCCTCTTCTTCCTTGATTTATTTCTTGACTGTCCCCTTTCTTATCGTTCTGCGGCCTTTCTGTTCCTCTTATCACTATCTGTCCTCCCCGTATCATTCTCTCTCTACCTCTTTTCTCTTTCTCTCTTTATCTATCAAAATATGTCTTTTTCTGTCTTTTATTTCTGAACCTTATCCTGGACCCCTTTGAAATTCATCTTCCACACCCCGCACACTAATCCCTTACACACTTGCATTCTCGTCTTCTCTCTTCTTTCATGTCGTGTGCCCCCT
Organism: Solanum habrochaites; assembly: GCA_027704765.1. Taxonomy (NCBI): domain Eukaryota; kingdom Viridiplantae; phylum Streptophyta; class Magnoliopsida; order Solanales; family Solanaceae; genus Solanum; species Solanum habrochaites. The sequence continues at coordinate 5,999,477 of JAKWJA010002495.1, read as the reverse complement.
CTCACCATTCATCCCCTCTCCTACCTCGTCTTGATTATCCTTCATGCTCCCCCTCCTCCTAATAATCACCTCCTCCTCCCCTTCTCCCCGTGATTTTTACATTTCTCCCCGTCTACTTGCTCCTTGTCATCCTCTTGCCTCTGATTTTTATTCTCTCCCCACCTTTCCGTTAGGTTTGTCTATTAGCTTCTGCGTTTTCCCTCTCCTTCTTTTTTTCCGTCTTCTTCATATCTTCTTTCCCACCCGCTCCCTCACATCTGTTATTTCCCTTTCCCATTTCTCCTATTCTATTTTGTCCCTAACCTTCGACTTCGCTCCTACCTTCTTAACCTATTGTTTTTTTTTATATCAACTTCCTCCCAAGCTGCCCTCTTTTCCAGTGTCCTTTCTTGCCCTTCCTCTTTCCCTTCCCCATGCCCTCTTTAGCCACTCCCCCTCACCTATCTTTTTTCACTGCCCCGTCGATCTTCCTTGTAATTTTAAGCCCTCCGATGCCCTCGACCCGCCGCCTCCCCCCCTGGCCTCCCTGCCACCGCTTCTGTGTCTTCTTGCACGGTCGCTTTCCCAGTCTTTTTTTTCCTTAACGCCTTTCCCTGCTTCCTCTTCACCGTACCCCTTTTCGATTTTCCTTTTTCCCAATTTCTCTTTCCTCCACTTTTGCCCCCTCAGATCTTCTTGTTTTTTCCCATTGTCTCTTCTTATCCCAATTTCTCACTTATTTCCCCATTCCCTTCCTTGCCTTACTTTTTGCTTTCCTCCGTTCTTCTTTCCGAGCCCTTTTTACACACTTTATGTTTTACCCGTTGATTTGATTTCTTTATTAGGATTTTGTTGCTCTTGGAATATTATTTTGGGGCATTGCAAGAGCATAGCTATACTAGTTTTAGTTTTTGGGTCGTTGGTGGAGGGAAGTTGTTAGGGCTTGGATTTTGAAGTGGACAAGGATAATTCTAGGAATTGATCATCCACTTACAATCTGAATAGAAGTAAATGAACCTACAAAGATATCTTGTGTTTTGTATATGGATACTGATCTTCTGTTGAGAAGGTCATATAACTAAAATGAACAACCCCCCACCCCCCCCCCCCCCCCCCCCCCCCCCCCCCCACCCCCCCCCCCCCCCCCATTTTATACGGAAATAAATATCAAATCTCCAGGATGATTAGGATTAGTGAAATTAAGTGCAGGACAATGACATAAAACAAGAGATTCAGAATTATGAACCTCATCTTATTCTTTATTTCTTTTTAAATTGTGTGTATTATATAGATGCATGTTCAATCCAAAGAAGAAGAGGAAAAAGGAAAAACAATTGTGAGAATCTTTGAGTCCACAGAAGCACATATGGAAATTGTAGATATCTTAAAAAGTTGCAGTTGCATGTTTCACAAGTACGAATAATTTATATATATGCAAAAATTATGTTCGAGCCTAGAAGAATTGTGAGAACGTATAAGTCTGAGCAATATATATAAGTCATTGTGAGAATTGTAATTAACTGAGGAGGAAAGCTTCACAAGTCCGAAAGCTAACTTGTGAACCCAAGTCTAGTATTCAAGTGGAGAAGGTTAGAGGGGTGAGCGCGATACTGACATAGTTTCGAAGCTAGTAATAACGTATTTCTTGGTCACCAAAAAACTCAATTGAGGAGGAATAGTTGGTGTTAAGTGTATTACATTGGTTTCGGGATGGGCTGTTTGCTTCCTTATATGGTCTTGGGAAATCCTCACCTCATAAGCTAGCTTTGGGTGAGTTAGGCCAAGGTTCCATTTTCTCAATATGATAGCAGAGGCAGACCCATTCATATTATTAGTTTGTCCCCCATGTTAACTTCTCCATGCTCCAAACTTCCGAACGTCATAATGCAGGGTCTGTAAAGTGTCCTACATTAGTTGAGGGAATGAGTTGTATCCCTATATGATCTTGAGCAATCCTCTCCTCAAAAAGCTACCTTTTTTTGAATTAGGACCATGTTGTTTATAGATTATTTAGGTGTTGTTTCCTAATGGCAATCTCAGATGTGTTGCTAAAGGTACTCTCTCCGTTAAAGCTTCTTGGAGCTCCTCTACAAGAAATTACAGGTAAGTAAGGAATAACAAGTATTGAGGCCTCCTTGTACGAGTTTATCCGAACTCTGTGATAGCCTGGGATGAACAAAATTTTATGTTCACTGTGCTCTCTATATTAAAATTTTGTTGATAGTCACCAATTTCAAAATTGTTTAGTTGCACTCTTTGTGTGTTTACAAACTTATATTCATAGCTGATATTTGTGGTATATCTTGAAATTTCAATTGCATCTATCTAGCGGTTGATAATTTTACCTCTCTCCAGCCTTAAAAAAACATACGAGGCCTTAAGGACATTTAAGGTTCTTGGGATTGGACATCAGCTTGACATTAAGTCGAAGTCATGTAAATCAGTGGTGGATACTGTTGGGTCTCCATCTTCCACATTGAAGGATTTGTTCCAAGCATTGGAAGTAAATGGGATATTGAAGTGCGAGCTTAGCAAGGAGACTTTTGCTGTATGTTTAAGCTTACTGCTAATCTGATTTATGGTAATTCTTTTTAGTACATTATATTTATCTATATCCTCCTTTTTTCTGCTACTGCTGTGTATGTGTGAAGGGCATAACTTCAAGACTTAAGGATTCTGTGAACACTGCCAGCTCGCTTCTGGACTACTACTATTCAATTGGTAGTTTAGTTCTTATCAAGGTAATGCAACAAGGAGAAATGTCTCATACTTTCTTTTATATTGACCTGACTTAACCGATACTCCTTGTCATGCTCTCAACCCCTTGAAAGAATGTAAACAAAATCAGATTTGTATAAAGCAAAGCTGAAGCTTCTCAGTAATATAGAGTAGGCAATATCTGTGAATGTGCTTCATAAGGGAGTTGAATTTTGCCAAGATTGTTTTTCTGTTCTTACCTTGTCATTGTTCCCTCTGTAGGGTCAAACTTCTGAAGTTGATGTACATCTTGGAGGTGCTGATTCAGTTTTCCGTGCCATAAAGGTTTCTAACTGCACTTGCTGTTATCATTTACATGTTGTTGCTCAATATTTGTTTCTGTAATATTTTGTATAAGAATGCATAAGGGACGCTTGAAAACTCTTGGCAGGCTCTTAGCCAAAGTGATGGAAGATGGCGCTATAGCTCCAATAATCCCGAGTCTAGTACATCTGCTGCAGGTGATTATTTTCTCTAGAAGACAATAGTTTTGCATTATATTACAAAAAACAATTGGCTATCTGTAAACATGAGTCCCTAAGGTTCCCCCTCTTCTTGCTTGATTGCTGTATTTTTTGTTATTATTTTCCTGGTTTAAATATTCCTTTACAGGAATTGCACTTGAGAGCCTGGCTGGTGTCATTTCATTAGCATCTTCTGAGATCGATCATTCTCTGGTGAGTGACACTTGTCCTTCCTACTGATCAATTCCCGAGAACATTAATTTGTACTTTGGTCACCGGTATTTTATGTAAAATCATTCACTTCAGTAAGCACTAAGTCCTCTAATACTGTAAAATTGAAGGTTCACATAAGCCCTGAAAAACTAGGTCTATACACAGGTGGGTGGTTGCCCCCTGGCTTTTTTTAAAAAAGGCAGCTCCATGTAGACGTGAAGGTGCTAAGATGTGCGTTCGGCACTATGGATATGAATCTAGAAACTTAGTATAATTACTTATAATTTGAATTAAATGTTTACATTGTTTCAACCTGATGGCTTTGGTCCTGAGTTAAGAGCACACACTGTGTGGGTTAGGTGCACGTCGCGAGTTCATTACCATCAATAAACAAAAACATGGTATTAAAGTGGAGAAGTGGAGGGGTGGAGTAATTGTCGCCCTTGATAATTTCTCGTTGCCAAAAAGAATATTTTACTTAATTGCAGGTTTTTTCAGTTCTTTTGTCTATAAAAACAGTGTTTTGTTCTTCTTTCTTTATTAAGTTGAGCTTATGTGTTTATGTGTAATGCGTATGTAATTATGTATGTGTGTATAATGTATGGACGCATGCATGCATGTATGTGGAGTCCATCCGTATTTGCTAGAGTACCACTTCAATTGTGCTTCTTGTTAAAGCCACAACAGATTTTGATGCAATTTGATGCATTGCTATGCTTTTCTGCTTTGTCACCTACATTTCACGGAAACCCCTACCATATTTATGTGCATGCCTCTTTTTTTTTTCTGGATAACATAGAAATTCCAAGGTAAATAGCAGTATAGCACAAGGTTCAAAATTCGGTGGATAATGGGCCCATCCTCTACCCTTCAGCCTCCAAATACCAGACAAAAATATCTAACGTGCGCCTAAACCACACCTTAGAAGCTACGCTTTTATAACTACACCGAAGTCGTGGAGGCACATGCATACCTCTTTTGAATGAGCATTTTGCTTTGGAAATATGGGATCCTGTTGGAATACTTGATATTGAGATTCACTTTGCAGTTCAAGTTTAGCTGTTTCTTTTTTACAACATAGCTGTTTATGTTTCAAGTACACTGCTCATTTTGTTTCAGTTCATTTGATGGTGCTGAATGTGAGATTCCTTACAGCTATCATTGGAGAGGTTACTGAATGTGTTATTGCATTTATTTCATTTTGCTTTCTACTATTGTGCCACTTAATATGTGTTTAAAATATGCCTTTTAAGTTCACATATTACAAGGTTTGGGAATATGGGGTGATTGACTGAGCTGTTGGGTGATTTTCTAAGGGGATCAATAAAATATTATAACACCTCTCATGTGATACTAATTATCTGAAGCCTTATGTTTTTTCCTGCTGTTTTTGCTAAAAAGGATGAACATAAGAATGTAACATGTTTGAGCAGGCTGACATAAAGGAGATAAAGCAGAGACAAAGGATTGACGTTCATTTGATTTAAAACTGCATGTCTATCACATATGTCTAGGTAGTATTGAATTGGGTGGACCAGTATGTTAGCTTATGCACTAAAGTTGTGTTTTGCTTCATTTGGAAGTACATCATATGTGTCATCACTGATTTTTTTTTTCTACGTGCACAGGATTTCGTGAGTTAACTAGTTTTAACTCTATTTCTCTGTGTTGGCAGATTAGCCTGGTGAAAAATGACATATCAAAGCTTCTAGATGGTGTTGAGAAATATGGTATCTACCTCTTCTGTTCTTTCGTATGTTCTCCTTATTCTCTTGTTCACTCTGATACTTTTTCTTTGTTTTTCTTGATGATGTTTTCTGTAGCTTTTAGTAAATTTTGCTTGAGATTCCCTGTTCTGAGATCTGAACTTACAGGGATGTACACTGATGTGCTTATGCTAGATAGAGTAAATGGCATAAGCTGGTTGTAATTGTTTAGGTCTGTGCTATTCATTTGGATGTACCAGATAATATTTTCTTGTCAAAGCACAACTTTTAGATACTGGAAAAAGATATAGTATTCAAATTTTTCTTGCAATAGTGTCCAGCCAAGAAAAAGAAAACATAGTCTGTATAAATATTGTGACTGTTTCTGATTTACCGTCGGAGTAGGTGATACTGAATTACTGATGCATGTTAAAAGGGTATAATTGCTCTTTTCCATAGTTTTATTTTAGATGAAATCTGTTGTTCTTGCTATTTTATGTGGTTATTGATATTAGTGTGGTAGAAACAAAGGATTGACCTATCAGAAAATGAAATGAAGGAATGAATATGATGTGCATGCCTTTTTTTTTTATACTGAAAGTCAAATGAGAAGTGTTCATTAATGGATGCTGCAAATTAAAACAATGTGAAACATGTCCTTCATCTGATAATGTATGTCGCTTTAGGTGCCGGCCAAGAAAAGAAAGAAAGCATAAAGTCAATAAAAAAATATTGTGAGTTGTTGTTGAAGTAGGATACACTGATGTATATTAAGGTATTATCTCTCTTGTCTGTACCATTAATCAAGAAATAAATTAAAGCTGAGTCTATGCAAGAAGGGCTACCTACTTAATCTAGAGAAATACATGATTCATAAATGTATAATCATGTGATCGACTCAAAAATTGTTGTGGTTGATGAGCTGGTCGAGAAAGAGATAAGGAAAGGGGGGCATGAAGCCAAGCATGTTTATTGGGATGGTCTAACTGACAAAAGTAAAAATATTCCCGTTGTTAAATATATTTGATACTAGTTGATTGAGCAGCTCTGATGTGCTTGATCTTTGACACATTCACTAGATGTTACTTGTGTCTTCTATGAACTTTTTTTGAGAAGGTAATGTTTTTTGTATAACTATTTTCTGCAGCATAAAAACTGCAGCTGTCCATAATTACAAGGGATGTCTTTTGTAGTTTTCCATAGACGATGTTATTGAAGTAGTTCATGAATCAATTTGATACCGTTTTAGCTTATTTAGAGCTGATGCGGCAGTTTGCCTTGTCATGCTGGGGAACTCAACTTAACATCATTCTAAAAACATTTGTTGTCATGTTACAGATGATGGCGCCTATTACTTTGATGAAAAGCTTGTTGATGCTCATGGACATCAGAGTCCCCTATCAGCTTCATCAGTGGTGGTGCGTGGTATCACAGCATTTGCCACAGCATCTGATGAAGATTTAAATGTACGGTAGTGTAATAGTTGATCCTTTCATTTTTTTTTTTCGAACTATCATATGCACACTTTATAATAATTTTCCTCTATTATATGCAGCTGCCAGGTGACAAAATTTTAGGTTTAGCAAGGTTTTTCCTCAGTGTTGGAATACCTGCAAATGCAGAAGACTTGTTTTATCAACTCGATGCATTGGCTTCCTTAGAAAACAATCGGTGGGCCTGGCTACAATTTAATCTGTTTTCCCTTTTCCCAAATTCAATAACTCAGGGAATTTGTTTGTAGTAAATTTCAGATGAAGCACTTTATCAGTTAGCAGCATTGTTTACTTATATATGATAAGAACTTATTTTCAATACAGGGTCTCCATTCCATTGATTTTATCGCTCCCAACTGCTGTGCTTTCATTGACTAGGAAAGACCAGCTTAAGGTATGTCATGTTGATCCCTTTTTTCCTTATGTTTTGAGTACATGGTATTGCTTAGTTTCTTTCATACATGTTTATTCTAACCACTCCTTTGGCTTTTAGTCTCATTGATGTCATTTGCTTGATTATTTTTGTTTCTTTAGTGATACTGTTCAATAAAACAATATTAATGGCTTGAAAGACTGGTTTAGAGTAAAAATAAAATGATGGCTTGAAAGGGGTTTCTCACAAGAAGGTTAAGCTGGCCTTGATTTACATGTGCAAGTGCTATCAGCATTATTGCTTGCACATAGAATTTGGTTGTCTTGGTTTGTTTAAGTGCTCACCGCTAGATTTCAATTGTTGACATTTATCATTCTTAAAATCAGGTGAATGTAAACACTGTTTTGGGCTCTGCTGCACCTTCTCTGTCTGTGAAACTCAAGCAGATCTTCAGCTCTGGTTCAAAGGATGCTTCAATCATTGATCAGGTGCGTAGGGCCTTTGTTTGTGATCTAATACAGCCGATGGATATCTAGTAGCAGTTAAAATAATTTGATTAAAATAGTGTAGATTTCTTTGCTCTTATTAAACTTTAATTTGTTCAAATTTGTACTCTGCAGGATCTCAAATTTGATCCTGAAAATGCTGTGCATTTCTTGGATGCATTGCCAGAAAACATTGATGTTGGCAGTTACATTTTTTCTTTGGAGGTATGGCCTAGCTCTCTTTTCCTTGTGAAAATGTTCATCTTCCCATTCTCCATCCCTTGGAATCTCTCATGCCTTTACGTTGATTCTTATTTGATCTCCTATCTTTCTTTTCTGGATGATCTTCTAGATTGTCCTTGACAATCCAGAGGATAAAAAGATCTATGCCACTGGAGGACGAACAAAAGTACCCATATATGTGACGGGATTTATCAAAGTTGACCATCCAGATGTTGCTGTGCTTGACAGTGATCTTGGTAATGTGGAAACTCAAAAGAGGTGTGAGATTTTCTGCTCTTCTTTTACTCTACTTTTGGCACATATATACTTTAAAGACTGATTTTCTGTTTTAATCTTTGACTATTTATTTGGTCTTTTGTCTTCATTTTGTAATCCTTTGTATTGATAATTACAGTTAACTTGTTCTCTATTATGATAAATGCAAATATCTTGCCTCAATTATGAAACATATAACACTAATTAACTGTTTTTACATTTAAGCATTTCATTTAGAAGAAAAATATTAAGCTAGATCTAGATTCTTTCTATATGCTGTATCACATTGCCATTAATTAAATTTGAAGAACTGGCCACTTTATCTAATGATGGTGGTATTTAGTCTTAGTTTGCTTGTATCTCAATTAATCTACAAGGTCGCTTGCTACAGCCCACAAGGATAGGTGTTGGGTAGTACTCCCCTTTTAGGTTAAATAGCTTGGTTGAAGTTCTTTTTGATAGAGATGTTCTGTTGACGGTTTTCCTTTTTGATAGAGATGATCAGTTTTGACTTTGTTTACATTGCATTCCTATCGACCTATTTAGAATTATAACAGTCAGTCACTCAATGAAACTTAGAAGCTGACATACAGTTTACCTTTATATAGCTTCAATTGAATTACGATTTTTCCTTGATTTTACGGAAGGTGCGATTTTTTCACCTCATCTAATTATTATTATCATTTGATTACTGTCTTATTAACTTATTTTTTGTACTTTTTTTCATATCATCATATGGACAGTTCTATGCCTACTGATACAAATTGAAAATTGTGCAACGTGATTTGTGCCTTCACCACAGCAATAGTTATCCTTATCCATGTGTGTTTTCCATACAGATTTGATTTGGCAGGGAAGAACACACTCTCTCTCTCAGCAAATCATCTTCAAAAGCTACGGTTGTCATTCCAATTAACTTCTCCTCTTGGGAATGCTTTTAAGCCACATCAGGTTGAAAACTCATCTTGTCCTTTTAGTGTATTGTCTTCTGTAATAGAACATTGGTGGACTTACTGTTCTCCTTTGCAGGCTTTCCTCAAGTTGAGACATGAGAGCAAAGTGGAACACATCTTTGTGGTGGAAAATTCTGGAAAAAACTTTGAAATAATACTAGTAAGTTTTCTTAATCGTTTGCTCTATATCTCTACCTCCTGTTAACATAGAGTGCACTATGGACATGTTCGTAAATTTAGCACAAGCCTGTTTGTTTGTTATTCTTAGATTTATTTCAACCAATATCTTTACCATATTTACCGTCTCAGTTGATGGGGTTGGTGATCTGCTAATAAGTTCTTATGCAGGAAACATCAATAATTTCCTAGCCTCAAGTTCCAAGCCAATAAAAAGCATCACTAAAATGTTCCAATACCAACAATGATGAGTAGAGCTAACCCTGCTGTATTGTAAATGAATTTCTGTTTTGTAGGATTTTCTTGGACTAGTTGAGAAGTTTTTCTATCTATCAGGTAGATATGACATCCAACTTACAGTTGGGGATGCTGTCATGGTAAGTATTGATTTTTTCGCTCCATAAATGTTCTAAATATTGTGTCACATTTTGGTCAATTTATAAGTAGAACAACAGTAAAGAAATTTCTTCTTATGGAACCCGCTCTTCTTTGAATTTTGATCTGGAAGCATTTTGAGTTGTATCTTAAACAGATCAATTTTTCCTCCAGGAAAACTCGTTCTTCCTACTACTGGGTTCAATTGAATTAGATCTGCCGGAGCCTCCAGAAAAGGCAGCTCGCCCTCCTCCACAACCTATTGATTCTACCTCAAGATTTGGGCCCAAGGCAGAAATATCTCACATATTCAGAGCTCCAGAGAAAAGACCTCCTAAGGGGCTTTCTCTCATCTTTTTGGCCCTTGTTCTCTTGCCATTTATTGGATTTTTGGTCGGGGTATGCTCTTGAATTCTTCTTTTGATTAGTTGTTGTGAACAGTTGATTATTCTCCCTTGTGAAAAGAGATAATGGCTAGTATATGTTTGGTTCTTCTCGTTATTACTTGCTTTGTCTTGACTTAAATGGGGAGCTTTGTTCTCTTTTCTTTCCTATAACACTTTTGTTATGATAATTATTTTGTTTTTTCATGTCTCAACAGCTTTTGAGGCTGCAAGTGAACCTGAAGAACTTCCCAAAAGCATCAGCACCTGCTACATTTGCCATTCTTTTCCACCTTGGCATAGCAGCTGTCTTAACACTCTACCTACTATTTTGGTTGAAGGTCCGTCCATGCTTTCTTTAATCTCTGGTTGTCTTTTATATGAAATTGCTCAACTTTCTGTTTGCAGCATTTCTATTACTTCCATTCTAATTAAGGTAACAACACCAAGAGATGGAGAAAGAAATTAGTTCAACTTCCCTATCCTTTTTCCTCCCATTCCTTGAACTAAATTTACTGTTGTCTAACAAAAAAAACACTGGTGTTTCAGTGCCGGAAAGTCAGCAAGGTTTTAGAATGTCTTGTTTCCTATTAACCATGATGAACTGACTTCTGTCAACCACAACATACCCTCTAGTGTGTTTGTGAATGCTCTAATTGAAGCCTACTTTAACTTATATATTTGTCGAGCATGTTTATATTTGCTAATTTAACATATGTATTTGCCTCTTAACGTGCAGCTGAATCTATTCACAACACTCAAAGCGCTTGGATTTTTGGGGATCTTCTTGATGTTTGTTGGGCATAGAACCCTTTCATATTTAGCATCATCATCTGCCAAGTTGAAATCAGCCTAATTTAGACAGATCACTTTTAATTATAGATGTGAGGAAGCCTTGAATAGAAAAGAGAGTTGGATAATCCAATTTTGTTGTACGACAAACATACGTATTTAGTATGATGTTAACTACACCAGATTTTGTCTTCAAATGATCGATAGTTGCTACGTTAACCTGGTAAAGTTGCAGTGATTTGTCTGAGGGGCGTTTTTCTCGACATCATGAATATATACCTACAGTACTTAATATGAGGAGTTGTGGTAATTCATCACTTGTGTTTGTATCTGATGTTTGCAGAAGTTTTCACCTAATAGACAGTATTGTCTAAATGCATTTTTAAGTTCATATATTGTTAAAAGTTCAAAGTTCTATTACATTGAGAATGGGAAATATTTACAAATTTGTTTAAATAATACTTCTTATTATAAAAACTTTGAATACCATTCTCTAATGTAATTACAAGAGCTTCCAAGCTTTCCCTCCTTGCATATTGAATTTCTTCAATCTTCCAAAAAACATGATAATAATGATAATGATCTTACCTTCATCACTCCATTTTCCTACAAATCCATACAATTTATTCTTACAACTTTGGTCTCCATTTATCATCCTATCACAACTATATCCTGTTGTGAAACCAACATTCCCATATGCACTACAAGAAAAAATTCAAAATTAGGAATTATTTCACAATATAAACTCTATTTAAATGGTTGTCATATGTTGTTTCATAATGGTTATATTATATTATTTTAATGAATATAAGGTTGACTAGATTATATCGTTCTATGTATATAAGGTTTCGTACCAACAATTTGAAGGATAAACCTACTAGAAAAGTAGGATACAAGATAGAGCTAAGATAGGGCGAATGATAAAATAAGATGAGAAGAAAAAAAAAATAAAGGCGAGGATACCATATCGATCATTACACGAAAGGAGACTTTCAATTGTTTATCTAGCGATGAGTTTAATGATAAGATAAAATAAAATTTGAGTAACAATATTCAAAACAAACTTTATATTTAAATTAACAATACAAGACAATGAGAAATAAATGACCACCCAAACATGTTAGTCAAACTACATGGAATTTAAATCCAAGAAAATGTGCAGTATATTGAAACACCAATTAGGAATTATCATTATAGTCTAGCAATTAGCCTCAGTAAATGGGAGATATAAACTAATCCCTAAAAGATTGATTATGGTATCTAAAACAATTAATGAAACAAAATGTCCTCTATTTTTATATCATTTGAAAATTTAAATTAAAAAGTTATCAAAAAAAAGAAAACGAACTACTATTGAGAGATAAAATTTTTTTGTAGAGTACCTTACAACTTCTAGAGTGATATTGAGGACATTGAAGTTTAGTGGATCATCCTTCATCTTTTTCCTTTCTATTATGCAAATAAGAACAATGAACAAGGATAGGTAACAAAGTTGGGAAAATATGAAATTTTCTACAACTTTTCCTCTTTTTTGTTTTTCACCAAATAAATATTCTTCTGTGTTCTCTTCAACACCTTTAACTGGTATAAATGATGTATATGGAGGAAGATACCTGAAAAAAAGTGAAACAATTATGTCATTGCCCTCTATTTATTCACATTAAACTTAATATACGTATAATTTACCAAAATATCGTATGACTTCTTGTCTTACACATATCATTTGACAATAGTGTGTTATCAAATTAGATATTCAAAAAAATAGTTCTTTTTTAAACTAAGACAAAATAAACTGAAACAGAGAAAATGTTAGTATAGTGAGAGTAGAAAAAGGAGGAGCGAGTCAACAACAACAATTTCAGTGTAATTTTTTTTTTTGATGATCATGATGTTCGAGCCAATTTTTGCGCTAATTCAACGAGATATCTGTCACCTCGTACTAGCAACAAGTATCAGATAACTCTGTCCACCAAAGTTAGGATAGATAAGAAGAATCACCTATTGTTTTTTTTTATCTCTGCTAAGTTTTGAATCTAAGACCTCAGAATTCTCAACCATAATTCATTGACCACCATGTCACAATCTTGAAAGTCTAGTGTAATTCCAAAAGTGAGATGTATGTAAACCATGTGGGGGTGTAAATACTAATTTTGATAAAAAAAAATCGTTATCGAAGTAGGATTGAAAGAAAAATAAAATATAATGGAATAGATGAACTTACATCATGACTATGAACATCACCAAAATTGGGGGTGAAAGAGTTGAGATATCAACAATAGTTTCACCAGTATGTCTTGCATTCACAACTTGAAACAATGATCCCACAAATCTTTGATAACTATTTAGTCCATTGAGACCATTAGAGTTCCACTCCAAAGCACAAAACAATATGAATTGCACCAAAATGAAAGCAAACATAGTAACTACCAACAATCTTGAATGTTGTCTTGAAAACAAATGTAAATGTCCTATTTCTCTTGAATTCTTCAACAAATACTTAGCTTCTCTTTTCTTAGACACGAATAATTTTCCCATCAACCTAATCGAAAATCTCAAACACATTGGATATAACGCGTTCCCAACAAGAAGTAGAGGGATGAGAATCCAAAGAAGACCTGAATTCTTGCTAAACACCATCATGTTTTCGTTCGTTGGAACAAATCCACAGCTAACAAAGGATGAAATGGTTGTAAAAATCGCGAAAATGTAGGTATTTAGCCCCTTGTTTATTAGTACATCTTTTGCACTTGAAACAAAGGCTAAATACATTAGAACTAGTGACATACCAACAATGTTGATGACTAGAAGATAAACTAATGTTACAACTCCAAGGAATTTAATAGATTGGTACTTGAGATTATTATCTGATGACGTAAAATCATCTTTATCTTTATCTGACTTAATAGATTTTGGAGAATCAGGTAAAACAACAATGTCCAATTCAATATTATAATCGTCATCATTATTAAAATTTGAGTTTCTTGGGGTAGAAGTAGTACTATTATTACTACTAAGTATTGACTCAATTTTGCTATTTTTCCTCCATGGTTTAAACTTAGGTCTTATTAAATAAAGTTCAATCATAGAAGTAAAGACCTCACCACCTATGAACATCAAAAATGTTATAACAATGAGTTGGGAATTTGAAAAGACTTCCATTTCTAAAGTAGACATACTTGAAATAGTAGCAGAAGAAACACTAGTGAAGAATAAGTCTAAATTGGTAGGCGTAAAATCTTCAATATGTCTCGGGTTCAAGTTTCTGAGAATCAAAAAACCAAAAATAGAGATGAAGATGAAGTAAAAAAGTTGTATGAAAAACTTGTTAACTTTAAAAAGAATGGATTTATATAAAGAAGAAATGAGAAAACATGTTGATCCACACAAACAAGACACATACAAAAATATAGAGCTAAAAAGATGTTGTAGCTTTTCTCCCAAATAAGATAAGCTACTCATTTTTAAAAAAACTACAACCACTTTTATTAATTTTGGATCTAGAGTAGTAAGGTATATATATATATATATACACAAAATATTTCAGTTAGATTTATATGAATTATTCTCTATCTTATTTAATTTATTTTAGAAGAAATATTATCAATGATTTACTAATTTTAAACTTCCCATTAGTTAAGGTAGGTCACTCTGTCTTTTTTGATTTTTTCTAAAAAACTAACTAGAAAATTGTATGGTTTCTTACTCTTCTATTATTGTTTTATCTTATTGTGATGACTATTGTTAAATTAGGATGATTCGATAGGTTATTTATGATTTTTTCTATTTTTTTTTCTCTACACTATTTTTATTTGTATTTTACTTGAGCTGATGGTCTATCGAAAATGACTTTTCTACTCTAAAGTAATAGTAAGATCTGTGTATATTTTACATGAGATCATATATCGGTTTTATGAGATCACTTTGATTCCCAAAAATATATCTTTTTATTTTTGAAAGAGATAATGCACAAGTACCTCCTCAACCTATGCCCGAAATCCCAGAGACACACGTTATACTATACTAAGGTCTATACCCACCTGAACTGATTTATAAGTAATTTTCAATCCCTTTAGCCAAGAAAAAAAACAAACCACAAACTCAAACCAAACTGGCACGGCATAGTTTGAAAAAAAAATCAAACAACGTTGGCCCACAAGATAGTGTCACGTAGTCGAAAAGGAGTAATAAATTATAATAAAATAAGTTCAGGGGGTAATAGGACCTTAGTATAGTATAAGTGTGTCTCTGAGATTTCGGACATAGATTGAAGGGTACTTGGACATTATCCCTTTTTGAAACGAATATGAGAGGGAGGAAATATATTATCCGTTAGAATGATTGATTCATAATAATTGACTAGTTATGCTTTCTGAAGTCAATGTTTCAATAAACAAATGTATCTCAATTTAACAACATTAAATGATTCAAATATTTTTATTAAAATAATACAAGTTAAGGGGTCGTACAAAGACAAGTACATGTATATGATGCTCTTGTAACGTGATTTTGTTGGTTAAATTAAATTCAAGGATAATAATTGATAGTATAATAAACCACTAAATTATTAGTATCCTCCTATTATTTATTAGTTTTTTTTCCTCTTTTAATGATTCTTGTTTAACTATCGAAAGTTAATAAATCAAATAAAAAATATGACAATCGTTAGGCCAAGTGTTGGTCTACTAATATAAATCATGAAATTTATTAGTTATTCCTAAATAATTTGTTGCTAAAAGATTTTCTACTTTCATTGATTTTTTTTTAATAATTTGTCGCTATTTTATAACTAAATTGAATCAATATGAATTTTTTGTTGTTCCATTAATAATTTAGTGAGTTGCTAATTTCCTATTTTTAGTAGTGAGCTAGAGAATTACTAGTGATCACAGAGAAATTAACACCTTGTTTAGATGGTTGTTACCGTTTGTGTTTTATTTTGTTATTAGTTTAATATAATGTTTGTTTTGGTAGGTTATTGTATCGTTTAAATTTATTGTCGACAAAAAATTTCATTTTGTATAACGATCGATTTGATGTGATCACGTCATTACCTTAATATTTTCTTCTCATTTCATTTTTACTTAATATTTAATAATCCTATTTTACCATTATACTACCTTTTTATAGTAGCTCTATCTTACACTCACTGTTCTTGTAGGTTTATCATTTAAATTATTGATGTAATGATAGAGAACAATACAATATATTCAAACATTATATTAATTAAAATAATACAATAAAATACACGATAAATACACTATAACACAATACGATACATCCAAACATATACAGTCATGATAAGGGAGGATTTAATGGTAAATTGTCATGTTATTTTATATATATATATAAACAATTAAGATTCTAAACACTTTTCTAGGGGAATAGATGTAGAAGTATATATTGAAAATAAAAAAATAATTGCTACTACTTTGTATATTAAAAACTATTGAAATGTCGATTTTCTAATGCAACAATTTTCATCCTGTTTGTGTCATACCTACAATAATGTTGTAAATTACGTCTAATATTTGAATCGAAAATTTATCTTAGTTGAGGCTTCAATTATTGTTATTATTTTAGTTGGTTGCTTCAAATTAAGAGGGCCTCTAGAAGTACCAACTCACCTGCCATGGAGTTTTGATCAATTTATATTAGAGAAACAATTTTGCATTATTGCATTTTTTTTATGTATATATACATATATATATACTATGTATAGTAGGGGGGTACAAACCGGGGTTGACACATGGTCAAATCAGGAAGCAACACGTGGCAAGAGAAATATGGATCTTGAAAATAATTTGAATTTTTCGTAAATAGTAGTAACATGTTATAATGGGCTTTACGGGGGCAAAGATATACAAATAATTTAAGCTATAATACTGCAACTTGTTGAATCATTTACTATTTAAGTTACAATATATAGCTACGTATCAACACTGCATATGATTCTAAAACGATCTAGTATATCTATAAATTGATAATCAATAAATCAAATCGATCGATATGCAATTTACACTATAAGAAAATTGTGAATTATATAGAGATTTTTCTACGAATTAGTATAAAAATTTACAGAAAAATAAATAACCCGTGAATTTTCATACTAAAACCCAAGAAAAGTCCCCAAGTAATTGATGTTGTTTTTATAGTGCTATGCCTACAATAACATGTTTGAATCATTTACTATTAAGTTATAACTAGTCTAACCAATACTATTTTAACTTGTGGCATGTCACATTCCCATATATAACAAATGCAATAGTGTGTTGATTCCGTGGCTGAATAATACATTGCATTCAATTAATTGGTATAACATGGCAATCATCTTAAATTTTTAAGTTAAGTCAATTCTACCATAATTGAGGATTAATTATTATAAAATCAATCATTCAATGAAATAAATTTTTTTTTGTATCCTATGATGAAATACCTTGGAATATCCTAACCAAAGAGAAACATTGTATTTAGAGTTTCATCATCAAAACCTTAATTAAGGTTCTTAATTATATATCCCCCACACATGATTTAGGGTCAAATCATAATTGTTAAGATGAACATGATAGACGTTTAGTGATTATTAAGATGGTAGGGGCAGCCTAGTCACTATATCACAAAATCAGAAATTTATATAAAGAGATTCAAATTTTTTTTATAAGGTCCTAGTTTTAATTTGTGCATATGACCTAAAGTAATTTTCAATCCCTTTACTTGAATTTTATTTCATGTCAAAAGATATTCAACCATTTATTTATATAACAATACAAATATATATATATATATATATTTGCTACTTTATATAGGAAAGGAGGAACCTTCATATGCAATGAAAAAAGGAAATGTTTTTTTCACAAATGTATTTTAATAGTAGGTGTGAATTCGGTTACATCTTCATATTTTTGTAAATATTTTGAGTTCATAAAATTTTCGAAATTTCTCTTTCAGAGAATATATTAAGTATCTTTTATAGACATGGACTAGAATTTATAATAAATTAGCGTTTACAAAAATCTTACTTAATAAATCGTGCTCATCTAATAGAGTTCATAAATTTTAATATTCATGGACTACGAGCACTTGTCTCATAAATACTTTGTGTGTTTAAAATTACGTAATAGGGCAAACATATGATATGTATTTATCATACATCATTATAATTTGTAATAGTTATCATTCGCAACTACCGTTTTATAAATAGGGTTGGACATAGTTTTAACTGCACCACTTAAAAGTATTTTTTTACTTCAACTTTGTTTTTTTCTTTCTATTCTTTCATAATTTACCAATCTTAGAAATTTAATGATAAGTGTAAATTGAAAAATCGAATCAAATTTTAGAAAATGGAACCAAATCAAAGTAATTTCAGTTCGATTTCATTTTTTACTTTTACCGATCCAATGCCCACCCCTACTCATGAATCAGTTATACAAACTTATTATCTTAACCAAAAACTATCCTAATAAATGCTTATTTTCTACTTATATTCATCAAATAAATCAATACAATGTGAAGGTCCAGCTCAGTGTTTTCGAAAACGTTTTTGGAGCGAATTTTTAGGAAGTGTACCAAAAATACTCTGGGACGTAAATAAAACGTAGATTCATAATGCGTAAGTCCTAAAATTTGAGGCATAAGCCCTAAACATAAAATCGTAAGTACTAGGTGTAAAAACGTATGCCCGAGCGTTTTTAATTTATTTTTTAAATCTTTTTTGCTGTAAGTCTATTTTTTATATTGAGTGTAATAATATTCTCAAATAATAATGATAAAACTGTTTCTTCATGATGATATTAATACTTATTCAAATAAAATCATAAAGCTTAAAATTACTGTACTGTATGTTGAGTAAGAAATAAAAATTATATAAAATTAAATATACATGGGATATGTATAAAAGTCTCGTCTCGCCTCGCCTTACGCTCCCGCCTCTTAAAACACTGATTGAAATGACCTCTCTCTTGGCAATCAATGTTATGTATCCCTACCCCCCCCCCCCCCCCAAATCCTCTCTCAAACTAAAAAAATTAAAAAGAAAAAGGGATCAATAATTCTGCATGTTCACTTATACTAACCAATGATAGCCATGTTTGAATTTTTTTTTTAAAATAAAATAAAATAGCTAGCCGTGTAGAAACCGTGTCAACCTTTGTACAATTTTTTAATCCTAATTAAATATATAAATGAATAGGGTTTAATAAAAATAAGTTCTTACAAATTATTTGTTTATCCAATTATTAACAATTCCATTTTTTTTTATGATTGTGAATTTGACTTCTTTTTTTTATTTGGTATCAATCACAACCTATGTACGTTGAGGTTTTTATGAGATTGTCCGGTTGATGGTACTAAAATAACTTATGATAATATAAAATTTGTGCCAAGATAAATTTAATTTAACTTTTTGTATCAATTTTGTAGCAGAATATGATTGAATTTGATTATACGCCTTAAAAAAATTTTTTTTAAAAAATTGGGGTTATGTGAATTTTCGGAATATTACACCTACAACACATACAAACGTGTAATTTGATATTAAGGGATTTGGACTTGTAGAGTTATGGATAACTTGGGGATATAAATTTATTTTGAGGTTTGACCATCTAGGCTAGGGTTGTACTTTGACCTACACCCAGTTTATAACTAAAACAAAAAAAAAGTAATTTTCACCACTAGCAAACACAAAAATCTTATTTGTATGTCATAGCTATCGTTTGCATAATTGCGCTTCATAGCAAACTTTATGTTTGTATGACTATTTCGCTAATACATATATACAAAAGAAGTAATTGTATAATTTGTTTCGGTATACATATATAAAATAATCAATTGTATAATTTGTGTTTGTATAAAGTGAGAAAGAGAAAAAGACAAAAGAAAAATGGGAGGGGAAGACCATATTTGTATAATCATATGTGTATATGACGAAAATGTATGCGTTTGTATTTGTATATACAATTTTCTCTTGCCTTATACAAACACAAACGCAATGTATAGATTTATTTTTATATAAAGGGAGATAGGTAAGCGAGATCTGAGAGAGTGGAGAGCGAGATCTGGGAGAGGGAACAGAGGGGAATCGAAAATATATGTATATATATACAATTTTCTCTCGCTTTATACAAACACAAACACATTTTTTACATTTGTTTTGTATAAAAGCGAGAGAGACGAGCGAGACTGCCTAGCGAGAACGAGAGTGGCGAGCGAGATTCACCAGGGAGAGAGGCGAAATAGCAACAGTTTGCTATGGGATACAATTAAATCATACTATGTTTATAGCATTTAAATTGAATAAATAGTTTGCTATTATACACAATTTTCCCTAAAAAAATATTTGGCTCCGACATACTTGTTTAACTAAGAGTTAAGGGTAAATAACATATTTACGCTATTCAATTTTTTGAGTTTCACACTCGAACTATTGAGAGTGTGAGTTTTCTATCTGAACTATCGCTCAATGGTTAGCGCAAATACGTCTCAACTAGTTTCACACCTGAACTATTGAGAGTACGAGTTTCCTACGTGCCTGAACTATGGTTAGCAAAACGCATCTCAACTAGCGGCGGGCAGGGCACTTACGAGCAGGATCGTCCAACTTGTCAAATCTGTCAGAAAATAGGACACACCGTTGTTCGTTGCTGGTTTCGGTATGAGGAGAGCTGAAATAGTGATAACCGTGCCAATTATGCATCTCAAGCTTGCCCTTCCTCTGAATGACTGTTGGATACTGGGGCAACATGAACCGTGACTTCAGATCTATCCCCGCTTACGCTGCTCCAAATCCATATCATGGCTCCAATGGTATTAATGTTGGCAACGGTGAGTCCCCTTAATATTTCTCACACTGGCACGAGTGACCATTAAAAACCCACCGCATCTTTCACTAGGTAACCTACTACGTACCTTCTATTAAAACCAATCCCTTTCAGTTCACAATTCAACAAAAGACAATTAATTGCCTCACTAGTGGTCACCTCTAAGGATTTCTCAGATCCTAGACAATAATACCAAGAGGGTGATTTTTCAGGGCCCTTGAGCAGGGTCTGTACGTTCTCCTGGGCACAACTTCGGTTTTTTTTCTGCCCACCAGTTTCAGAAAAGCGTTCCTGTGGCCGGGATGGCTTTTTTTCGGCTGTATGGCCACAGTCTGTTGTGGCACAGTAGCTGGGTCACCTGTATACTTAAATAATAAATTCTTTAATGTCTCACAATTAGGTTTTCTTTATTCATGTAAAACCAAAATTGTGATCCTGTTCAATTGCAAATCTCATAAATTACCTTTTACTTACTGAGAAGCGTTACAACTGCACCTTTTTAACTTATTCATGCTGACCTATGGGGTCCTACTGTTGTTCCTTCATTGCTGGTTTTCGCTATTACTATTTTTTGTGGAGGATTTACAAAATACACGTGGTTGACCCACTAAAAACACAACTCAAGGCATACACCTCTTGGTCACATTGAAAAATGGTCTCAAAACACCATTCAATTCTATGTTAAAACTTTTTCGAAGTTGACAATGGGAAAGGATATGTAAATAACATCTTGCCAGGTTCTGCCAATCCCTGGGACTTATACATAAAAACCTCCTGTCCATACACTCCGAATAGAATGGGTGGTGAAGCGTAAGGCATCGCATCTCATTAAACGGTGGTGACTCTTTGACATCATTCATCTCCCGTGTCTCCTTTTGGTAGAAGCTCTAGCCACCGCAAACTACCTCATTACAGAATGCCAGTCACACCCTCTCCAAAAAATCACCGTATCAAATCCTTTACAAGACTTCCCAATTATACAACCTCCGCGTCTTTGGAGGTCTTGGCCTACCCGGCTACGCCCTCATATACTCACAAATACAAACCCAGATCCCGTCCTTGTATTTTTTGGGCTATCATCCACCTCCTAAGGGTTATCGCCTGGACTGTCTTGACCCACAAACTCAAAAGTCTCATATCTCGTACATGTCAAATTTGTCTTCGAAAATGAGTTTCCATACGAGTCTATTTCCTCCTCCCAAATACCTCATTCATTGGCGTCCTTCCCTTTTTCCACATTACTCAAAGGGTTCCCTCACACCTTCCCCCACACCTCACCACTACCCAACACCCCTCATCACCCCTTCGACCGTTCACCCACAATAACCCGCCAACCACCAACACACTCACAACAAACCGAACCACCCCATACCATAACATCTCCAGCCCGGATCCATTTTGGGTCCTTTCCCGGCCACCCTCGAATCACCACCGCCCGTGCCCACCCCCCAATTTACTCATTCCATTTTAACCCGTGGCAAGACGGTATATTAAACCCAACCTTTCAGGTACCTACTACAAATACCACCCCTTTCCGATAGTGAACCAAAACCTACTATGTTGCATCAAAAAATGCTTATTGCGTCATGCTATGGATGACGAGTTAAGGCTTTGACTGATCAGGAGCGAAAAACTGGGGTCTTGTACCTAAGCCCCATGGGAGCACCCAGGGGATGTAAAGGGTGTACAAAGATTAAACTCAATGCAGGATGGCAGTATTTCCAGGGTACAAGCTCGTTTGGTTGCTAAAGGCTAAAATCAGGAGGATGGGCTGATTTACTCCGAGACATTCAGGTCTGGTTATTCGGCAGGAAACAATTTGACTGGTACTGTCAATCGCCATGTGACGCAACAATGGCCTCATCAATCATTGGATGTTTACAATGCTTTCTTATGGAAGGCTTGATGAAACTATCACAGACGCAACCACCGGGCTATGTTGATTCCGCTTCCTTCAAACATGTTTGCAAACTCCAGAAGTCTCTGTAGGGGTTTCGGCGGGGGGGCGGGGGGGGGGGGGCCTGGGGGGGATGGGGGGGGGGGGCTCAAGCAAGCCCCTCGTGCTTGGTACACACGTCTGAAAACGTCCTCCAGGGACTCGGCTCACGGGTTGCGACACGACACGAGTCTTGTTTACTCGACATTAGCACACGTACGTCATTCTTCTTGTCATGTAGATGATATCATTATCCAGGCTCTACTGCAGCTCTCATCAGGATATGTCACTCAGTATGCATACTACCTTCAAAATGAAGACCTTGGCCCGTACTATTTCTGGGAAGGGAGGTTTCTCGGGACAGGAACGCGGCTTGTTCTTCATCAGTCAAAATATGCTCGAGATTGTGTGCAGAAAGTGGACTGGAAAAAGCACCAGTCAACCAACACGATGTAGTCTTCTGTCGTTACGAATGGAGCCAGCCGACCCCCTTTTGTCGATAGTAACCCACTTCCGCAGGCCCTCATTGGGGCTCGACAGTATCTGGCCATTACCCGTCTGACATCCAGTTTGTTGTCAAACCGAGTTGCTCAGCGCATGCAGTCAACCAAGTGAACAGATTCATTGTCTAAAACGCATACTCAGGTTTACATTTTTGGCACTCTTGGTCGCTGGTTTACGCAATTCGACCCGGGGACTGAGAGCTTCGGGGTTTTCTCAGATCAGATGGGCGAATGATAAAATGAAAGAAAATCTACATCGGGGGTTTCTGTCATTTTTTTGGGTCCGAACCTGATCTCCTTGGGTACAAAAAAAAAACCCAAGGTCTCTCGGTCCTCAACTGAAGCTGAAGACTGCGCCCTTGCTCTTCTTGCTATGCTGGAGACAATGTGGGTCAATATATTCTTCGCGAACTCCGACCGCCACTCACACGGTGCCTGCGCGCGATGTGGTAGTGACAACAACTCAACCATCTGTGTGGCCCCACGAATTGTCTACACACCAGAATGAAGCATGTTGATACGATTGTTCTCTTTGTTCGCCGATGAATTCAGGCCGGCACCATGACTGTGCAGTATGTTACCCACTGAAGAACAACGGAGATATCTCACCAAAACCTCTCCGAGCCGACCATCACGATACCTCAGTTCCAAGCTTCCGTTAGCTTCCGCTCAGCTCAGCTTGAGGGGGGGATAATAAAGATATTTAAATAAATAGTATAAAATAATATTAGTATTTAATGGTACTCTCCTAGTCCTATTAGGATTAGTATCCTTAATCCTAGGTCCTATTCGGATTAGTACTCCCTTCTATATATCCTATATATATCTCCCATGTATGCCCTTATAGGTAACCTTCAAGCAATCAATATTTCTCACGAGTATTGAGTTTCTACCTAAACTATCACCCAATGCTTAGCGACAGTGAGTTACAAAAGATGGATGTGAGCCAAAAAAAAATAACTAGGAACAAGTTATACAAAAAGATGGATGAAGCACATCAATGTATATAAAGATACCAAAAGAACCTCATGAGTCTAACAACGCACCCCCCACACGCCCGGGGCAAAGGGGCATGTGGTCGTTCCCCACGCACGCGGGCGGCCGTGTGCGAGGTTGCGCGGCTGAATAGGGAAGTGGGAGGGTGGCGGATGAGGGACGGTACTCAGAGACCTCCCGGAGGGAGGTCGGCTGGCTGAGGGGGATGTGGGGGAGGTTGGGGGGGGGCTGGCCGGCTAGGCAGAAGGCGGGCGCGGTCCAGGCGTGGGTTGGTGCGATAGTGCACGGGTAGTGTGAGAGTGGAGTACGTTAGGACGTTGTTTCATGGGGACGGACGAAGGGTACGAAGCACAGGGGTAATGTCACTCGACGTGGGAACGCACGTTTGATGGACAGAGGCAGGGCGGAGACAGGACCATGGGGGACGAGAAAGGGACAAGTTACGTTGGGGGAAAGGGGGCCGAGACGGAGCCGGTTGCAGCCACTGTGGCAATACCGAAGAACGCACTATACGGGGCGGGCGAAGGACTATATACATCGACGAAGTTGTTTCGCTTGGACACCAATGGCCAACCTTGTGGGAGAATAAAGTAAGGACACCTGTTAGAAAGTACTGAAAAATAAATTCTCGTAATCATATAGGATGTCCCGTTGAACCATATGATAAATACGGAGCAAAGGGCCATTGAATATATTCGACTAGACAATATTACACACAATGTTGTGGGTAATATGTTTGCGGACCCTGTAAGACTCTATTCAATACTAATGATGAGAGGAGTGGATGATACGCAGGTAGCAATAATCCAGCGAAAAAACTCCGCTAATGCCACAAGATCGTTCCAGCCATGGAGGATATGAAGCAAAGGATGATTATGAATCGCCAACTATATATCATAATATACCAATACCTTGTTTTACATGGGAGATACAAAAGTGCAAAAGAAAGCTCAAAGATGTTGCACATTTATATTTATTTTACATACAATTTGTACCTAAGTAGTCATAGTTGTGAAGTTATAATACTTTCCAAGCCTTGCCACCTCTTTGATTATACTTCTTCAACCTTCCAAAAAACATGACAATTATCAAAATGAACTTTCCTGTATTACTCCATTTTCCAGCAAATCCATATGTAACATCCTTGCAATGACCATCTGGATTTATTTGCCTTGCACAACTATACCCTATTGACAATCCAACTGTCCCATATGCACTGCAAAGTTATCATATTATAGTTAGACACTTTTTATTTACATCTCTTAAACTAATATCAGTAGTCTTAATAACACATAAATTTGGCTATTTGATGCTGATGTGGCAAATTGAGTGGGCTATACATACACATACACTCTCTTTTTGGCATGTGGATCAATAAAAAATGTTATAAAATCAACTTTCAAGTTAGCTATAGAACGATTTTTTTCCCACTAATTTTCAATCGAATCAGCTCACTGAAAAAATATATGATAGAAAAATATATCCTTTTAGGAAGTTTCTAATTTTTCCATATGATTTTTTTTTTTTTTGTGTGTGTCAATTAAATTTTATGAAGAGAATATGTGGTGGACTCACCTTATGACTTCAAAGAGAATGTTGAGTACATTGAAGTTGAGTGGATCATTTTTCATTTTGTCTTTCTCCACAACACAAATAAGAATGGTAAAGATGACCAAACAACAAGGTTGTGATAATGATATGTACTCCATTAAACTTCTTTCCTTTCTCTTCTTCATTTTTTCTGACTTCTCTTCATAATTGTCAACAGGCAAAAAAGTAGTATACGGTGATAGATACCTGCAGTGACAAAACAAAATTTTATAAAACAAGTTAACAACCAATGCAATTCTTACATTTTAACTTTATAATAGAAAGCTTTCGGACATTGAAATTTTGTGAGAGTTCATAAGACGTGTTTAATTCGAGTTAGACTCTACAAGGTGTATCCAATTCCTACTAGGATTTTGGAGGGTACTCAGTCTTAAACCCTAGTTCATGTCTATATAAAGAGTACTATATTAACTTGAAAGACATCTCGAATATTCCATAAAATTCATGGAATATTCATAAAAAGATTAAATTCAAATCATCCTAATTCAAGAAATACCTCTCGAATCATAGATAAATCTTATGAGAGAAGAATCAAGGGAGAAACAAAATTATACCCACAATGTTTGTCAATAAACTATTTTCTTAGTTTCTTCATAGTTTATATGTGATAACAATTTATTTCCTGTCACTTTAAAATTGATTGAAAACATGTTCATTACAAAAGTATTGTGTATAGCCAAAAAAAGGAGTATAATCTGTGAAATATATAATATAATGACATTACTTCTCAATACCTATTTATATGAGAATTGGCAAAATCAAATTTTCATTAAACGGATTTAAATATAAATATTTAAAAACAAAAAGAAGTCAAAGAGGATTTAACATCTACTTTCTCGTTATATATAACGTTATTTTTTTACTGAGAGAGTCCGACCCTATATATATGATAGTGTTTGACAGGGTCACGTCCTTACAAAAAGAAAGGGAAGGCTATTAAAACTTGTAAGCATGAACGTAAGTTATAGTATTATTTTGATATAGATGGAATCATTAAAAATAAAAATCGAATATTTTCAGAAGATTCGGAAAATTATACTAAACATTGAAAAATATCATTTTCTATTTATATTGATCGATAAAAAAGTATCACATAAACTGAGACGCCTAAAAAAATATTTAATAAGGCTTATAAAATACAATATTTTGGCATCTTATTCACCTTCTCCTTTCATAGTGGGAGATGATAAGAATAAATCTTGCAAAAGGATGATAAAAGAGTGGGCAAGAAATATTAGATGCTTAGTATAGTATATAGAAGTGAATCATGGATCAAGAACAAAAAACTGAAGATGTGGAGAGACAAGAAGCATATGTCCGTGTATATGTATATAATATAGAAAAGATTTAAATATGTTATCGAATTTTGGGTAAAAATTATTTATGTTATAAGTTCTTATTTGTCATTTCTGTTTGAGAAGAAACTTTTATATGTCATAGATGAGCCAAACTTTTAACTGATGACATAAATCAACGCCTTTTCAAAGTTCGATGAATTATTTAAGCTTTTTTCTTTTGAAAAAATAATTTGAGTAATGACGCGGTCAAATTATAATTCACAACGGGTAAAAAAAGTTTTGCAAAATCAATCGAAACTGTTTTCAATTAACAAATAATGACATGGATGAATTTTTTCTCCGAATGGAAATGACATAGGATAGAATCACATTTTTTAAATTTTAACGGATGACATAAATTAGTCCCTTTCTCGAAGTTCAATGACATATTTAAGTTTTTTCCTTATATGAAAAGTGTGAGTTTTAGAAAATTTAAAAGAATATCTTTTTAAAATTTATGGTTACTTAAATAGATGCTCTAAAAGGTTTAAAGAATGATGAAAGTAATTTGAGAAGATATAAAGTGTAACCTAATTAGTTAAATAAGCTTTATAACAAAATGTTTCAGTATTAAATGATATGTTTAATGAATATATTAAAACCTTAATAGAAATACCTATGTTGGATCCAATGCAATATGCTAGATACACCAAATCACTGATTTGAAGTCAAGGTATAAAGTCAAAATAAATAAATAAATAGTGATGAATATTTGTCTAAGAATAAGAAATTGATCTGTGGCTGAAAGAAAAGAAGAATATGTTCTTGATCTTCCATTATATGAAGAATTGTTTTGGGACACTAAAAATGGAATATCAAAAAAGTAGAGTATCTACATGACTTATCTATTTATGGAGTGGTAATACATTCTCTTTTACACTTTTTCTGTCGACAAATATTTGATAGGTATATTAAAAATAAATGTTTAAAATTAATTGTTAATTTAAAAAATTAAGAAATAATTTATTTATTTTTTCAATTTTGTCCTTAATAATTACTCCAGGTTGTTGAATTAAAAAGTTACGTAGACTTTTGATATTTTTGCTATAATAGAATTATATTAGTAAAATTACACCTTGTATTAAATTTTTCTTAAAAGAAATCCGAACAAACAATTGTTGACGGAAGGAGTAGTTTTTTTTTTCGACAGTAATTAATCATAGTTAATTTGTCATTAATTAGTTCCTAACGAATTGAATTTTCATATAATTTATCGTTAACGCTACTAAATGGGATTACCATAAAACTTTGTTGTTTAACTACTAAATTTTGTGTCCTTATTTTCTTGTAGTGGTAAAATCATGAGGACTTGGTCCAAAGCGGACTATATCACATTATATTAAAAGTATCATTTAATTAATTTATATTAACAATTGATATCAAAGCTTAGACTACGAGGGACTAGTACGATGAAGGAAGATGATGGTGTGGGGCAAGCTAGTTTTGGGCTACTATTGCCATAAAATACTCACACAATATGAGTGCACGAAGTGAATTTCAAAAATTGATTCAAAGTGAATAATTATAGTGATGTGTCATCTGAAACTTAGTTCAAAAAAAGAATTGATAAACGCACGTGTAGTCTTACATTAATAATTAGAAAGATTGATAAATGATATATAAGATGTAGAATTTCTTAATACCGTGAGATCGTTTAAGAAAATTTTGTGGCTTGGAAAAATAAGTTCAAAGTTTAAAATATTGAAATTAAATAGAGACAATATGAATATGTAGTACTTCAAATTATCATGAATTTTGTTAGTGGAGAATGAACTATGGAAATATGCTATATCTCTTCATTTTTAAAACAAATGCTAGCCAGCCTGTGTTCAAATTTATGTAAGTTTTATACTTGTATTCCACAGCCATATTCGAATTTTAACTCTTCAACCAGCCACACAAAAGAAAATATACCTAGTTAAACATCTTCACATAATAAATTGGACAGAAAAAATATATATGCAGTAATGAAAAAAAATTACACTATCAACATAGATTAAAAGATTGTACTTTTCTAACTTATGTGATATTGTTTGATTTGATAGTACCGTTAAATTAAAAAAAAACAAATTTGACTAACTATAAATTATTTTGTTAGAGATAAAAAGAGAATTTTAAATTAAATTAATTTCAATTATATCATTTTTCCAAAGTCATCAATCCCATCTTCCTATAAACGTACACTCATATTTTATTTTGAAGTGATTTAATAGTGGTGTAACACTTTTTAACACATTTGTTTAATAGTTAAACTTAATGTGTTGTTAAAAGTTTATCATATCCTATTACAACAACTTAAACAAATATGTTAGTATTAACATAGTTGCATGTGGATGATAAATTTCTAAACAATGAACTACTTTCTCCTCTCTCTTCTTCATGTGATACTTTTCATTAACTTAATATCAAATTTGAAAATTTGTAATATATAACAAATTTTAGATATTCGTGTGAAGCAACGGTAAAAAGGGAATTTGAATATTAAGTTATTTCTAACTATAGAAAGTTGACATTAATTCTTCCAGAGACACATATATGAAACAAAGAAGTAGTATATATGTCACGTAAATTGAAACAAAACACGAAAGAACATAGATTGTAGAGAATACTTACATCATTAGGGCAAACAATACTAAGATTGATGGAGTAAAAGTTGAAAGATCAAATACAGATTGACCAGCATGCCTTGTATTCACAACTTCAAACAAAGATCCCACAATCTTCTCATAAGTACTTAATCCAGAAGTACCTTCAGAATTCCACTCCAATGAACAAAACATAACAAATTGAAATACTATTAATCCCACAACAGTAATAGCAATACCAATTGTTTCATAACTTGGAAAAATATGTGAATATCCAACACATTTTGAGTTCTTCAAAATATACTCATACTCATGTCTCTTTGTGATTTTCCATAAGAACATTATAACGATGCGTAAACAAGGAGCAAACAAAGTGTTCCCTAGAAGGACTTGAGGGATAAGAATGAGAAGAAGACCTGAATTTTTCTTGAAAATCATCATGTTTTCATTTGTAGGTAAAAAACCACAATTTGCAAAAGTTGATACTGTGGTGAATAGTGAAAAAGTATGTAAATTAAGGCCTTTTTTGTTAAGGATTTGTTTCGCGCTAGGGATGATTGTTATATAGAGAGAAACTAACGATGAACCAAGAAGAATAACAACAAGAATATATCCAAAAACCACATTACTCAACAATTTTATCGACTTAATCTTTATAATTTCATCGTGATGATCATGACTATGATCTTCGATAGGGTTTATTATTATTACATCTTCTAACTTATTGTCAACGTTTATTACATTCCCTAGCTCATAATCTTTGTTACTAAAAGATTTATCTTTGTTTTCTTTATTCTTGATGAGTTTAAGGCTAAGAAAAGAGGTAAAAGCTTCCCCACCAAGAAACATCAATATGGTCATGAAAACAGTTGAAACAGTGGACTCTTTGGAGAACTATCCAATTTCAAAAGTGGACATTACTAAGAAGAAACGTGGTGTGAAGAAGAAGAAACAGAAGTGAAAAAAACATCTAGGTTTTGAGGACGAAAAGACGGTAGGGTTCTAGGTTTTGAAACATAATTCAAAGCTAAGAAACCTAAAAATGAAAGGGTTGTGAAATACCCTAATTCAATCCAAAATGGCTTTACCCTAAGACTCATCATAATCTTAAAGAAAGAAATTGAAAGTGATGACTTCATTAGTAAAATAAATTTGTTTGGCTCTTAAGTTTTATTATAATACTCAAGGGTTCAATTTATAGTAAAAATTGTGTAGTGGAATACCTATACTAGGCACCTTGTGTAAGCTTTAAATTAATCCCAATAACATATGGTACGTATCAAAAGGAGTTAGAATATAATAATTCTTACCAATGATTTAAATTAATCCCAACAACATATGGTACGTACCAAAAGGAGTTTAGAATATAATAATTCTTGCCAAATGATCATTGATGATTCCTTATCATAGAGTTAGTGGAATTATAAGATGCTATACAACTTATTTATTATTTGTTAAAAACGTGTTAAAATAGGCATTTTATGCATATCAAGTTCATAATTAGTATCTACTTAGTAATATAGTGTTGTGAGAGAGATTATATAGATGGATGAATTACGTGAGTTGACTGGTGAATATGTTGAAGTGTGTGATCATCTTATCCAAATTCTTTTTTATGGTTCAAAGCATGTGAAAATTCTTTTTACACAAGTGACGTGAGATTCGATCACAAGATTTCAACCTGCTCTAAAATCTTATTAAAATGTGTGATCATCTCATTTAAATGTTTAGAGTGTTAATTGTATTCTCATGAGAATCTACTAATTTGTTAGAGATTGCTTTTATAGGATTTTTTCAAAGTTTGAGATTAGTTAATGGAATTATTATTTTAGGTGAGATTTGTGGGATGTGAAAATTGAAGAATTTTTTCAAGTAAATAATTAGTTTGTTGAATATGCATCATAGTACGAGAAGAGGGTGGCATGCGTGGGGAGAGGGTTTGTCAAGAGGAAAAAAAAGGTACTCCTCCTATCGATATTTTCTCAGTTTGTTCGGGCACAAAATTTAAAATATAACAGAATTTTTTGAATTTTATGATCTCAAATTATAGATCTGTGTACTTTTTTACATCTCATTAATTTAGTTAATCCATAGATGAAATAAAGGAAATTCCGTAGATTCAGTTAAATCTCGCATAGCTAACACTGTCATGATGCTATATGATGTACTTGTATTAAGGACGTGACTTAGCTTGAAACAATACCGACAATATATAGCCAAATAAATAAAATGAAATAATATAAAATTATTATAATTGATATTGATTGAAATAATTTTAGCCACATCTTATTATATTGGACCTATCGATCACTTATTTGACACTCCGTTGATTTTTAATGAAAGTGTCAAAGTGTAGTAAGATACACATGCATCATTGGCTCATTGCAGGTCATGTCATATCATCAACTTGTTTGCCATGATGATTTTAAAGGCTTAATTAATATATTAATGTATTTTAAATTTAGCGGTAAATTTTATTTAGACATATAAATCATGATTTATTTCAGTTAATAATTTATACATATGATAAGGTGTATGTTATTACATGTTATAATATAATATTAAAATAGATTTAAATTTAAATTATGATTCCATTACAGAAATTGAATAGATATCATTACGAATGGTCTCAATTTTTTGATTATGACACATGATATTTTTTTTTTTTTTTTATTCTTATTCTTATTTTCTAGGTGGATCTTACTACTAAATGGAATTATTATTTCCCAACAACACACGAGCTGAAGTGGAGGTTGCAATTGAATTTATTTTCATGTAGACCAAACTTAAACATCACTAAAAAAAAAAAAAAGTTGATGGAATGGGTGGCCATTCCACATTATATGTTGTTTTTTATTATTTATTATATTCTTATCATGAATTAATAGTTAACATATTCTAAGTACATCTTTTTAGTACCAAAGTGGAACGAAATCACATTTTTCAATTGAAAACATTATCTAAATCTTCTAATTGGTTGATAAAAAAGACTTGAAAAGAGGGAGCAATGGTGTTAAATATGTGACATTGTTTTAGGCCATTTTAAAAGAAAATCTTAGTTGCCAAATATTTAACAATATTATCAACATTTTGTTTATCGCATATTTATTTGATAATTTTTTTATTGACGTGAGAATAAACTATCAACGAAAAAATATATATATGTAAAGTAATTTTGCAATTTTAAAATGACCCCAATATTAACCCAATCACATTGGACGGAGAGAGAGGGGATTTTTTTTATTTAAATAAAGTGAGAGTATGGAGGAATAATGAAAAGTATATAGATAGAGATATAGATATATAAATAGGAATATAGATAGAGATATATATATAGTCCTAGATATATATATATATATATATTAATTATATGATAGATTATATACTAGATATATAATATATATATATATTGCTTTCTTTTTCTTCCAATATTCACAAAATTTAAATTCAAATATTATTGATGTCACGACCCCAAAACGGGGGCGAAGGACTGGCACCCACACTTACCCTCCTATTGTGAGCGAACCAACCAATTAAACCCTGACATTTCAATAGAATATCAACAGAAAAGGAATGCGGAAGACTTCAACTCATTAATTAAAAAACCAATTCAATACTTCTAAAATTTCAAATCTATTATGTCCACAAAATCTGGAAGTCATCACCACAAGAAAATCTATATCAAAAGTACTAAACTAAGGTATTCTAGAAAGCTAAAATAAAACAAAGCTAGTCCATGCCGGAATCTCTAAGGCATCAAGGACATGACGAGGGAAGATCCAGTCCAGCTAGAAAGCAATTAGCTCTACCCTGAAATCCGGTTGTTTTTGTAATGAAACTGGCTAGAGTGCGGGTTGAGTTGAAGACGACGGTATGTTTGCCTGCACTCCACATATAACAAAGAAGAACCATACAAGTAGGGGTCAGTAAGAACACGAGTATGAGTAGGTATCATCGGCTCCCAACTCCAAAATAGGAAAACATATATATCAGATATTATCATAAATCAACATAACTCAACATGTAGCACCACCAAGTTCTAAATCATTTATAAGTACCGCCAAAGTTCACCCATGAGGACTCAGCCTCGATACCATTACTCATTTGGGAATTAGGGTCAGTAGATTGAGTATATTACATCTTTCAAGATTCATTATCTTTATTCCTATTGTTGTCGAGTACGTGACATCCGCCTCCTCATACTACTGGTGTGGTACGTGACACCTGATCCCCTAATTTACGTGTCGGTTAGTGACACCCGATCCCCTAATTCTACGGCTGTCGGTTGTGGGACACCCGATCCCCTAATTCTACGTGTCGGTTCGTGACATTCGATCCCTAATTCTACATTGTCGGTTCGTGACACCCTGGTCCCTCTAATACTACGTGTCGGTTCGTGACACCTGGTCCCCCTAAATACTACTGTCAGTCGTGACACCCGCTCCACTCAAACCATCTCATTTATTAAGTCATCAATCCTTGCTTTTATACAGGCATCATCAGCCCCAGTACTTTAGTTCATTCAAACTTTTTATAACCCCCAAGGCATATCAGCCCCATACTTAGTTCATCAACCTTCTTTGTATTACCAAGGCATCATCAGCCCCCATTACTGTAGTTCATCAAGCCTTCTTTATTACCAAGGCTGTCATCATAACAAGGGGTTTTCAAGATTTGGATTCAATAGCTTCATCTTGATTATTTTATCACAATTGTATAATCACCC
Organism: Solanum habrochaites; assembly: GCA_027704765.1. Taxonomy (NCBI): domain Eukaryota; kingdom Viridiplantae; phylum Streptophyta; class Magnoliopsida; order Solanales; family Solanaceae; genus Solanum; species Solanum habrochaites. Next base: position 5,965,320 of record JAKWJA010002495.1, on the reverse strand, counting down.
ATTAAAAAGCATACATTAAAGCATATAGAAGACTTACAATACACCCAACACATATATCCATTCGCTTAGTTTAAGAGTTTACTACGATAGTATAAAAAACATAACCTACTCCACCGAAGAATGCGATCAAAAAGCTATCTTCTCAACATCCTTGCTATCCTCTTGTCTCTCTCTCTCTACCGTTCTCCCTCTCTTTCTGTTCTTTTCTTTTTTCTTATTCAAACCTCTTTCTTTACCCTATTAGCATACAATTGAAGTATAAAAGGATGGCAATAATAACCCACTAATTAACTTAAGGGTTACCTCTTTTAACCCCCAAGGAATTGAGACTTGATTAAACATTAACCCACACCACTATTATAATTAAGCAGGAAATCGTCCAAAACAGCCCCTTTAAATACTTAACAGAATCCAACCCAGCTGGGATTACGCAGAATGTGACGGCCCGTCGCGCTTTCTGCGCCGGCCCGTCGCGACTGCGACGGCCCGTCGCGCCTGCAACGGTCCGTCCGCTGCTCCGTCACAGAGTCAGAGGACTTGATTTAGTAAAAGTCTGTGACGGGCAGGTCGCGTTGCCTGAGACGGAGTCCGTCCTGCCCTTTCGTCGTGCGTCAGAGAGTGATCTCAGTACCAAAATTTCTAGAGTTCTAAGTGTTTTGGAACGAGACCCCAACGACGGTCCGTCGTGTGCCCATGACGGTTCGTCGTGGGGGTCCGTGACTTCTGCCAAAGTTTTTCTAGAAATAAAAATTGCTGCTCAAAAAGACTAAAAGGTCGTTACAATAGATACCAATTTACCCATCGTTCGTCCTCGAACAATCACGAGAAGAAAAAAAACAGAAAAACAACAAGAGTTGAAAGAAAGACCTGAATCTGTTAAATAGGGGTGGTTACTTTCTGCAACAGCCTCCTTCTCCCAAATGGATTCTTCAACTGGTCGATTCTTCCATTGCACCTTTATGGATGCAAATTATCCTTTGACCTCAAATTGCGGGACTTCTCTATCTAAAATGGCAACAGGCTCTCCTCATAAGATAAGTTCTCATCACGCAGGAACTGAATCCCAACGAATGATGTAGTTTCCATCCCCATGGTTATCTTCAGCAAGACACATGAAATACCGGATGCACTCCTGACAGCCCTGAGGCAAGGCTAATTCATAAGGCCACTCCCTACTCGCTTAAGTACTTCAAATGGACCAATATACCTCGGGCTTGCTACCTCTTTACCAACCGCATCACACCCTTCATGGTGAAAACCTTCAGCAACACTGCCTCACCTCCATGAACTCCAAGTCCCTAACCTTTCGATCTGCATTATCCTTTTGCCTACTTTGAGCGCTAAAAGGTTTCTTGAATAGATTCACCTTTTCTAACGAATCCCAAAAGGCAGTACCCCAGGGTCTAACTCGAATGCATCAAACCAAACAATGGGAGACCTACATCTCCTCCCATACAATGCTTCGAACGGCGCCATAATCCATACTGGAGTGATAGCTAGTATTGTATGAAAACTCCGCTAAGGGTAAGAAGTTATCCCCAATGACCAACCGGAATTATACACACATGCTCGAAAGCATATCTTCCAATACTTGAATCGTTACGCTCAGAATGTCCATCGGTCTGAGTGAAATGCCAAGTACTAAGGGTCAACCTAGTACCTAATCCGCGTGCAATTTGCAATGTTCTCCAAAACTTAGAGAAACGCGATTACCCTCATCTGATATGATGAAAGTGGAACTCAATGCAACCGAACAATTCTTGAGATGTAGGTCCTGGCTAACTTCTCTGCATGTAAGTCACCTTAACCGGGAATGTGAAATGGAGCAGGACTTAGTTAATTCTGTCCACAATTACCCAAATAGAATAAAACTGCCCAATGTCTTTGGAAGACCAACCACGAAACCATATGCATTTTCTCACACTTTCATTCAGGAATGAGGCATTCTCTGAAGTGTTCATCCGGCCTCTGGTGGTTTGTTAATACTTTACTTGTGACAATTTGGGACATTTGGCAACAAACTCGACAAATGTCGCGGTTTCATTCTACTCCCACCAAAAAATGTTTGCCTTAGGTCACGGTATACATCTTGTTGCCCCACCAGGATGTTAGAATATCCAGAACTATGAGCATCTGTAAGATAGGGTGGATCAAATCATCAACACGGGTACACATACCCTTCCCTTAATTCTCCACAACACCTTCCCTTCCTCATCCAGTATTGCTTCTTAGCCTCTCCTCGCCAACACCTTATGCTCGGATTCGGCTTAGTTTCTCGTCTATCAAACTGTTTCCCTTGATTCTGTTCAAGAAAAGAATTCGCCTCCACACTGGCCAACAATCCTCCCTTCTCATTTACTTCTAACCTCGTAAAGTCAATTAACCCAAAAAAGTCTGAACCTCTCTAGCCAATGGGAGTCTAGAAACTTGTAAGTGCGGCTAAACTACCCATGCTCCCTGCGTTTATATTAAGGCGTCTTCCAACAACATAGCTTCCCGGATGAACAAGATGTAAACATCATAATCCTTCAGTAGGTCATCCACCTCCTTGTCTCACAAATTTTCCAATCCTCTGAGTAAAAGACACTACTTGGTAATACTACGATGATCCGTATAGACTCACACTTACCCCATATAGATGTGTTCTCCATTGCTTTAATGCAACCACCACCGCAGCCAACTCTTAAGCAGGGTCGCCCCCGATAATAGTTCATGCACCCCTTATCTACCTCGAAGCCATAAAGCAATTACATTCATTCTCTTGAATTAGCACTACCACCCAAACCAGATAAGATTGCATCACAATAAACAATGCAGTTCTTACCCTCTCTGCAACAGGAAGGATAGGTGCCGGTAGTCAACAACGCGTCTTGAGTTGCTGAAAGCTTTCCCATATTCATCCGACCATACCAAATGGAATTGCACCCTGAGTCAAGTGCGTCAATTGGGAAGCAATAGTATAGAAGAGCATCCCCTGACAAAATCGACGGGTTTGTTAGTAACTGGATAAACCCAACAAAGCTTCTTATTTTGACACATTAGTAGGTCTTACCCAAGTATTCACTACTGCGATCTTAGAAGGATCCACCATCACTCCATTCCCTTTGAAACTACGTGCCCAAGAAGGACACTGATAAGCCAAAAACTCACACTTGGAGAAAATTTGGGCATAAAGCTTTTTATCCTAACATTTCCAACACAATTCTCAAATGCTCCTCATATGTTCCCTTCTTACTCTGGAGTATTATCAGTATATCTCAATAAATACCGATCAACAAAGAGATCCACATATTATTGGCTAAAAATCCCGTTCATCAAGCTCATGAAGCAGCAGGGGCATTCGTTAGTCCAAAGGACATTCACAAGAATTCATAATGCCCATACCTTGTTCGAAAAGCAGTCTTTGGCCACATCTTGCCCGTATTCAATTGATGATAACCCAGACCTCAAGTCGATTTTGAGAAGAAACAAGCCACTTGTACTGATCCGAACAAAATCAATCAATGCGAGAAGAGGATAATGTTCTTAACAGTACTTTATTTAGTTGTGGTAGTCTATGCACAATACGAAAGATCCCATCTTTCTTCTCACAAAAAAAAAAGGAGCACCCCAAGGGGATTGCACTTGGTTAAGAAAACATTTGCTCAAAAAACTCTTGAAGTTGGGCCTTGAACTCTCTTAACTTCAGCGGAGCCATTTATAAGGGGTTCTAAGAAATGGGGGCGAGTACTTCGGTTCAAGATCGAGCTTTTGCAGGAGTATATCTCTATCCGGTGGCATACCAGGAAAGGGGGGGTTCGCAGAGGAAAACACATCTAAAAACTCGCGGAGACTATCGAAACCGACTCAATGAAGTACTTGGGTAGCTCTCCCGTAGGTGTGCAAGGAAAGCTAAACAACCCTTATAAGCCATTCTCTGAGTACGAAGAAAAAGAAAGGAGATGAGATGAAACCGAAATAATTGGAAAAGTGTGTCACCCCTCCCACACTAACGGATCTGTCCTAGGCTTGGTAACGTCACAGTTTTAGCATTACAATCCAAGGATTGCAAAATTGGAGAAAAGAAAGCCAACGTCATACCAGAATTACATCAAAATAAACCATTCTAAGTTAACCAAGTTACACGAGTATTGCTCCCCACCAAAAGTCCAAGACAAGACATATACACCCTTTTCAACTTAAAAAACCACCCAGGGGGGGGACTCACCCACCGGATAGTGAGAAACATGAATAGCATGTCAAGAATTCACAATGTAAATGAAGACCAGTAGCAAGAACAAATGAGGAAGGATAGATACATAATGAAAAGGTGGAGCCAGGATCAAATTAATACAGAAGCCAGCAATCACAAAACCGAAAAGATAACCTGTGATAACAGCATCTGATGCCTCCGACTTCAGACGCCCCAGGGAAAGCGTAACAATGGGCCATATCACTTGTTGGCACGTTGCCACTACCAGTGTGCTTGTAGTGGCCCAGTTTTCCCGTTACCCCGGCCGTTTTGGGACCACCATTACCTCGGCCCACCGCGTTCTCCTGAATAACGCCCTCACCAGACCAAACTCTACCTCTAGCTATTGGGGTCTATAACTCTGTTTGGACATTCCTTCTAATATGTCCAGGCTCCCACATTCCATAACACTCTCTGGAGTCAAGCATCATTAGGTCTCCATCAGAGAAGTGTGACCGGTTCTGAGGGGGACCCCCAACACAGTCTTGTAGTGGAAAGATGAATTGGCGGACTGAGTAACCTCCTGAACCCTGTCCTCTAGAGTAAGAACCATTAAACTCCCCTCCTTTCGAAACCTTTTGTATGTCGATGCCATGGTAAAGTCATCTGGCTTCAACTCCTTCACCTCTATCACGAAGTCTACCACTTCTTGAAGGATTTTGCCGTAGCGCTACTTGTGAAGGCATGAAAGCCGCAATTATGACCTCAACCCCTTAACAACGGCGAATCTGCTCTTGTGGACTGAAACAAAGTTGGGTGCATACCGGATAAAGGCACGAACGAAACTTAGCCTCATATGCCAGTAACCGACATCCTCCCTTGTCTAGGCTCAACAACTCATCTCTTTTCCTATCCCTCAAAGTCCGGGGGAATATACTTTTCCAAAATACGCTAGAGAATGATGTCCAAGTCAAGGTGTGCCTCTGTTGGTTGACACTCGAGAACATGGACCGCCACCACATTTGGGTTCCTTGAAATGATAAGTTAACAAAACTCAACACCAAAACGTTCCACTATACCCATCTGTGTAGAGCTCATGACAATCAACCAGAAAATCGTGAGGCATCCTCAGATCAGCACCCTTGGAAGACTGGAGGTTGTCAAGTTCAAGAAAATTACTGAAAAGTTCATGCTGATATTTGTATTATAGCGACATGTGGTCAGACGAGGAGGAGGAAAGGAACGTGCCTATTTCAATGATGGCATCATTGCGGGAGCCATGTAGAGCATGTTTTTTACCTCCGGAACCGGCAGTGTTGGTGCAAAAAAACACTGGAGCGTTGGCCCATGATCAGATAACCCAATAAGATAAGCAAGAACCTGAATGTCATTTCAGGGGAGGTTTGGGGTGCAAATTCCCATTCTGCAACTTGTTCGTTCCCCCTCCTCGCCCTCTCTTACACTTCATCAGTTGGTGGAGGAGTCTCAGCCCCCTAGTACCAGATGCGGCTAGGTGCTCGTCCATCTCTACGCCTGTAGAGGACATTCTCCCACGACCTCTTCCACGGCCTCTTGTCACTACTCCTCTTCGAGACTACAGCCCAGTGGCTGCTCAGACGCACCTGTTCTCCGGGCTGGTGTGGCGTAGTTGTTGACTCTAGTTAACCATCGGCGAAATAGAGTGAAGATGGTCAGATACCCAATTCGTATCACCTAGATACCAATTGGATCACAAGTAATAGCCTGAAAAAAGAAAGAATGAATTTTTCCTAAAGTCAATAGCGCTCTCAACGAAACAAGTGACAGGCGTCCCCCCTACGTTTCCTTAAGACTCTACTAGACCTGTTCTTGTGTGATGAGACCACGAACCGAATGCTCTGATACCAAGTTTGTCCCGACCCAAAACGGGCCGCGACTGGCACCCACACTACCCCCTAGTGAGCGAACCAACAATTAAGACCCTGACATTTCAACTATAATATCAACAGAAAGTCACATGCGGAGAAAAGACTTAACTAATTAATAAAAAACCATGCAATAACTTCTAAAATTCAACATTAGTATTCCCCCAAAAATCTGTGGGAAGTCATCACCACAAGAACACTCTTGATCAAATTTACTAAACTAAGAGTATTCTAAGAAGTTAAAATAACAAAGCTAGTCCATGCCGGAATTATCAAGGCATCAAGAATGACGAGAAGAGATCCAGTTCAAGCTTAAAGAAGGCAAAGCATCCTGAAATCCGGTTGTAATGAAGACTGGCTAGAGTTTGCGGTTTGAGTTGAAGACGCGGTTATGTTTGCTGCATCCACATATAACAAAGAAAAGAAAAATACAAGTAGGAGTCAGTACAGAACACGAGTACTGAGTATGGTATGCACGGCAAACTCCAAAATAGAAAACAGTATATATCAGATATTATCATTAAATCAACTGATAATACCTCAAACATGTAAGGCAACACCCAGTTTCTATAATTCATTTATAAGTCCGCCAAGTTCACACTGAGACTCAAGCCTCGATACCATATCATTTGGGATTAGTTCATTAGATTGGTATATTAAACTCTTTCAAGATTCATTATCTTATTCCTCTTGCTGTCGGTAGTGACACTCCGCCCCCTACTAACGATAGATGTCGGTACGTGACACTCCGATCCCTAATTATACGTGTCGGTTCGTGAACCGATCCCCTATTCTACGTGTCGGTCGTGACATCCGGATCCCCTGAATTCTACGTGTCGGTTCGTGACACCCGGTACCCCCTAATACCGTGTCGGTTCGGACACCGGGTCCCCCAATACTACGTGTCGGTTCGTGACCCACCCGCTCCACTAAATCTCATTCATTAATTCATTCAAATCCTTCTTTTTCCAATGGACATATCAGCCCCGTTACTTGTAGTTCATCAAACTTCGTTATAACAAGGCATCCATCAGCCCCATTACTTTAGTCATCAAGCCTTTTTTATACCAAGGCGTCATCATATTAACAGGGGTTTAAAGATTGGGATCAATAGCTCATCTGGCTTATGTGATCACAATGATAATCACATTTAATACAAGCATACAATTAACATATAGAAGAATTTACAATTAAACCCAAAACATCTATCTATTCGCCTATTACCGGTTTTTACTACGAATGTATAAAAAACCATAAACCTACCTCCACCGAAGAATTGCGCATTCAACAAGCATCTTCTCAAAATCCTTGCTATCCTCTGTGTCTTCTCTCTCTCTCACTCGTTTCTCCCTCTCTTTATGTTTCTTTTTCTTTTTCTATTCGACCATCTTCTTTTACACTAATTAGCAGCATTAAGTAGAAAAGATGGCAATAAGAACCCACTAATTAACTTAAGGTTACCCTTTTAACCCCCAAGGAATTAAGAACTTAGTAACATTAACCCACGCTTTTAAATTAAGCAGGAAATGTCCAAAAACTGCCCTTAAATTACTTAACAGAAATCCGACCCAGCCTGGGATTACGAAGCCTGGTGACGGCCCGTCGCCTGCGGACGGGTCCGTCCGGCTGACTCCGTCACAGAGTTTCTTCAGAGACTTGATTTTAGTTTAAAAGTTCATGTGACGGGTCGTCGTGGCCTGGACGGTTCCGTCCTGCCATTTCGTCGTGATGTTCAGAGAAGAGTCTAGTTCTCAGTACCCAAATTTCTAATTTCTAAGTGGTTTGGAACGAGACCCCACAGACGTCCGTCCGTGACCATGACGGTTCGTCGGGGGTTCCGTTGACTCGGTCAGTTTTTCCAAGAAAGAAATAAAATCGGCGCTCAAACGGACATAAAAAAAAACATAGGTCGTACAATTGATTTTTAAAAATCAATCTAATTCAAACCGAGAGGAGATCAAAATCAAAATATGAATGATTTTTAATCAAACTATCAGCACCAAGTGTATTATTTAGAATATGTCCTTTTATACTTTAATTATAACATGTTTTAAAAAAAAAGTCAATACTTTTACATTTTCTTTTAAAGGGACAATTTGAGGTACCATAATTTAATTAGATCATACTTTATGTCTTTTAGTTTAGAATTTTGAACATTATTACAAAGAGATTAATGGTATATACTTATATTCATTAGATCTAACATTATGAATATTACATTATATTCTCTCGTATTTCATTATTAAGTCGTTTGATTATATATTTACAATAATTTTATATGTTTAATCACATATATTATAGATATATATAAGATTAGTCCTCGACTTTACAACTATAATATTTCAGATTCCCCCTCCTTTACAATGGAAAGTGACATGGTCACGTTGAGGGCCACACAATTAATAGTGGTTTAAAATTAAAATTAAATAAAGACTTTAATTTTTTGTAAACAAATATTATTCTTTCCACTTATGAAAATGCGAAGGAATTAATAACTCCTTTATCATCAATTTTTTCGAATAATTCTTTTCTGTTGATAACATAATCAATTTATTTATTCTTTTTTGAGATATATATAATATTCTAATGTATTAAACATCATCTTCTAATAATACGCTAGTGGTGCAGTACTGTCTGTGAAAATATATATTTGTGTGATAGTTAATTAAACCACCTCTCTTTTTAAAAAAAAAAAAGAAAAAAGAGCTATGTATGAGACCCCATTAAGATGTCATATTTGAAGTGAAAATGGATTCCATAATTTTAATTTGTACTAGTTTTAAATTAAGGGTAACTTTCACATATAACAAAATATAAAAAAATTCAATTGTAGCATAGCAAACTTGTATATTGCGTCCTAAACAAAACTTAAAACTGTTCTAATTTGCTTAGACTATACATTGCTATAATTTATTCGCCGGCCCTCTCGTCCTAAATGGTATATTCGCTGGTCTAAATTGTTAATTCGCTAGGCCTATTCGCCTTGTTTGCAATTATATATATTTGTTTTCATACAGTTGAATCGAATTAAAATGTATGGATAGTGCATAAGTATAAGTGTATAGCAAAGAAGATATATGTTTTTCTCGTTTTATACAAAACAGAAACACAATTGATTCTTTTTTTTTTTCCACTCGTATGTATATAAAGCTAGAGAAATTGGATTTCACTGCAATTGTATAATTCGAATTGTATAATTCGTGTCCCTTTCTCGGCAATATTGAAGTAAAAATGTTGTAAATAGTATAATTAAGTGGATAACACGAAGATATACATTTTTGCATGTGTTAATTACAATTTTCTCCCGCTTGATACAAAACAGAAAACAGGAATTATAACTTCTGGTATAAAGCGGAGAGAGGGAGACGCGAGATTTTTGGGAGAGAGACGTGGCAAATTTTAACTAATGTTTCTAGGAGCACAATTAAATCAAACCCTAGCTATTCCATTTAATTTAGGTTATTAGTTTACTATTATATACGATTTTCCCTTAAATTAAAGAGGGAAAATAATATTATTTCTCAGCCTCTACTCCCTCGATGTGATAGCATTTTTTATTCATCGTTCATCCTTGTGCGTTTATTCCGATTAAAAAAAGACATACTGATTATTATTGAGAGTTACTGCACAATTTTGACAAGTCAAGGACATGCTCAACTCTATTCAACTAACACGTCCTTTAAGTTGGATATTTCGAATACTATTATTCATGATATTAATCTCCGAAGACTGGATCTTTCCCTTGCGTTACAACGGGGGGGGTCTTGGGGCTACTAGATGGAAATTATTTCCAACAAACGTAAGGGTGAAGTGAAGTTCCAATTGCGGTTTTATTTCATTGACCAAGCCAAACTAGCATATCACTAGAAAAAAGTAGAGGCTTATGGGTGACTATTTCATATACGTGTTCGTGCATATGTTTTATTTTTTTAATATTCTTTTTTTATCGATTAATATATTCTGAGTGATCTTTTTAGTACCAAAGTGGAATAAAATTGCATTTTCAATCGATAACATTATCCAAATCTTCTAATTGGTTGACTAAAGACATTCTCTAAAGCTGTTAGAAAAGGCTTAAAAGTGGGAACAACGGTGTTACATGTGATATAATTTTCTTTTTAGTTTTTTTTTATTTAACAAATATTTAATTACTATTAAAATTATGTGTCCCTTATGCAGGAAATTTAATATCAAGAAATTTATAAAATAATATTTAAATCTATCAAATGAGTCATTAAAATTAAAAAGAAAATTATATTTCTTACATAAAAAATACATAGTAAAGAAAAGTGAAAATTATAACATAAATTAATTAACTGTAAAAATATATATAACTATCTGTAACATAAGCAATGGTGTCAGTGAGCCACTCAACAAGCTCAAAGTACACAAATATTTTATTGTGCAGAAGAAGTTCAGAATTTTTGTTGTTGTAAAATGAGAAGAAATTCCTCTATTATAGACAAACGAAGGGTAGTGTAATTTATTGTGCCTTATCGAAAATGGAGTCGGGAACCTAAATAAGCTACAAAAATATAAAAAAGTAACCAAAATAAGCCACTATTTTAGTATGTAACTAAAATAAGCTTAGTGGAAGAAAAAGTTCCACTTTATCCAATTTTCTAAACGTTTTTCATTAGTGTCATAGCGTGTATTTTTAATAAAAAACGGAACTTTTTCTTACACTTTATAAAGTAGAACTTTTGCTTACACTTTATAAAGTGAAAGAAATCTTTCACTTTGTAAAAAATTAAAATTTCAAACGGTATGCCTTGTAAAAAATTAATTGGAATTGCTAGATTGTGTTGGGAGGACAATGTAAAAACGCGTATTTTCGTCATGTCTAATTTCACCTCCCAATAATTGAACGTAACAGGTGTAGAAGACATTTTTTTGGAGATTGAAATGAACACAAATAGACGACTTATGTTGTAGGTGCTATCGACTATATTAATTTAACGTTCTGTAAATAGAATTGGAAGTTCTTAGAAATAAAAAAAAAGAATGCATAATGTAACATTCTTTTTCGTTTTTATGATATGTCAAATCATATAATTGTATGACAACACTGAAAAAGTTTCTTCAAAATGTGAAACGTGAAAAATATTCCTCTTATAAAGTGTAAGATTTTCTTCCACTTTATAAAGTGTAAGAAAAACTTCAACTTTGTAAAGTGGAAGAAAAAGTTCCACTCTAAAGTGAAAGAAAAAGTTCCGTTATATATTAAAATATAAACATTATGCGACTAATGGAATTATATAATACTCTCAATAATTTATTCATCAACATTCATTTAAAAATTCTTTTATTGATGTGAAACTAAATTATTAGTGAAAAAACATACGTAAAATATCTTTAAAGCATAAATATTGAAATTTTAAAAATACTCATAACAAAAAGTATTTTTGTAAAAAGTATTATTTATATATAATAACAAAATCGGTGCATATAACTTAGAGTTAAGCTTCACATATATCAAACACAAAAATCATATTTGTATGCTATAGCTATACTATGCATGATTACGCTCCATAGCAAACCTGAATATGTATATTTCGCTACACATATAAAAAAAAACAGTTGTATAATTCACTATACATATACAAAAGAAAACAGTTGTATACAAAAGATCAATTGTATAATTTATGCATGTATAAAACGAAAAAAAGAGAAAGACAACAGAAAAATAGGTAGAAAAATATTTATACTGTATATTTATAAGTGTATAGGATGAAGATATATATATTTGCATGTGTATATACAATTTTCTCTCGCTTTATACAAACAGAATCACAATTTATACATTTCGTTTCTGTCTTGTATAAGTGAGAGAGGCGAGAGTGGCGAGCGAGATCTGGGAGAGGGGAACAGAAATAATGTATATATACACTTTTTTCCCGCTTTACACAAATACAAACACATTTTATACATTGAATTTGTATAAAAGCAAGAGGAAGGGAGCGAGAAAGGGAAAGTGGCGAACGAGAATTTGAGAGTGAGAGACAACTGTCAAACAATTTGTTTCAGGGCACAATTAAATCAAACTATGATTATAACATTTAATTTAATTTATTAGTTTGTCATTATATACAATTTTCACTATAACTTTTCGGTTTGATTCAAAAAAGAAAATCCAATTTATTTTTAACAATATCAAAATAATTAATTTTTTTAAAAAAATTAAATTCAAATCAAACCAAAACTAAATTAAAATCAAGTTATGTAATTGATTCTTATTCAAACCTTGAGCACTAATACCTCAGATGGTCACTCAACTTTGCACTATTCTCTCAGAAAGTCACTCAACTTTCAATTTTCTCTCAACGTACTCCCACTATGCACTCTTCTCTCAGAAAGTCACTCAACTTCAATTTTCCCTCAAAAGTCAACTCAACTATCCCACTCTTTCCTCAGGAAAGTCTCAAAACTATCCACTCTTCCTCAGAAAGTCACCAACTATCTACTCTTTCCTCAGAAAGCATCCAATCTATTAATTATTTTAATTAAAATTGATTGATATTAAAAAAAAAATTTTATTTATATAACAAACCAAAATTTTAAAAAATAAATTAAATCAATTAGTGGTCCACCCACCTAACCGACCCATTAAAAAATATGACATGACCCATTTTATTTTATCTTTAATCCAAATTATCTAATCCTAATTCAAAGAAAGAGAGGGATTAAGTTAGGATAAAGATAAAAAAAAATGGGTCTTATCTATTGCTTTAATGGGTAGGGTGTTTGTTGGGGGATCACTAAATGATTTAATTTATTTTTTAGAAATTGGTGGTTTGTTATATAAATAATTAATATACTAAATTTTAATAAAATAATTTAATAGATTGAGTGACTTTTGAGGAAGGAAAGAGTGATTAGTTGGAGGACTTTCTGAGGAAAGAGTGGATCGTTGATGTGGGACTTTCTGAGGGAAAATTGAAGTGAGTGACTTTTCTGAGAGAAGAGGGAGAAGAGTGCCATAGTTGATGACCTTTGAGGGAAAAATTGAAAGTTGAGTGACTTTCTGAGAAAATAGTGCAAAGTTAATGACCATTTGAGGTATTAACTCCCTTAGATTGTGCATCTATTTCATTTTATTTAAGAATACAAGATGAGGTGACGTGGACTCCAAGACACCAAGCAAATTTTCACAGTTAAATATAATCACCTACTAGCCAAGTAATCGAATAATTAAATTAGCCAATGAATGAAATAGATCTCAAAAAGTATACATTTTATCAACTAAAAGGACAAAATTACTTTTAAGAGTCGTGTTTAAAGTACAAATATTAATATTACACCATTATAAATAGTAATATGTTCATGTGAATATATATATACTTTTAAAATATATTATTAAATAGTCATAAAGATAAAAGATCTCTAGTTAAGTTTGATATTATAACAATAATTTCAGTCAAAATGAAAATATGTTTCAGACTCTTTTTCCAAAAACTTTTTTTAGAATTAATCTCCCAAAACCCTCCTAAGCTATTTATGCTTATCAACGTGTATTGTTGTTAATACCTGAACAATAACATTTCATATCTACCCCCACCCCACCCCTTTACAATGGCAAGTGACATATACAATGATCATTGATATATATCTTGATTTAACATCAGTTAAGAGAAATTATTGATCTTACTAATATTAATATAATATATGATATTGATTTAATATCAATTAAGTAAAAATTATTAGTCTTAAAAAATACGTATATGAGTTATATTTTTTTAATGAATATCTTTTGAATTATTTTTGAATTAAAGTATGAACATGTAATTATTTTGAGTTTTATTACGTTTTTCAATTACAAATGTACATATATAAGGCCAGACTCGTTCATTCTTCTTTACATTTTTTTATTTATTTATAGTGCATAGATAGTTTATGATTTATCTATTTAAATTGCACTACTAGGACAAAGACATGCAAGAAAAAATGTAAAGGGTCCCAAATCACAAACTAAAGATGTCTTCAAAAATAATATAATTCTATCACCAATAACGACCTATTTTTGTCAAAAAAAAAAAGTAAAATGAAGGATTTTGTAAAAGAAATCCACATCCTAAATTGCATTGTCCACTATCTTACTTTTATTTGGCTTTCAATTTATAAGAATATTTTACATATCTTGAGATTCAAAGAATATGAATGAACCCAAAAACATAGCATAAATCTTCATAATATATATATAGTATATATAATATATATATATATATAATAGATTATATCTATATATATATATAGTAATATATATATATATATATATATATATATATATATATAGTAAAAAAAATAGAAGTCACAAACTCATAATAATTGACAAACTAAAATATTAAACAAAAGATATATATAAAAAAATTTAAAGTAAAAAGATAAATGTAGTTGAAATCTCAAATTTAAAGGTTGATTTTTTGTCAGTAAATGGACGCAAAAAAAGACAAAAGAAACGCTATTTGTTTTAATATATTAATAATTGATATAAAAGAATTTAAAAGTAAAAAAAAAAATATAATCTTAAATTAAAATTAGATATAAAATATAACGAAATATATTTTAATCCCACAGTCCTAAACATGTTGCGTAAAGTTTGAACGAAAACATTATTTGAAAATATTAAAGAAATTTAAGAGAAATAAATTAAGTAAATTCTATTGCAATGTCACAGAATCTAGTCCTTTCATTTAAATGATTTGTACCACTAACGTCAGTACACGTCCATTATAATTTAATATATGCTATATACTATTGAAGAAAAGTGTAGAAGTTACGTTTACAATATATATAAAATATAGTTTTATGGAATTGTAGTATGTCGGTTAATTATATTATCTCTAGAATTTGGCATATCCATCCACTTGATAAAAAAGCCAAAAACAATCTGACACATAACAGAGTACCTTCATAACAAAAAAACACACTATAATAGAAAATTAATATAGTGTTAATCATAGGGTGTGTAAAGGTAAAATCACGAAAAAATAAATTACAGGGCAGATATATATAGAATGACCAAGTTATTTAATGTCATTTTCTAAGACTAAACCTTTAACTTGTTTTAAGAGGTTTTTATTTATAAAATAAAAATTTAATTAATATAAAATGTAATTTTTCAACGAAGGATATCGTTTAATATTTCTTGAATCAAGATAGGTTCGTCACTGAAGGATGATATTCGAAATTGTAATTAACTATAGGAATATCAAGTTGCTAAATCACACTATAAAGTGTGAGAGATAGTGGTGTAAATGAGAATGACAAGGGGCGTAAAATCAATTTAAATTCAGGCAAAAATACTAAAGTAAAAAAATAATTTATCTCATATTCAAAATCATAATAATACCTATCCTAATACCCAGATAGATAAGATTACCCTTCCGCCCAACGCAAAAGATCTAAAAAAAAATAGAAAAGAAATATAACAATAGTGCAAACCATCTTAAAAATAGAATTGCCACAAAAGTAGTATAAGTGCAAATACACGAGCACTATGTAGGCAACATAGGCCGATTGACAAAAAATTAAGAAATATATTGTATAAAGAATATTAATTGTATTTTTTAAAAAAAATTGATAACTATACATAATCCAATTTTTTGAAAAACTATATTTATTATTTGTGTATTTGTATTCGTACGAATACAATATATATTCATTCTCTCTGTCAATGTATTTGTATCCAATTAAAGAGAAGATGAATACCGTTGTATTCGTTATATTTCGAATACAATTGATACAAAATAAATAAAAAATACAATGCAAAATAAATAAAAAATATAATTCGTTGTATTTCTAGTATAATTAATAAAAAACAAATACTAAATACAATGCAAAATAAATAAAAAATATAATTCGTTGTATTTCTAGTATAATTAATACAAAACAAATACTAAATACAATGCAAAATGTATAAAAAGTACAATCCTCTCTCCTCCCTCTCTCGATCTTGCTCGTTGTTCTCCTCCCTCTCTCGGTCTCTCTCGCCTCCCTTCTCCCCTCTCTGGATCTCGTTCGTCTCTCTTTTTTTAATATGTATTCATTTTGATACAAATTAGTTTATACTTGTATGTTTTTCTCCAAAATCCGTGAAAAATACACTTTCTCCTCTCTCTTTCTCTCAAATCTCTCTCTCCTCTCTCCTTCCTCCCCTGACATGACATTTTGTTATTATTCATAATTAAATAAACTTTAGCTATAGAATGCCTAATATTTGCTATTTTTGAAAGATTATCATAGTTGGGCCTATATGGCCCATTTGGAAATTAAAAAGAGATGTAGTCCAATGGACTCATCCTTGGCAAAGATAAAGAATTAGTATTTTTTTTTCAAGGGGAAATTTTCAAGATACTCAATATTTAGCATTAAGAGGACTCATTAGCAAAACAATTTCAATATTTGTTAAAAAATGTCATTTTAGGTTGTTATGTATCTTATTTATGTTTATTATTTATTTTTATCTTAAAGGAATCTAATTATTTAATAAACAAAAAGGAGAAAATTAAGGGGGGAAATATTTCAAAAAAAAGGCAAGCAGTTTCAATTTTCTCATAGTTAAATTTCACATAAAATTTAAATTTGTTTTTTTCTCCAGAATTTTTACTTTTAAAATTATATTCATTCACAAATATTCTATGTTAGTTTTTATTATAGTTTTTTATTAGTTTGTATTCATCCTATGCGAATTTATCTCTATAGTCATTTTAAGAAATATATTGGTATTTTCATATATTTTTTTCATATATTATGTTGTTTTTTTTTTAGTGATTTTTTTCTTCAAAAAATCCTGTATTGTATTCATTTCCAATATGTATTTTATTTGTATTTCTATTTATTCAGTTTTTATTTAAAAATTTTGGTATAAAAATATAAAATAAAAAAATTGTATGATGAAAAAGAAAATGAATATATAAAATGAAAAAGAAATAAATTGAAGATTTGGTGTTACTCACTCTTAACTCAAAAATTAAATAACTATGTTGACATACCGTTAGAATTAATACAAATTAGAAAAAAATGGTCAAATTCAGTTGAATACCTTTATTAGTTTGTATTCATTCAATATGTATCATGTCAAATAAAAAGGAGCTATTTAAGAAATACATTGGTTTCGTATAATTTTTCACTGTGTATGTATTTCTTTTTACAAATCATTGTTTCCTTTTCTAGCGTCGTATCATTCCAATATGTCTATTATTTGTATTGGTATTCACATACAAATAAACTAATAGAAAGTTGTTCTTCTTTAAATAAAATACAATAACTAGTTGACACACATTGGGATGAATACATATTAGGGACAAATACAGATTCTAAACCATTGCAACATGAAATTTTTAAAAATACAAATATTGATAGTATACATAGTGATTTGAATACAAATAAGAACTACCAAATTCTAAAAAGAAACTATACATACAAAACAAACTAATAGAAATTGTCGACAGATCGATCTTCTACGTCTTTTTCAAGATCTTCCACGAACGAGATAAGATTCTACATTGCTTATGATTTGAGGAAGGATTTTGCCACCAATGAGTCTTGTAAATGTTCTTACCCTTTTTTCCCCTCCATTTTAGCAGCGGCGGAGGATAATACATTCTAAACTAGTTGTTAAGTAATACAATAAATTTAAGGATGAACTGAAAAATCACCAGAAATTGAGTTGTTGATTAAGATGAAGACCTTAGTAAAGCCTCTTGGATTCAGCCATGCGAGAGTAAGTAAATGCTACGAAAATTGAAAAATAACAAACAACATTTTTTTTAAGTTAAGATTTTTAAAACAAAAATAAAATTAGAAAGAAATTTGAAAATCGGATAAGATTGAGATACCTTAATCAAAGGGATTCTTGTTGGATCAATTTTGGATTCAAAAACAAAAAAAATTAATATGGACAAAAAAAATATTTGCAACTTGAAGTTGGAGGGGAAAATCAGAAAGAGAACCATGAGAGAAAAAAATTAAATGGAGAGGAGCGAATTAATAATTGAAACAAAGATAAATATGAGAGAGGAGACTGTTTGTGTTTTTTTAAAAAACCGAAAGGATATATAGAACTAATGGAAGAAAAAGAGAAATAAAATAGGAAGAAAATTGGACACATAATTTTTTTTACAATAATGACATTATTGCTAATATTATAAAGTATGAATATTTTACTAAATATGTTATTATTTTGACTAGTTTACTAATTTTTCCATTTTTCAACGAGAGGTTAATTAAAGGGAAATAAACTAATTAATTTCAGAACTTCAGATTTAAGTTGGCTCACACTACAAATGTCATCAGCTATCTTACAATTACACTAGAAAGGAGCAAATAATATTCTCGTTTCGGATACATTACTCGATATTCTGATATATTACGTTTTGATTCTAAATACATTATTCAATGTCTCGGCACATTATTTTTTTATTTCAAATACGTCACTCAATGTCCCAATGCATCATGTATAGTGATGTATTCGACCAATACATCGTGTAAAGTAATGTATTACATTTCGATACATCGTGTATAGTGATGTATCCGAACGATTTATCATGCAAAATGAATGTACACCAAGCTAGAGAGAAAAGCCACTTTGAGAGCAAAATGAGGTATTCCATAAACTATACAAGAAAAATAATCTTTAAAGAAAAATACAGTGTGAGCGATATTTTAGTAAAGTGGAACCAAAAGAGTGCTATTCTTTTTGAGTGTGCAATAGTCATTTTGAAAATATATTCGTGATTACACAGTATAAAATTCTTTACTATGATGACATTAATTACTTTTCTTGACCCGTAATTTTTTCCTTATTTAAAAAAATTCCACATAAAATTTTTAGTGTCATTATTTTTTTTTTCTATTATTTTCCTCGGGAGTTTGTTGTAGCCACATGAAAAACTTTATTTTATTTTATAAAGTTTTGGAGAAAGCATTTTTTTAATATAATACATGCTATCATGTTTTAAACAGTAAGCATGTGGACACCGTATTTGTCGTAAAGGAACCTAGGGAGTCTCATTTAAAGGAATCAAATAGTTTTATATAAGTGCATTTTAGATCCTTTGACAGTAGGATTACAAATTTTGATAAATTGGAAAGATCCCAATTCTCATTTTTTAAGAGGTGATTAACCGCTCCCTTCGTCTAATAATAATAATTTATTATTTCATTCGTTTTTTAAAAAATGACCAGCTATTTTTTAATCTATTTAAAAAAAATGATTTTTTTTTTAATATTTTAATTTAACTTTCCACGTGATATATTTAAGGGCACAAGATCAAAGGACAATTTTGTATATTTAATCTAACTTTAATTTAAGACCACAAGATTCAAAAATTTTTTTTTTATTCTTAAATTTCATGTCAAGTCAAATGAGGTCATTCTTTGTGAAACTAAGAAAATATATTATTTTTACAATATTTAATATATTTATCTATTTTGTAAAATTAATGAATAATTTTATACTTATTTTCTTATTTATTCTTGTTATTAATTATAACCGTTTTTATTCTTTTTTTTTTTAAAAAAAAAAAAAATTTTTTAAAACATTATATTTTGTTATATCCAAAATGTAAGGTAATAAACTTATTCTTTTATTTATAGATTCATAAAACTTGTACAAAACACAATAGTGAATAAGTATAGTAGGATAGAGGGAATATTATATTAAGGTCTTTTTGGGTAAGTACGGTGCTTCATTCAAAGAGAATCGTTTGTCTATTCATAGATTTATATGTCTAATCACCAAAACCTTTGATTATGGGTAGCACCTAACTTCTTTTTTTTAATCGAATTTGATATTTTATATCATTTAAGTGTTTAAATAGTTAGTTCTAGGTCTAAATTAGTTACTTTGATTCTATAGTAAAGTTTCGATTTGAAAACTACAAAAATAGAGTCATATTTTAGAACAAGTTTATTTTCATATACACAAATAAACACCTTATAACAAATCAATCTTCTCTTAAATTTATATAAAATGAAAAAGTAAATACAGACGTCTTACATGACATATTTCAGGTAATCCACTGTGTAGGATGCAAATTGTATTACACATTCTGCACTTTTATTTCCCAAAATACTACTAAGAGAGCCAAAAACACCTTATAACAAATCAATCTTCTCTTGAGCATTACATAACCTTGCATCTATTTTCTTATTTCTCACATAATCATGATTCAATTTTACAACATTTGCTATGATACAAGTGCAGCAGAGTGATCTTAGTATACATAAAACTGTCTCAAAGTTGGGACAGAAGCTCAACAAGATCTTTGCGCGGCGTGCATATAGCCTTCAAAGGCTTGTTCTGCATACTCATTCTAGCATGATAACTTGCTTCCAAACTTTCCTCTTCCTCAATTTGCCACTCAAAGCATTGAATAAGAGCACCTAACGCCAACGAAACGGCTCGTAATCCCATATCAGTACCAGGACATGCTCTTCTCCCCATTCCAAATGGTATAAGTTTGTAATTAAACCTTTCTGTTTCCCCTTCTGTAGCCTCAAATCTCTCTGGCTTGAACTTTTCAGGATCATCCCATACTTTGGGATCACGGTGGACCGCCCAAGCGTTGATAAGAAGCATTGTATGTTTTGGTACATCATATCCTCCCACAGTACAATCTTCAGTTGAATAATGAGGCAATAGAAGTGGTACCGGAGGATATAATCTCATTGTCTCATTGACAACACAACGTAAATATGGAAGCTTGGTGAGATCAGATTCGCGTACTAAACGTTTGTTCCCAACTTTGTTGTCAATATCAGCTCTTAGCTTATGCAATACCTCAGGATGAGCTAATAGAAGCCTCATTACCCATTGGATTGTCGATGAAGAGGTTTCTGTTCCTGCAACAAAAACAACCTGCATTCCAATAAATAAAATGAACTATCAACATACTACGTTTCTGTGGATAATTAAGTGTAGTACATGTTCAAACTCCAAAAAGCAAGTGCTCAGTTTGTACATCTAAAAAAGATAGACAAAGTTCAACATTTATCAGAACCAAGAGAGGGCTTTGCTCCTACTTTCTGCTTATGCCAATATCTATTCCTAGAGGCCAGCTGAGAAAAACTAGAGATAACACGAAGTTCATCCACATAAAACATTTTCATCAGAAAATGTGTATCATACAGAATGAGGACTACATGATAATCTATCTTTCGTTATATTAAGGTACACATCCGTTGTTTTTGCTCCTTGTTTATTGATCTAACAATCAGCTCAGATAAAAATGCAACATGAATTCAAGTGACAGACATCACAGAGAAGATATAAACCATTCAATTTGGACCCTTTTTGTTTATCTACAATCTAAACTCTATCCCTTTATCATCCAAAGTCAACATAAACAACCCTATGAAACAAACCTTTTGAGCAATCACATCTAAGTTAAACAAAGGTTAAAATTAATAGGATACGAACCAGCATAATACTTTTGATGATATCGTCTGTGTAGAATTCAGGTTCTGATTCCTGGAAAGACAATAGAGTTTCAATCAGCGTATTGCTATTTGACTTTAGACCACTAATTTTATCGTGTCGAAATTCATCAAGCAAGCTATTGAGGAATTCATTCTTTATTATGAATAGATCAATTTTTTCGCAAGTCCTTTATAACCAAACTCATAAAATTGGAAAGAAACAATCATATTCAAAATGAGAGAGTAAAATAAGAAAGGCCTCTAAGTTTTTCAATTATTTCGACCCTTTCTCCATAACAGCATCTTGTTCGTGCACATCTGTTTTCCAGCATAATTTTAGCATCAGATTGACACTAAAAGTAAAAAAGCCCAAGTCGCAAAAATCTACTCTTACTACGTATTTATCGGTGAAAATGTACAAAGAGGGATTAAAAGGTTCTAATTTCTTTCATCTCGAAGAGTACAATCTTTGAAGGCTCTGCGATGTGAAATAACTCAAACCACAGTTAAACGACGAAAGAATCCTCCCCAAAGTTGTCCGTAAGGTGCCCAACAAAACCAATATAATGAAGGTTGAATTTTTACACCAGCTATGTTTGTAGGTCTGTTTGCACATATAACACTTTTTTGTTTTGTAATTAAACATTCTTCCGACTAGCAGATGGAGAAGACACAACAATCACAGGCATATTACCCTCATTGAGGTATAAAAACAGGGCCCATATTTAGCTGATAAGATGTTAGAGTAAGATGAAGAGAATCTTGAGAAGGTAAAGATGACCCAATTATGAAATGAAAAATGGGGGACTTGGTGGGAGATTTCTTTTTGCTATGGAAAAAATATTGAAATAAAAGTGAGTAGAGTAACAAACGAAAAGATAGCTATGTAGAACAAGTAGGAAGAGTAGTGGGTTTCCATTTCTTTGAACAAAAGAAGAATGATTGAGCTATGAATGAATGAAGAGGTACTACTAACTATTTAAAAGTGTAGTGGATAAGTGACCTATTTTGTCTTTAATTATCATTAACAATTTTTAATAAGAAGATTTAAAATTGAAAATATTTTAACTAGGTAGAAAGATACTCACGTTTCATTTAGTGACATTTTGTTTTTTTTAGAGTTAAAAATAAGTTTTGGTTTGACTGAAATGGAAATTACACATGAAAATCATCAAATTTTTTTAAATGAAATCTATATATTTTAAACTATATAAAAGTTACTAATAAAATCACAATAGGATAATTCAAAATAGTTAAAGATCTATGAAAAAATTAAAGTAAAAAATAGACTTGTTTGATCTCGAAAATTCCAAAAGTGCCCACGTTAAAATGTGACAAAGAAGTAAGATTTTACGTTGAACAGAGTCCATATGGACCCGTAAAACACTTGCATAGCTCGCCAAGCCAGAACGCTTCGATACGAAATGGAGTATCAATATGTGGAATTGTCGAGCTTCAAGTAGAGGTGGAAGCCAGGTGGAGTTCACCTTCGTGGTCAGTTGACTATGTATTTGTCTTAGAAAATAAATAAAATCATACTATGTACAAATTAATGACAATTTCAATGAGAATATGTTTTATGGGTGGTGAAAATGAAAATACTTTTCACGCTAGTGTTTTGAACTCTACTAAAATTTAAAACCCCAAATTCGTAATTCTGACTTCGTTTCTGGCTCCAATGCAGATATCACAAACCGAATAAATATAAAAAAATTAAAAACTATTTAAGGTATAGAAATTTCAAAGCCAACGTGCTGAAATAGAGATTAATTGAGTACTTGAAATAAAAATAGAGTTTGAGAGGACCACGCAAACGACTTTGTATACTTCTTTCTAATAAATAAATATAGTAAAGAAGACTAAGAGCTTGATTCTCTTTTTATTTTCCAAACCTAATCTATATCTTTATTATATACATCATATATCTACACCTACATTGATAATACGTTATTCACGTTGTAAACACCATTTACTTTGAAATTATATAATATTTAAAACGTTTTCTCTCTTTCTTATGTTCCCTTCTCAATTTTTTCCCACAACTATGTGTATATTGGTCCTTCTCTTAACTATGTCCTTATTCAAGCAAAGTTATGGACCAATTAAAAATATATATATATATATTATTTGAAAAAAATGAGGACTTGGCCTTGTGGAAAATGTTTAGTGTATAACTATTTTTTTCAAATTTAAACATGATTCTGATATTTTAGAACATCCAAAAATCTCGCAAGAATAAACTTTTAAATAATACTTTTTCATCCGGAAACATTTGTCATGTGCGCATATCGAAAGTCAATTTGACTAATTTTCAAAGGTAATAAGTTAAATCACATAATTTGATATTTTAAACAAAAAAAATTAAATATTCTAAACATATGAAAAATGCTATAAATTACAATTTTGAATATTAATAGAATGAAAAAATCACGTAAAATATTATCAAGTTTTTTATAGTTGGACTTTTAAAATAGAAAGTAACAAATAAGAACAGACGGAGAAAGATTTTATTATAATTCATGGATATAATAATAAAAAAATTATTCGGACCAACCCGACAATAAAGCAGGTCAAACACCTTTAGGCCCAAAAAAAACATTTGGTGCCTGAATTTTAGGTAATAGACTAAATAGTGTAGTTAGTTTATTTTTTATTTTAAAAATAAAAGAAATAATGTACTAGTTTTTCTCATAAAATAGTAAGATCATTTTCTTGATATTGATTGATGTGTCAGTTTGAACTATAAATTGAAAAAAAGCTGAATGTAAATATTTATTCATCAGTAAAATGTAAGAGCAAAAGAATGTGTTTAATTAAGATTTAAAATAAAAATGTAAGATATAAGACTTGAATGTGAATGAATTAAGATATGGCTATGCTTTCAAAAAAAATTTCATTTTTTTAGTATAACTACGTTTACATTAAAATGGCGAAATATTATATTTTCAACTTCTTTAAATCTAAAATTATCATATTTTTCATCACAAAATTGTTATTTAAATATTTTTATTTTATAGGTGTACTGTTTTGTTAGAATTTATATATCCATGATTGATTATATTATCAATTGAAAAATGAATAGTCACACAAACAGTTTTTAAAAAATAAAAATAAACTATATATTTGAATTTTATTTCAAGGAGTCAAATTAATTTTTGGCTTTAGACCATGAACTTTCTTGAGCCGCCCATGTCCCTATCTCATGGAGGCAGAGAAAGCTATTTTCGAGAATTCTCGGTCCAAGTGTAGTAAACCAAAATAGCTATAAAAGAGATAATACAAAAGTGAAGAAACATGACAATTAATAATTTTAAAAGAAGCATTACACAACATTCAGAAAAAGAACAATAACAATCACAAAATAATTCGATAATTAAAATAAATTAAACAATGGAGGATAACAGATATCAAAAGGCAATAGCTAATTAGCTATGATAGCCAATAAAACTACATGAATAGGGATAATACTACCATAGACACGGTACTCTAGACTAGTATTATGCCTATCCTGCTAAAAACGAGATAACATTCAATTATATACAAACCTTCTATCCTAAACGCAATTATTTTGTAATTGTTTTTCCATGTTAAGATAAACAACTACGAATATGGATTTAGGTTGTTCACAACCAACTATGCTAGAAGGAAAAGTGTGAAAAAGTAAATCAACACAATCATTTTTATGTGAAACAAAAAAATTCCTTATCAAAGGAACGGAAACATCATGATAATGTATCTCACTATAGAATTATCCCAAATATTTTGCACATAGATGTGTTAAGAAGAAAACACGATGACACAGTATTGACATTGTTATGGATGGTTATTTGAGTAGCAAGAGTGGTCACAAGCAAGAGATTTCTCATTGACTCGTTTACTAAGGGGAGGAATGGTAGGCCAGTTCAACCTCGTGGTCCCGGTTCGACGCTCCAAAGCAACATAGGATTTAGCCCTTCAAAACTAGACCAAGATCGTTGAGGTGCTTATGAATGGGTGGACCGGTATATTGAAACGTTTTTCATTTTTATTGTTTAGCTTTACTTGATCCCGATATTATCTTATCGTTTGTTACTTCTTATAAATTATGAGACTTGATGTTGGTCTGAAAAGCCTTTCTAATCCATTTTCATGTCGCTACTCTTGTTAGTGATGCTATTGTGGCTAAGAGAGTCTACAAAAAAAATTCTATTTCTGTTTCTCATAGAGATCTTGTAGAGCTTGATATATTACATTTTTATGTTATTCTGGAAATAATTGACTTCATGCATGTTATGCTTCCAAATATCATAGAATCTGATTGGCCACTTTCAAGGTTTCTAACGAACCTATCATGTCACTGAAAGGGGCAAAAGTATGTTCTTAATGGTCAGTTTATCCTTCGCCTAAAGGCTAGGAAAACGATTTCTAAGGGTTAAATTTGTCAATCTTGTTTGAGTTATGTATGTAGACGAATCCTGATAGTCCTTTTCGGAGAATGTGAGTTTGGTTGATTTTTTGTTGTTGTATCTTGTGTTCCTCGTGTTCGTGAAGCTTGACGTCATTCGCATAGGGACCTGTGAGTGGGTCCCCGCATTTGCGGTGAGGCTATCACATTCATGGAGGGTCGGGCCTCATTAAAGTCCGCATTTTCGGATAGGGGTCGGTATTTGCGAAGTACCCCTGGAAAGAATGTTTTCCAAATTTTAGGGTTTCATCACCATTTCTCTATTATTGAGTTTTAGGAGCTTTTGTATGGCGATTTGAACAAGGTTTTTTAAAAGAAATATTTGAGTAACGATTTCTAATCTTAAATATTCATTTACTCATTATTGTTTATGGTTATAAGTATTTAATCAAGGTTTATAAATGATAAAGGAAAAATGCATAAGTATCCCCTCAACCTATGCCCGAAATCCCAGATACACACTTATACTATGCTAAGGTCCTATTACTCCCCTGAACTTATTTTAGAAGTAATTTTCTACCCCTTTTCGGCCCACGTGGCACTAGCTTGAAAGAAAAAGTCAACCAGCATTGGAGCCCACAAGATAGTGCCACGTAGGCCGAAAAAGGGTAGAAAATTATTACTAAAATAAGTTCAGGAAGGTAATAGGACTTTAGCATAGTATAAGTGTGTCTATGAGATTCCGAATATAGGTTGAGGGGGTACTTGTGCATTATCCCAATGATAAATTGAGGGTTTTCATGAACTTAATTTTTGAAGTATCAAGTGACTTGTGTGATCTTTCTCCTTCACCTTTCTATGAGACTTTTGTAGGATTTCGAGAGGTTACATTATGTTTTGTTCTATTTGAAAAATAAAGGCATGAAATTTGTATTTTCATTATTTTATTCATTGAGATTTGTACACGTGACAATCAGATTTTGGTGGTATTTGAAATTGGCTAAATTTTTCGTACTTATGCTATTGTTGATTTATTTTTGACATTTATTCATATTGTTAGGTATGAGGTTAAATTATCTTGGTGGGATTAGACGGGTATGCTCACATCCATTTTTAGTTAGTGACATTACAATATAACAACTTTAATTATAGTGATAATTTTCTATAGTATTTCTCACCTTTATTAATGACAATTTATTTCTTTGTTGTTGAATCTATTTATATATTTGACAAATTTTTTTTATTTTAATATGCATAAACAAATTTTTGCATAAATATAATCATTTTTTAATTAACCTAAAAAGCGAAAAGTATTTGATATATATAATATCTTTCATCATTTACTTTATGGATGAAATCATGACCGTCAATCAATCTCATCCAACGGCCCACATAAATCCTAGACTAAGAAGTCTATACGTGTTGTAAATCCCAATTTTCTCTTCATTTCATACTACATAATTCTATTTCCTCCGATCTAAACAACCCTAAAGGAACCTATGAACTCCATTAATGGATTTCCTTAAAATCAATCTTTGATTGTTGGCGTTGGGTTACATAAATTCCTCAATTTCCACATAAATTCATATTATAAGCTATCACTATTGGATCTGAACTTTTTTGGGTATGTTTTTCTCTTTGTTGTCTTCTCCTTTATGATGATTTTGTTATGATTGCTTTGCATCTTTATGACATTTTTTATCATGTCTTTGTTACGAGTTATTTCACTACCATAAAACTGTAAATTACATGAGAATTTTTCTGGAAATTAGTATGGAAATTTCTAGTAGGAAAATAAGTTTCTTACGAATTTTCATATCAATCCCTAGAAAAATCCCCATGTAATTCACAGTTTTCTTGAAGTGCTTGAGCCAATGATCTTTCTAGAAACAATCTCCACTATGCTTATAGTAAAAAATTATAATATTTAATACTATAATTTTGTCAATGAGTTTAGCTTTCTCGTTAATATCTACAATGTTATGTATCTTGCGACTATTATAGTATTGTTCTCCATATATTTTCTTGTTTTGGTAATGATACAACGTGTAATGAGGTCAAGTTATGAATATAAATGTACTTTTAACTTTAAATCTTTTTTTTTCTTGATTAAGAAGAAACCATTATCATTATTTTTTGATATTTTTCACAAATTTCAATTAATTTAATCTGCAAGGTCATTGGAGAGTGTAATTATTATATGTATTATTTCCTTGTGGCGTTAGGCTTGTTCACTTATTGTCAATTAGTTATAGCATATTGATGATAGTGCTTTAAAATGTTGAGATTAGTTCTTTTTTTCCCCTATAATTTGAAAAGCATCTGAATTACAACAGTTATCAAGTGTTGAGACTATTCTTTTCAAAGTAATTAATATTTTGATTGTTTGTTAGTGCGAAGCACAATTGTATAACAAAAATTTGTTCATCTATTCATAGGGTTGATTAGAAGAACTGCTGTAATGGATTTTTCAGGCAAAGAAAACGACGTGGAAGAGTGTTTACCAGCCGGAGTGTTTGATATACCTGGAGAGCCAGCTGTTGTTATTAACGGATTGCCTCCCATTCCTCCAAATGTTGATGACAACTTTTTACCCTGCCCAGTAGTTACTGATACAGAATCACATAAGAATGTTGTTTTTTGTCAATTGTTTGAAGGAAGAAAAGTTCGCAAGTTATTTGGAGATAATTATTACAATGGAAAAGTTATTAAATTTGATGAGGAAACTGGTTGGTTTAGGGTGAAGTATGAAGATGGTGACAACGAAGATGTTGAATGGCAGGAGTTGGAAGAAATTCTTCAGCCTTTGGACATTAATATTCCATTGGAAAAAGTAGTTAAAAAGTTCATCAAGAAAAAGCACTAATCTCCTAGTTTATTTTCTGATAATACATGTCTGTTTGTTTTTTTTGCTTTTGTTATCACATTATTTGAAAGTTGCAACTATTTCTTATTTAAAATGTTAATTGATGATTTTATTTCGTTATCATCTGTTATGATTTCCTTGCATCTTTATGTCATTTTTGTTATGAGTTACGAGAGCCAATGATCTTTTGGAAATAACCACTTTATCTCCGTGAGTTAGGGCAAAGTATGCTTACACCTACCCTATTCATATCCAACCTAGTAAACAAAGTGAACTTGTTAGTAAAAATTTGTAATATTGATGATTTTGTCAATGAATTTAGCTTTCTTGCATGTGAATAACTGCTGTGTTATTTATCTTGTGACTATAATAGTATTGTTTCTCCATAAATTTTCTCTTCTTTTGGTAATGATACAATGTGATGAGGTAAAATTATGAATTTTCTTTTCTTTTACTATGTGGCTTTGGTAGTTCAGAGTTCTCTCAAATTTGCAAGTAAATAAAAATGATAAAGAGAATAGAATTAGAAATGTATTTTCAGCTTTAATCTCTTTTTTTTTTCTTGATTAAGAAGAAACTACTATCATTAGTTTTATTTTTGATATTTTTCACACAAATATGTACCAAATGTATGCATAATCTTAGTTTTTATATAAAAACAATACACAAGAAATTCTTTTCTTAATCAATTAATTAACTTGCAAAGTTCATAGGCAGAGTCAGAGTTTTCAATAAAGGGGTTTAAAATGTGTAGAAATAGATGGTCAAAGAGGTTCGACACCAGCTGCGGATGTATGTTATGAATTATGGGTGCTTAAGCACCCATTGCTTTTTGCAATAAACATTAATATTTGTTTGTAATATCTAATAATTTATTCAAATGTATTAACTAAGCACCCGCAATTCTCAAACTAAAAATAATTGAGCATCCATAAAATAAAATTTCTGAATCCGTCACTGTTCGACACTATTATACATACATATAAATTTATTTTAACTATGTATAAATAATATAATTTTCGTGCCAATAGTTACCGATGCAATATCATATAAGAATGTTGGTTTTGGTCAATGATTTGAAGGAAAAGAAGTTTGCAAGTTATTTGGAGACAAGTATTATAATGAAAAAGTTATTAAATAGTTATTGATGCAGAATCATATAAGAATATTGTTTTACCTATCAGTTTAATATAAATTTCTCATTCTAATTAGTTGTGTAAAAATAATTGCTTGTATAGACTTACTTTTAAGCATATATTATTAAGGTGAAAATCTTAACTTTTTCAGTTTTAGCTTCTCTATTTTTGTTGTTATTATAGCTTGAAATAAGTATTTGAAATAACTTTTTAACCTTAAAAGACTTTTTTTTTTCTGGTAAGAATAAAAAATAAGTTATCCATATGAACTCTTAATATCTTGGCCATACATTCTTTTCATTTTCTTAAAAGAAATTATTGTTGGAATTAAAGATAGAGTTGTGTTTGGTTTACTTTCTTTCAAAAAAAAAAAACATTTGTAACATTAGAATGTAATTAAATACAACTTTAAAAGTGATTAATGGGTTGAAAAATAGATTATAAGTTATTTTTTAAACTTAAAATACAACTTCAAGTTGGATTTATGAATACATATAATTATACACCTTTATGAATTTATGGATACATATAAAATAAGTTATGTAACTTTCAAAAGTACATCATGAATACATATAATTCTACACCTTTTTGATGACTTGTTTTAATCTAAAACAAAAATAAAACCAGATGCGATAGGTTCATTAGGGTTCCACTCAGTGGAGTTAAAAAAATATTTCTTGACTCTAATTCTTAATATTATGGGTTTAATGAATTTATCGAAAAAGAAATTACATTATTGATCATATATCACATGAATTTTATCTATAATCATGTTAAATATTCTAATATTAAAGAAAAATTTTGACTCATAAATTTTCTTCCAAAGTAGTAAATTTATTCCAAGTAATTAAGTTATACATACAAAAAGTATTTTATTTTTATCGTCTCATTTCAATCTAGAAGAGATGATATTTACTTGGATTTGGTTGATCATATTACGACATCAATCATTAGACGAATTTAAACCATGTATTCTCGTTATTAATCTCTTTTCCTAGGTTTACACATTTTTACTCAAATCTAGGACAAGTTATAATACTTGCAACTATTAGATTCGATTAATACAAATGAATTAATAAGGTATACAATCATAATACAAGTTTTATTACGTAAACACTTTATATTTAGGTTGATTTCACAACCCTTGATTGTGGGGTTTAGCCACTCATGATAATTGAGGTAATAAAGTATGCAATTGCGTTCATTGAATAAAAATTTACTTATAACATCTGCATCCAAAAACCTTTCAAACTATTGTAATCTGGAGATGCTCCATGAAGTTTGACAAAAGGTATCTCATTCTTTAGAATCGAGGATGATAGTTTGTTTTATCAAGAATATCCCAAAGAGTCTTCAAATCTTCTTCTCCTTGCCTTCAATAATTTTTTCCTTCATGACCTGCATGATCTTAATTCTCCAAATCAAGTACTTAGTAGGCTTAATCTTGACTGGACAAGCAACAATAAGATGGATGCTGAGACGAAGTTGAAAAGGACATGAAAGTTGTCTATTGTTACGAGATTTTTGTGGTTTTTTTTACTGCCCTAATACCATGTAGAAAGCATACTACATAAAGGAAAAGAAGAGCTAAATATTATTTGATATATTTTGTATATAAAATTACTGCACAATACCTCCTTATATATGTTGTTGGCAAGTTTCAATATATGGGAGTTATACTTGACTCTTACTAGTAATACATAACAACACTTACACTCCTAATGGGCGTGGAGACATCGAAGATCTTCAGTGGCATTAGTTGAAAGAATTTATTCTTTCACAACCCAAAATGGGCGTGGTGACACTTGTATGTTTCCACCAAGATAAGTCAGCCTCAAACACAACGATAAACGAAAAGAATGCAAAAAACAATAGAGCATGAACAAGACAAAGGTAGAAAACTTATTCATTCTAAATAATACCCCAAAAATCGGATGGTCACGTGTACAAGACATTAAAATACATAAAGTACGAAATTAAAAAATAAGTAAGAGTCTCAATCTCTGTTTCTTGAATAGAAAAAAAAACTTAAAAGAAAAAAAAAAGAGGGCCCCGAGAAGGACAAGCAGCTACCTCTCAAGTCTTTTAACAAGTCTAAAAAAAGTGATCACGCTATATCGGGCTCAGTACCTACACAAGTGGTACAAGTTAGATTTTAGTACCAAAAACACGATATGTAGTAAGCAACCTAATAAACAAGGAAACCTAGGTAGAATTTGACTACTCCATATATCTTAACTAAATCTCCTCAAACTACTATCTGCACAGAAAATAGCCCAACCTAACAATTCTATAATTAACCGTTCACAAGGCTCAATATTCATAATCCAAAGTCACAAGTCAACAGCCAACATGTATCACGTAAATCAAGCTCAATGTGAAGTAGATCGATCACAGAAAACTAGTACATCAATCACAAGTAACAAGTAAGTCACAGACAAACATATAAATGCATCAAATCACAAGAATCAATCTCGTGCCAAAATTATTTCCCATCCGCATACTATCACTATCCAAAACTAGTTCCCATCGACTTTATATCAAATCACTGTTATTATTGTTATTCTTACAATAACCTGTATTTATAATGTTAAATAACAGAAAAACATACATATGATGACGCAAGAAAAAATATAATACAAGAATTATCCGAGCTCCATAAACTACTAGTGTGTCCTTAATTATACGGAAAAGTTAATCCCCGTCAATGTACCAAGGTTATGGATTAATTTCTATTTACTTCCAGATAAAACAGTTAAACTTGTTAAGAAAGTACGGTAAAACAAACCATCAAACTTCTTTTTTAACTTCAACGAACTTAAGACCACACAAGTCACACAGACTCATTCGGTCTACACACTTATTTTATTTGAGAGAAAAATAAATGCAGAAGAAAAAAAATTAATTCAGTTTTTGAAAAATCAAAAACATTGACTTCCTTTTATAGCCATTTTGCAGCATAAACGTGTCTTTCAGAGAAATCTTTCAGACTCGGTTTATTCCATGAAAGTTGTGGTCCTTTTTGAAAAATAACAACTGGGTTCGAAAAATGTTTCTGTTCGGAAAATCACTGCTTTTGGGAAAGTAACGACTTTTCAGAATGTTACCGTTACCTACGCGCAAATTTATAATAGATAATATTAACAAGATTTATTTGATTTACAAAAACTTATTAAATAAATTTTTTATCATAATCACTCATCACATCATTTGGCCAATCCAAATCCAAATCCAATCCAATCCAAGCCAAGCCCGAGCCGAGCGAGCAACAACGACGGCGTCAGGGGGCATCTCTTCTTAGTCTCTTTAAGAAGTACTGGAAGTTTTTCCTTTATAAAGGACACAATTTCCTTTCTTTTGCCGATATGGGAGAATAGACAAAAATTTTCATTTGTCACTTTGCAAATGACTTTTTCATATTCCTCCAAGTATTCCCCTCACTTTTCATATTCTCGACAATCCAAATTCTTTTCTTTTTTTCCCAAATTACCTACACTTGGCATAAAGCTAAAACCCTACAATCCCCCCACAGAAGGGGAAGGCTATTGTTAAAACATATGCAATGAAAAAAAACTGTTTGTCTTGTAGGTAAAGGTTAATCGCATACTGGACCAAGGAGGTTTCCCTTTAACACTTTCCGTATTGAACATATATCGGGTATACTCGGTCAATCGGTAGATTTGATATCTTTGAACGTCGAGCTTGGTGTATACCTAGACCACATATGTCACACACAATCACCCTTGAACTATTCATTAGTTCTCATCGTTTTGTTCGGTTCCATTCAGCCATGAACATCTCTGGATGTAAAGTGGCCTTAAAGAACTGGCTTACCGGATTCTCTCTTAAAAGCGGCTTACCACTTCACCTTACATAGGTGATTTTTTTCTAAATGTGTTATCCCATAGATACAAACACCATTTG
Source organism: Solanum habrochaites (assembly GCA_027704765.1). Lineage (NCBI taxonomy): Eukaryota > Viridiplantae > Streptophyta > Magnoliopsida > Solanales > Solanaceae > Solanum > Solanum habrochaites. The sequence continues at coordinate 5,931,515 of JAKWJA010002495.1, read as the reverse complement.
ATATTCCCTGGAATCAAACTTAGACAAACCATAAAAAGTCCTTAATGGTCATTTATCCTGGTTACTAACATGAAATTTATTTTAGACAAAATGAGCTATTTTAAAATCACTTTACCTATTAAGAATATAATACGTTTTTAATTTTTTTTAGCAAAATAGTATAAACGTACTTTATGGTAACAGTTTTAGGCTTATTGATTTTAAACAAAAATACGCCGTTGAACTACAATTAAAAATGTACGTCTGGCGGTAAAAAAACAGTTTATTCTAAAACAAACATGACAGGCCCGATCCTCACTAAACGCGTCACTTTGTTTCCTCTTAACTGTTTTACATACTATACGTGCCGCTGCCAAACTTTTCACAATCCCTATATCATCACCATTCAGCCCTTTCCCTGTAACAAACAAAATTGCAGCCCACCCGCGCCATTTCACTTTCTAAAGGCCTCATAGTCAATTTTCGAATCGTTAATTTGTGGACTAGAGAATGCGTTAAAGAACAAAAACCCAGGAAGACAATGATGGATCAAAACCCTCATTTATGAATAAAACGGTATGTGTTTTTTTTCCAAATCAAAATTTTGGGTATTTCTTGTTAATCGAGTTTCACGATAATTGCTGCTATCACTCTTCTGGAAACTAGCTTGGAATCAAGTTCATTCCTGTGTTAGAAGCCTTGAGGTATGTTATTTTCCCCTTACAAACTATAGTGGAATGCTTGAATTCGAATTTCTATCTTCTCCATCTTCTGTATTTTATCGTTTTGGTATTGAAATAATCACTCAGAAATTCTAATCTGTGGGCATGTTTTTGTTTTTTATTTTTGAATTCCATTACATCTTGTTTATGCAAGAGAACATGAAGAAAGAACAAAGAAAAAAAATGTTACACAATGAAAATTGAAGGAGACTATAAAAGGTTTGACCAAGCAATGCGCTTCTACTAGAAATATGAATTATTTTATCAAATAGTTTACCTAAAACATTTGTGACAGTACATTACTTGCGTTGGTGTTTATATTTTGGGACAACCATTATATTTAATTTACTTCAGATGGATTTGTTTCAGTTTAGATAGATACGTATAGTGACTGGTTATAGTGGCATATCGATTAGATCCCCTGGTTCCACTGAACTCACGGTACTAACTCCACACAACTTCGCATAGGTCAAAAGGGATATATGAATGGAAGTTTAATATGATTTAAATACGAGGAGGTGTGATGGCAAATTTTGGGACTTCGTAAAGAACTATCCCATTCATCCACGAGATCTTAGAAATGATTGAATTATCAGGACTATATGGTGTGTTTTAGATCAAATCGACTCTATTGATCGTGGCTTGATCACTTCACTAGTATAGATTAGGCGTCCCGAACTCATACATTTCACTTAGTAACGGGTAGGCGACAGCACCTTAGCAAGAGTAGAAGTGTTTTTATGGCTTACCTGTGAATGGTTATCCAGTACGTGGTGATTGCGCTCGATAGGACCCTAGGGGATTGGCAAAATATTGGTCCAAAGATTGTTATAGTTTTACATTCCACAATCCCAAGAATTTCAAACCTAGTAGCTCAAGTAAAACTGCACTTAATGCGCATATGCTCGAGCACACTACAGTTTACCTGACTTGACAACACAAGAATGAACGATCCATGGCTAGATGTTTACTGTTTTGGTTATTAGCTGATTTATGAAAAGATTGATGGCAGATACATCTGGCAACTATCAAAAGCTTATGTACCAAAAAAAAATTTCTATGCTCGAGTGATCCCAATGTATTTACTCTTCTGTTGGGGTAGTGCGGCCTTACGTGCTTGTATCCGCTTTATCTGTAAGGCCATAACAGAGTAACAAAATGCGATAGCTGGCTTCTCCACTGTCTTCAGGTATAAACTTAATAATTACAGTCAATTCTTATTAAATTATTTTCTTCTCAGTTTATAAATCATAATTATATAGTTAATTTATGTATGTTAGATTTGGGCATGGAGAGATACACGTCCTCAGACCTCAGGTAATAGCACAAAGGGACATCGAAACTAATTTTCTTGCTTGTTTACCTAGGGGCCCACGTGCTAATCTAGATGGTTTGCACATGTTAGTTGGTACTGATACCACAAGCTGTGTAATGAAAGTTTTTAAGGGATTCACTTGATTCTATGACAGAGGATCAGGTAGATGTTATCATACTGTTTTTCTTTAAAAAATTATGTATATATGTAGTTGAAACTGCACGATATTTTTCTTTGATTAGTTTACAGTTGTGACTAACCATATTCCTGATGAGTTAATTGAGAAGTCTTCCTGATTATTGTCGAATGGAACGAGACATATGGGCGTTTAGAGCTCTCAATTTTTGTTGGATTCGTGAGGTTCATTGCCTAATCGAGTTTATTGGGAGACATTTGGATTAAACAAACGATACCACCAACTACATTTCTATTTGACGGCCAACACTTTTAACATCAACTGTTCACCATGATTCCGAAGGGGAGACCAAATACAAATTGGAAGTTGGAGCATGCATAACAGGGTTGCCTCTTTGGAACCAACGACTTCAATATGTTTGTGATGCTCGCTGTCATCGTGACTACTCGATATGACGACCTTACCTATTTGGTTTAGTACCGCATTTTACTCGTCGTGTATTGTAATCCTAACTCCAACCATCTCCTACTCAGCGTAAGAAAACCTTCCACAACAAAGAAGGTTATGTGCCCAATTAACAACAAAGGCATATGACACAATGGTATGTATTATCTTTCAGTGATGTTTTAATGATTTATCTTTTAAGTGAGGATCATAGTGGCTTCTATCTCGAAAAATTGTGACTTGGAAAATTGTTACCAATATGTTTTTTCAATTACAAAAAAATATAATAAGTTTTATTGATCTTTGTTTGCGCATCTGTTAGAAAAAGAATGGAAAAATGTTGTAAGAAAACAAATTATACTTTGTTATGTGCGCACTATTCATTCACGTGTGATCAACCATCAATGGAGGATTTGAACATTTTCGTGCAATGGTCCGAAATGAAGGAGAAATTGCTTGACATATGTGGCACGAGGCTGCTCGGATTAAATGTAGCAAGCCGATGATAAGAAGAGTGAGGTATATGATGATATTTACCATCATCAATCAAACGGTTCGGAGGCGGAGGAAAAGGTGGTGTTGCGGTAGATGAGTGCTCGTGCTGTTGAGAAAGGACGAGCGCCTAGTGAAAATGGAGAATTAAAGGCCCTCCGAAATGATCATACTTTGTGATTTTTGGTTAACCATTTCACGGGGGCCAAACCTCAGAATTCAATCCCGGGCATACAGGTATGCATATCAACCACAACATTACTGATATATTGAATCCTTACAAACGGACATCAATATTAAAGGAATTCTAGTCTGTCATGCATCACTTGAAAGTATTTTGTGGTTCTCGACCTCAAACATTTTGACAGAATGAAAAAACCCCCAACTTTAATTCTCACCTGGTCTGCAATGTCCATTGAGCCCCTGTTGTTGTTTATCCGTTAGAGGACTCCATGAAAATTGAAGTGAGAATGCAAAAACGAATGTGGTGAACCATCAGTGAAATAGAAGCGTAGGAACATTTTTCCTAGCGTTGTTGAGACTAGGTACTATTAACAAATCTTTAATTTTATTTTTTTTGACATAAATGCTCCTGCTGTTTAGTCGAACACTGAAAATTATTCTTGGTTTGTCATGGATCCACTATCTACCAGCAAATGGCAAAAAAAAAAAAGCAACGAGAAACAAGAACTGTATTGATATGTTTCGAGTATCCCAAATTTTGGTACTTCCGTCTTCTTCTTTGTCATTCTTATATCGTAAATTGGGTTGATATTTTATCTTAAATCGAAAATTGTATTGTGAACTCATAACTTAATAGTAATAGTAAGGGGTAGAGGATATTATGTATCCATAGCAATTAATGAAGAGTTGCACAGCAATATATGAATATCTGTGTTAGAAGGAACAAGGTCATAAGTGACATTAATGGATCATTTCATTGCTTTTTTATGAACAAAGAATGTTATCGCTTTACAAAAAACACCGAAACCAGAAATCAAAGACAAATGACCTAAGATATCCTTAATGTAAGAAAGTAAGTGGATTAGAAGGGATATTATAGTATCCATAGCAATTCATGAAGGTTTCAGCACGTGTATGCTACACTTTTAATAGTAAAGAAGTGCTGCTACAAACACTAAATGGCATTTAATCTTTATCTTTGATTTTCAATTTCATGTTCCTAAATTTAAAATATTCTGACAACATTCTTATGAGTTGGCGATATGTGAGGAGTAGTATAAACATATTTATTACTACGTTTTAGTACATTATTAAGTCGTATAGTTTGAATTCTTTTGTTTGTCGATATGTTAATAATCACAGGTTGTTTCTTCCATGTTTTGGTAAAAACAGAGTTGGTTCAGAATCTGAAATGCTTCAATTGTTCCGAGTTAATAATGTTTGTGTTTTGTTTCGATCTCATCGATAGTGAATATTGGAACATTGATTTGCGTCGAGTTTTAGCACTTTGGAAAACTGAAATATCCTTTAGTTAATTAATTGAAGTTATTGATGCTTGCGTCGTTAGCCCCTTTTAGATATCTTGATTATTGGGCTTTTTGTGTGCTGTAACACATCAAGTTTCTATCCTAACATGCTGCGTAAAGAGACTCAACTGTATTTTATAACAGACATCAACTTCTCTTTCCTTAAAACGTCCTCTTGTTCCTTTGGTGTACGCGAACTAGCCCTTTTTTTTCTGAATCCATAGTTCTGATAACTTAAAAAATTTGAACACCATACTAATTGCTTATCTTTTTCACATTTACTACATACATAATTATGCAATGGAAATCTGATGACACATAACCTCACTACACAAAGATTGCCAAATATTATTGGATGCAGCCAAAGAACATCTGTAAATTCTGGAAATATATAAAAACTAATGAAACTCGACGTTGCTAAGCTTGGCCACTGAGTTTGTGCTTTTCAATAGATGAAGATCTTTGTGCTGTTACTCATCAACAGTTTTCTTAATAATATTTTTCCTTAGGTTGATGCCGCTTGTTGATATTTTGGATAACCCTTGGGTGAATATAGAGATATTATTGTGCAGAATGAGGCACTATTCATTTTTTGTAAAGCAACATGTTCTATAATACAATAATGAATTCAATTTATTTTCTATTGTGTTTGTGTTTTTTCAAGTATTCCTTAATTAAAACTCAAGTGTGTGAAGCAGTAGCCATTGATGAACTCGTCGCTAAACTCCGAGGGCTTTCTTTCTTGTCTTTTAAAATCCCTTTCGATTGATTCTCTGTGAGTGTATAAAGATATAAAACAATCCTATATATATGGGTGATTTCAAGGGAGGCATACAAAATCTCCCACATCTGAGATGAGTTCAATGGTTAGGCAATTTTCTTGATGGTAACATTCAAGTTGCCAAGATAAAAGAGATGGAAAGTGATATACAAGAGTGGGAAGAATACATGAAAACCTATGCTGGAAAAGAGTACAAAAGGACTTGTATTGCAGCCCTACATATATGGTACAATGATCAATTGTGCAAAGACATTGGGTGCAAAAATAAAAGAAAGAAGACTATGTTTCCTACTTGCAATCAGATTATGTTAGGCTAAGTCCTTAGTAGATAACTTTATGCACTAATAATTGAAAGGAAATTAATATAAATGGAAATTAACATTAATAATTTTCCTTTATTTAGGCACATCTGGACCCATAATCATCTTGCCATTACATAGATAAATAAGAAAATAACACCTTAGACATTGACCCCACAATTATTCACATTAATTTAATTACGATTGGACCTTGACGTCCTATCATGTCCTGTCTACCTACATAATCCACAGCTCGCTCATACACTGTGAGAACTAACATCCCATTTCATTATTATTCTAGTTGTTCTTGGCCGAATTAGGACGACGATAGAATTTCATTACTCTCATTGTTAAAACTTGGAGAGGGCCAATCTGATCATGAACCAATTGGTGAGAATGACCCACAATATGTTGTCAACATAATTCTCTATTGTGAAATGCTCGCTAACAAAATTCTAGCTAGCCCTCCCATTCTATCAGTTACCCCTTCATAACATGTGAACACGGGAAGTGCAGATTAACGCCATTTTCCACAATCACTTTGCTTTCATTTTGGGAAACACTGAGAATTACTCAACATACCCATCAACTTTGTATAGATCTAACCTCGGTATACTCCTGTGGTATATTCCAATCAAAAACAAAACAAGTGCCTCTTTGAATTTTCATATTCTTCTCGCCACTTTTAATATATGGAACCTCCCCCGTCCTAATTCAATTGCTCTGCAATTTGGTGTGCTATTTGAGACCTACGGGTATACCGTTCAATAGTTTCTCCAATGAAAGTCTACTCATAGCAGTTGACGGCAACTCGTGCTTTTTTTCAACCTCCATTTAGGACTCTGAAGATTTGTTGTCAACACTCTCCATCCTTTTTCCATCATCATGGCGAACATCCATTTATATCCCAGGGAATTTCCATGCGGTATGCATGTGCTTCGATATTTTCTTCTTTAATTTCCACATCATGGACTCAAACTTCCTTACTTGATGGGCTGAATCAGCCCTCCGACATCAATCTGCTCGATCTTGTTTGGAAATTTAGTATGAAAACAAAGGTTTTTTTTTTTTTTGGCTCTTAAGATGTCTATATGCAAAATCGATGGAAAGACTCGAGGCCTTGAAATCGCCTCAACTCCTGCAAACTATGTCAAGATTCCTTTGCCCTATCAGATATAACACAATACATTTTGTCTACTTTTTACACATGTGCACTAAAATTTCTAAAAAACCATTTTCATCCTCTTTTGCTTCTTTGTCTACATAGGACCACTAAAGGGCGGAATTTATCATTCCATCAATTCCAAACGCAATTAATAATTTTATCTCATATTTCCATAAATATGAGTTCCATCTACTGAAATAACTCGGGCCGACATGTTTGGAATCCATCAATGCTGGCGTGAAAGCCCAAAATACAAATTTAAAAGTTTTTAACCTCTCCGATGAACCATAGACTCCTTCGTGTTTCCATTCCACAGTTGTTCCATGGTTAAAGTGTTGAAAAACTGTAAAAAGAAAATTTAGGTAGGTCACTAAATGATTTCTTAAAGTCAACCATACACCAATTATCAATGGGCCGTTTGCGTCGCAAGCCATGTTTTCTATATGTCACTTGGTGACCAAATAAATTTTTCATGAACCTTTGAAATGACATCTACCACCAAGAACTTAGGATTTTTTCAATTTGATTTAAAGATACTGATGCCCATCAAATTGGTATTTTAGGTTGGCGGACCGCTAGAAAGCCCTCATTCTCACATCTATGGTTTCACATATTTTTCCTTCTTCAAATTATCTCCATCTTGTCGTTCCTCGGAAGAAACACATTCACACCCAATAATTTCATAAAACTTACATCTTCACACCAACCTAGACTTTTGGTAGATGTTCACCTTGAACTCCTTATTTTTGTTCAAACTCCAAATCGTTACAACATACAAGCTCATTTTTCAACTTTTCTTTACTACTAAAAAGCATACATTTGTTTAAATCTTTTTGCTTGCTCAACCAACTGCACACATTCATCATCAATTCATCATGTAGACATGAAAATGTTCTTCCTCATTCTCTATGTCCTGAAATACATAGGGTATGGGTCTTATACACACCCTGATCATGATTATGAAGATTTACACTATTTTGAGAAATCTCTAATATCAGCGATATCCTTCATCAGGTTTCACTTTCCTCACCACTTCGGAGGTTCATCTTCCTCCGAATTACTTTCATCACTAATTTCAGCATTTACAACAATCATTATATAGATCAACGTTGATATTCAATATCCTGTAAAACAAATATTAGGCAAATGCTGCAAAATAAAATTACAAGGCTTGGTTTTAAAAAAAGCGATAATAAATCTTCTAAATATTATTTCTTCTATTTATAAGGATAATTTGTGTATACTGACAAAAATTATCATTATTAAATTGTTAGACTAAAATTTAATAAAATAAGATTTGTTGTTTACCTAGCCTCATATTCGCATTGCTATTAGCAAGTGCCTTTGATTAGTTGGCCTTCATCACCAAATGAGTCGAGGGGGGTGATCATGCATCAGAAGCCAATTAGTGTTTGGCAAATGTTCTGTTTGACAACAATCGGTTCTGTGCAGAAGTGACTAATGTTTGACAGTGTCGATAAGGATAAGGACCATACTTTTGAGCACACAAAGGGGGGAGCCAGATATAGCATTGCATAAGATGTTTGGAGATGTACTAGTCGGCAATGATGCATCGTCACTTCGACAGAATTAACGGGAAATTTAATGCAACATTTTGATCTGTCCGATACAGTCTTCACATACTCTCCAAAACATATATCAATCTATCCCAAATTTTTGAGGAGTGAAATGAAATTGTAGCAAAGATTTGTCATTCTCATTGTAAACTCATGACCTTGTATGTTACCCTGAATGACATTATATTTTCCAGAAATCCATATGAATATTTTCACTATATGTTTCCCATTTCCCATGCAACCATCTCAACGCAATTCAACATAGGAGTTGAAGTCACATGGGCTAATATCATTCTATCACATTCATTATACCTAAATCCGTTCATATCCTTAATTATGTCTCCACCCCATACAAAGCAACCATCACAATTATGTTCAAAGCTCGTCCTTAATCCTATAACACATAAAGATCAAATATTTTTTAAAACAATATTATTAAATTAGAAATAATTTTTAAAGCTATAATAAGAACAAACAAAGGATCTACTTCACTTATTTACTGCATACGCTGATGAAATTTTTTGAATATTTTTTAAAATGGACCACACCAGGAAAATGTTTGCTGAATTACATTTGAAACATGCAAATATTCCAACAACTTTTTTATAGTCACTTTGGGCATGTGAAAAATGAAAAGGAATATAACTGTACAGAGTGTTGTAATGGTAGCAACATTTAAAAGGTAAAACTTACCTGAGTAACGTTCCGAGTAACGTTTTATAGCTAAATATATTCTAAATTTGCGAAGTCGAAGGCCCGTGATTGGATTCTTAATAAACGGACTCAAAGTACATTTTAGTGTAAAATGGTATCAGAGTAACGTTTTACAGTTGATTGATTTGACTTCCGCCTTTGCAGGATTGGAGTCGTGGGCCCTGATTGGGATTCTCCAAAAACTTCCTCTTGAGTAACGTTTTTGCACCTAAAACGTTACTCAAAGTCGCTTAGTTTGTTTAAGCGTCGGCAATCCGTTAACTTTTTGTCCTTGAATTTTATAATTAAATATCCTAAAACGTTACCATAAGTACGTTTATACTAGTTTGTGAAAAAACTTAAAAACGTATTATTTTGGTGAATTGGTTTTAAAAATAGCTCATTTTTGTCAAATTCTACTAAACATTGTCTCATCATTAGAATGGACCATAAATAATAATAATAATTTTTTTTCTTGACATGTTGAAGCCGTCATTAATGACTTTGTTGTATCTCCTGAACCTAGATCTTGGGCTCTCCAGTCTATCTAGGTAAGTTACCGCCACGATGACGTTTCTCGGCCCTAGTCCGCATTCCTTCGATGATTTCTCACTCCCTCTCTATTTATGCCTTTTTAAGTGGCTCCTACCCATTATCTTTTGACTTCACTAGTCAATTGTGATAATTCCCCTAGAGAGTAGTTGGTCTCACAAGTGATGTCTTCGTCTTATGTGACAGACTTGCCGTTATACATAATTCTTCCAGCCCTTCCTATTGCAGCTTGACTATCACACTGTCTGCAAATAGGGGCATTGGTTTGGGTCAAAATGCGAATTTCTGCGAAGAAATTCCGGAGCCATTCACACTTTTCACCTCCTGTCTAAAGCAATGAATCAGCTCCATTGTAGAGCGAGCTATACATGTTTTGTTTGGATATTTCACAAATATTGCTCCTCCACCAATAGTAAACGTATCCGCTTGTGGTTTGTTGTTTCATTGACCAGTCACCAATGTGCACACTATATCCTTCAATAACGGCTGGATATCTGTTGTAATGTAAAGCATAGTTTTGAGTGTCATCTAAGTATACCACAACTCTTTTCATTGCCAACCAATGAGTATTATTAGGATTGCTTGTGTATCGACTCGTTCACTGAAGCGCAAGCTATGTCTTGTCCGTGTTACAAGTTCATGAGCATACATTAAGCTTCCAAATCGCTAGCAAGTCCAATTGAGACTGACTTTCGCCTTGTGATTCTTTGGCAAGAGAATATTTACAGCACCATTGGATTCTTTGCCCGTTTAAAATTCAAATTTTGAAATTTTTCAAGTATCCTTTTGAATGACAATAGTTTGAGACAATGCTAGACCGTAGGAGTTTTAAGATTTAATTCTCTAATATCACATCAGCAACTCTAAATCTTTCATATTCAAACTTACTAGCAAGGCATACGCTTTGTAGGTCTTTTATATTAGTAATGTCTTTCTCATTAAACATATCATCTCATATAGGCATAAAATAACTTCCTGATTTGGAGTATCTTTAATTAAAACATTTAGCACATTTATTGATCTTAAATCCATTGACACATGGTTTGATCAAAACTTTGGTCATGCCTTGTTGTGGTGGCTTGTTTTAGCCCAAAGTGGACTTATTAAGTTTGCACACTTTTCTTTTCCTTTACCAGGTACTACAAAACCCGCAGGCTTTGCTATGTAAATTTCCTCTTCAAGCTCTCTATTTAAGAAGGCTTTTTCACATCCTTTGATGAATTTCAAGACCGTATACGTCATCTATTGCAATTAACATCCGAATTAAATGTAATCCTATGTCACTGGCGATTACTGTATCAAAATAATCAGACCTTCTTTTTGTCTAAAACCTTTGATCAACAGAGTCTTGCTTTATATTTGTCAAGAGTTCCATCGTCTTTCATCTTCCTTTTAAAGATCCATTTAACCAAAGGGTTTGTCCCTGGAGGAAGATCAACCAACCCCAAGTTATGATTTGGCTTAAGATTGATTCAATTCATTATTACAGCCTCCTTCCAAGAGGTTGCGTCACTAGACAAAATTGCTTCCTTGAATGTTGAGGCTCACTTTCAAAAGAAATGTTACAAAATTGATCAAATGAAGTAGATGTCCTTTGGACGTTTCTGCGTCTTGGACCTTATCTTCGTTTGTTCATCTCTTTTGGTCTCTCTGGGTTGTTTAGATCCCCCACTAGATGCTCAGTCTAGTTTTTATCGATAGATATGTTTAAAAATTCCGACTATCTGATTTCATTACCGTATTATCATGAATTCCGGATGTTCGCAGGGGGGGGAACTTATGAGACCAAAAATCGACATCCTTACTGTTTGTGGCATATCCAATGATAGCACAATCCACAGTCTTAGTTCGTTTTTTACCTCTTAAGGTATAGCACTTGGACTTTTGGCTAGACACCCCACACTTTGAAATATTTCAATTGGGTTTAATTCTACTTTCGCATTTCTATATGGAATTCATTTGTCTTTGAGTTGGCACTTTAAGTATCTGGATTTGGCTGTAATATAACTCTTCCCCCCACAAGTTCTGTGTAACCTGAACTTATAAGTAATGCATTCATCATTTCTTTTAAAGTTCGATTTTTTCTTTCTCAATCCTTTAGACTGGGGAGTGTAGGGAGCAGTTAGTTGTGATTATCTTTTCTAAAACATATTTCTGCAATGGAGATTCATATTCCTCCACCTCTATCACTTCTGACAATTTGATCTTTTTTATCTAACTGTTTTCAACTTCAGTTTTGATATTGCCTAAATGCATCATTGCTTCATCCTTACTATTTACAAATAGACATAACAATAGCTATTGGCAATCGTCATAAAAGTTATGAAATACTTTTCCCCCACGTGATGGTGTTAACTCATGTACAAATATCATGTGATCAATTCTTAAAGGATTGAATTCCTTTCAACAGATTTATAGAAGCTTAGATAACTTAGATCAACACAAATTTGACATTTTGATTTATTGCCTCAAATTTTGGCAAAATATTTAAGTTCATCATTTTCGCAAGGTTTTGTTATTACGTGTCCTCAAACGTTCATTGCCATAAACCTTTAGACTCAGTCAAGTAACAAGAAGGGGCAAAATCTTTATTCATATCAACTGCAATTACATGGAGTTTGAAAAGGCCAGCACTAGGTATCCTTTTCCTACATGCATATTCATTTTGCCTTACTACGAATTTATCATAACAATACACATTTAAATCCATTCTTGGTCAGAACTTGAATTGAACTAAATTCTTCAAATCTCCAATTCCTGGAACATATTGACCCCCTAATTCAAAGTCACCACCTTGCCTGATTCTCCCCCCCTTTGATAGGACTTTTCCAGTTCTTTCGCACCTTTGCAACAACGAGTTTGCCATAAACAATTTTTCATCTTAGTGCTGTAGTATCTTGTTGGCACAAACATGGCATGAGGCCCAGAATCTATCCACCATTCTCTGGATTTCCAACCAAGTTACATCTGAAAGCATTGCCAGAGATCGTCCATTCGCTTTGGATTCAGTGCCCAGTTTTACTTGATCCTTCTTTTTACCTTGTCCTTCGTATGACCCCCGACATCATTAGCCCTATGACCATGTTACTCACAATTAAGCAGTTTCCATGAATTTCTCTTAGTGGGAGGAGGATGCTTTTGTGGACCAGATCGTTCTTTCTTTTCTTTAATTTTGTGGGATCCTTCTTCAACACAATTACTTCCAGATATTGTAAATTAACCCCGTGACCTCTTTTCGGGTCAGTCCTTATTATCTATTCGAGTTCTCAACCTTCTATGAGATCTTCCACATGTATCTCCTATGCTTTGTGTTTCAGTAGTTTTTTAAAGTCCTTTCCCCCCGGGACCCCCCCACCACCCCACAATGAGGAACTTTTCCCAATAATTGTCAGCCACTTGAAAGCACTTCACAATCAGATCCTCATTAAAGGTTATGTAGTTGAAGAGAAAACTTTAATATTCTAACATAGGCATTAAATAAATTATACCTTCAGCAAGGAGATCATGGGACTTATGACCTGCAATTCTTGAATTTGGGTGACGACAGTCTTACTGTCTACATCTTATAGTCCAAAATTTGTGGCACATGCTTTCTTCATTCCGGCATCGTTCTGTTTTTTTTACTTCTTTCTGATAAGCATCCTATAGTGCTTTTGAGGTTTTGACGTTGATGTGCACTTGTACAAATCATCTTGCAGACCACTCAAAATTAATTTTAGCAAAAAATCTGATGTGTCCACGCTCTGTTCCAAGAATACGTTCATCAACCGGAGTTCAGCTGAACATAACAGGAACATTCTCATTTGATGAACTTCTGGCAAACTCAACGTATGAGATAGAAGAACATTTTTTGCTGTCCATCATCTTAAGTCGACTCCAGAAACTTTGCAGGTTCCATCCGGTGGTATGCAGCATTTGAACTATTATGTGCAATCGTTGTGTTGCAGCAATTACTGTTCCAACATTTGTTTGGGACTTGAATTAGTTATTTTTTTCTGTCACAACCTGGCAGATAAATTAATTAATTTGAAATACTAACCGTAAACAATCTTTACACCAAACTGTTTTCTAATTCCGATAAATTTTTTATGTTCTTTTAATCTTTAATCGAGATGATTTAAAAATTCAAGCAGAGTAGAAATCATAAGGTTTTATCTCCAGAAACCTCAATACAGAAACTGTTAAATTTCTTTAAGATGGTTATTATTGTTATTCTTACAATAACCCGTATGTATAAGGTTAATAACCAGAACATGAAATAAGAGAAGCAGAAAAAATATAAAATACAAGAATTAATCCGAGTACACAGAAACTACTAGTTTCCTTAAATATTTAATCCTCTCACTTCCCCAAAGTTATGATTAATTTCTCCCAAGATAAACAGTTAAACCTGTTAAAGAAATAGGCGTACCTCAACTTAACTTCTTTAACTTCAACGAACTTAAGAAGCATCAAGTCAGCACGACTCAGTCGGTCGACACTTTGATTTTATTTGAGAGAAAATAACTGGTCATAGAAAGAAAAATTTTCAGTGTTTGAAAAAGCACAAATTGACTTCCTTTTATAGCCATTTTCAGCAAGAAACGTGTCTGTTCCGAGAAATCTTGTTCAGACCCTTTATTCCATCAAGTTTGTGTCTTTGGAAAAAATAACAACTTTTTGAAAAAAGTGTCTGTTAGGAAAATACTACGTTTTGGAAAGAACATGACTGTTTCGAATGGTTACCGTTACCCACATAATTTATAAGAAATAATATTAACTAGATTTATTTGATTATAAAAACTATAATAAATTTTGTTCCCCAAGAAAATTTTTTTTTTATCAATCAAAGCCAAGCCGGCCGAGCGACGACGACGGCGCGAGGGGGTCATCTTCTTCTTAGCTCTTAAAGAAGTAATGGAAGTCGCTTTCCTCTATAGGACAACAATTTCCATTTCTTTGCCATTTATTATATATGGGAGAAATGACTTTTCATTGCCCTTTGCAAATGACTTTTCATTTCCCCTCCAAAGTAGTTCCGCTCACGTTGCATATTCTCTTCTTTTCTTTTCCCGTTCACACTTGTCTAAAACCCACAATCACTACCAACTTATTTTCCATCGAATTAATATCATCACATCTGGAACAAGAAAGAAGGAGAGAAAAAAAAAAAGAAAAAAAAAAAAAAAAAAAAAACAAAAAAAAAAAAAAAAAAAAAAAAAAAAAAAAAATATTTCTCATTGATTTTATAGTAATCACTAGTCGTAATGATTTTTCGTCGACTTAATATAAATCGTCGGTAAAGACCTCGACATAATAACAATCTCATGTTTCATCACAATGTTCAACAATCAACGGATTCAAGCTATATCATACCATCCGAAGAAACAACAAGTGATCCACATTCAAGCCATCAAGACATTTTATGACATCAATCAAACAGGATCATAACAATTGGCAATTCACATATTGTTGTTATCATCACGAAACTTTTTCATCTATCCCTTCATTATTTATTGGCATTAATCAAGTTGAGCAATAACAACCTTCACTTGAATCCAGATTACTCCCTAACACACATACAATGAAAAGAAGTAGATCATTCTACTAGATTACAAAACTTAACATCATTTGCCTTAAATCAACCAAATATCAACCCAAGAGTTGAGTCTTTTCCTTTCGAATCGATTTCAAAGTCATGCAATCAATAACAATCAAGTATTCATAATCACTCATCAAAGACAACAATTCACACACCAATTATATAAGAAAATGTATCAATCAACTCAAAACTCAATTTCAAATGGAGGTTAAAATTCATAAAATAATACTTGAAAATAATGTTTTTAAGGGTATAGGAACTCATTAGTGAAAATCATTTCAAAAAGGAGATCAAAACCACTTCACAATCACTATTTTAAATCAAAACTCAAGTTCTTACAAAACCTTGTCATTTTTCAAATCTCAAATCATGATGTTAGATTATACAATTTTATGATTATAAAAGCCTACTCAGACGATTTAACATAATAAAATCTTTCACAAATCACCTCCAAGAATTCCCCAAGCTCATAAATGAAAAATGGGGCATAAACCTAAAAAAATGGCTAACAAACATCCTCCCAGATGTCGCTTAAGTGACCAGGCGCTTAGTTAAAAGCTCATATAGCAATTTGACCTTCATTAATGCAGAGGTAGCTTAAACATAGGTTCTTCGCAAAATTATAGGTCTACAGGGGTTGACTCTTCACAAAAGCGGTCCAAACCTCACTAAAGGGAGTCCCGCAAGAGCGAGCCAGCTATCGCTAAAGCAGAATGAACAAGAACAGAGACATCAAAAAATCAGCTAATACTCTAAAACTCGAGAGGACCTTCAAAATTCGTTCGGAACCCCATACACATAAACCACATATACAAATCAATTATGCTCAACGTTCCGAACTCAATAGAACCGTCAAAATGAAAATCTGAGGTCTCCTTGATCAGACATATGTGAAAATCATAAGAAACTAACTCATGCTTAAAAGGCTAAAACAAGCTCGAGACTTCTCAAAAATAAATCAAGACCGCAGAAAGGCGTAAAATTATCTCCCGGATCTAATGAATTCTCAAAATTTCGATATTAGTATTCGAACCCTGGATAGTGACTAAAGTCAATCCAAAGGCTAAATTTTCACAATTTAACAATGTAACGACCTGTTTAGTCGTTTTGAGCAGCAGATTTTATTTCTGGAAAAACTGGCCGAGTCGACGGACCCCACGATGAACCGTCATGGGCACGACGACCGTCGTGGTGGGTCTCGTTCCAAAAACACTTAGAATTAGAAATTTGGGTACTGAGAGCGACTTCTCTGAACGTCAACGACGGAATGGCAGGGGGGATGGGGGGGGTACGGACCTTCGTGTGCCCTACGGACCGTCACACTCTTTCAATGAAATTGAGTCTCTGCACTTTGTACGGAGCGGCAGGACGGACCGTCGCAGGCACACACGGCCCGTCACAGGCTGCGTAATCCCCAGGTGCAGGTCGGATTTTCTGTTAATTAATTAAGGGCGTTTTGGACTATTCCTTCTTTCATTATGAAAGTAAGGTTAATGTTAATAAGTCTAATACTGGGGGTTAACAGAGGTACCTGAGTTATAATTAGTGGGTTATTATTGCCATCTTTTATACTTAATTATATGATAATTAGGGTAAAGAAAGGGGTTTGATAAAAAAATATAAGAAAGAGGAGAGGAGAGAAACGATCGTCAAAAGAGAGAGAAAGAACGCAGCTGTGGAAGTAGCTTGTTGATCGCAATTCTTCGGTGGAGTGGTTATGGTTTTTATACTATTCGTGAAACGCTAATAGGGGCGAAGATATGTTTGGGTTGTTACTAAAGTGTTCTATATGCTTAATTGTTGCTTGTATGAATGTGATTATACAATTTGTGTAAAATATCAATATGAATCTATTGATCAAAATCTTGAAAACCCCTTGTTAATGATGACGCCTTGGTATAAAAGAAGGCTTAACTGACTAAGAATGGGGGCTGATGATGCCTTGTTATAAAAGAAGATTGATGATTAATAGAATGAGAATAGTGGAGCTGTTGTCACGAACTGACACGTAGTATTAGGTGACCGGGTGTCCAACCGACACTCAAAATTAGGGGGATCAGTGTCACTAACCGACACGTCGAATTGAGGGGATCGGGGTGTCACGAACCGACACTAGAATTAGGGTTCGGGTGTCACGACGAACACACGTAGAATTTAGGGGATCGGGGGATGTGTCACGTACCGACCATAGTAGTAGGGGAGCGGAGTGGCACGTACCGACACAAGAGGAATAAGATAATGATCTTGGAAAGATTGTTAATTACTCAATCTAATGAACCTAATCCCAATGAGTATGGTATTGAGCGCTTGAGTCCTCATGTGTGGAACTTGGCGGTACTTATAAATGATTATAGAACTTGTTTTTGCTACATGTTGAGTATTATAGTTGCTTTATGATATTATCTGATCTATACTAGTTTCTATTTTGAGTTGGCCGATGATTCCTACTCAGTCTCGTGGTTCTGTACTGACCCCTACTTATATGTTTCTTTCTTTTTATAATGTGGATTGCAGCAAACATATCCCGTCGGCTTCAACTCACCGCAACTCTAGCATTTTTCATTACACCGATTTCCAGGGTGAGCTAACGCTTCTAGCTGGACTGGATCTTCTTTCTCATGTCTTGATGGCCTTGAATTCCGGCACAATGACTAGCTTTTGTATTTTAGCTTCTTAGATACTCTTAGTTTAGTAATTTGATCCTAGTGTTGCTTTGGGTGATTGACTTCCAGATTTTTGGAAATAAAGATGTTGAATTTTAGAACGTTATTTGAGCTGGTTTTTCATTAATGAGTTTAATGTCTTCCTCCTGTACCTTTCCTCCCCGTCTTCCGGTGGGTTTATCTTCTCGCTTGTTGCACCTTTCCTTGTTTCGTGGCTTTTAGGTTTTGGTGGTTCCTCTCCTACGGCTCTTCTGTTATTGTGCCTTTTGATTATTTTGGCGGCGGCTTCGTCGTGGGTTCCCATTTTGGTTATTGTTGTATCTAAGACATGGTACACCTTGGGGTATCAGAGCATTAGGGTCGTTTGTCTCAGCACACGAACTGTCCAGTAGAGTCTTAGGAACGGTAGGGGGACGCCTTTAACTTTTCTTTGAGAGGCTATAAAGACTTTAGGAAAATTCCATTCTTTCTTTCTTTCGTGCTATTACTTGGAACTCCATTGGTATCTAGGTGATACAAATTGGATCTACCATCTTCAACTCTATTTCGTCAGATGGTGTAGAACTAGAGCAACTACTGGTCCAACGACCAACATCGTCACGACACATACCTCTTCTTAGCCAGCCTTCTAGTTTGGCTTAAGTCGGTCTACGATGATTATTGACAAGTAGGTCCGTGGTAGGGGACGTCCTCTAGAGGAAGAGGACGAGCGACCTAGCCCATCTGTACTAGGGCGTGACTCCTCCACCGACTGAGGAAGTAGTGCGCGAGGTCGAGGATGGGTAGGCTAGAACGAGTGCATGCAAGAATTGAGGAATTTCCACCCCCCAACCTACCCCAGAACTTGATCCAATCAGTTCTTGTGCTTATCTTAGTGGGTTATCTGATCAGGGCCAGCCTCCACCTTCCATTGTTTTCTGGCAGTATTCACCCCCTGGAGTTCCCTTGTTGCCTTTTTTCCCCCCATTGTCATCTCCGGTATTTCTCCCTCTCTTTATGCCAAGGGTTCAGCCCAAAGAGGGAAGCTTGAGTGAGGGGGGGAAGGGCGGATTGGGAAGAGGAGAAGAGAGTACTCATTGGAAGTAGGCCGGTTTCCTTGTCTGAGCACAGGCCTATAATGACAAATGATCACATGAACTTTTCAGTAAGAGGTTCTTGAAATTGAAACCTCCAGTCTTCAAGGGTGGCTGAATCTGAGGATCGCCTACGATTTCTGGTTGCTTGTCACTGAGCTAACTACCCAAGATGGGTATGTGGAACGGTTTGGTGTTTGTTTGTTACGGGTATCAATGTTCAAGGGACCGCCAAATGTGGTGGCGGTCACATGTGAGTGTCAACCAACAGAGGCACCACCTATGACTTGGACATCATTTCTTAAGCTTTTTTATGGAACAGATATATTCCCCGAATTTGAGGGTATAGGACAAGAGATGAGTTCTTGAGCCTAGAGCAAGAAGGATGTCGTTACTACCGTGTCATATGAAGGGCGAAGTTTGCGTTGTCAATTATCGCAGTTATGCCACCAACTGTTGTTTTAGGTGCCACAGAGCGGATGCGCCGTTTTGTGAAGTGGTTGAGGTCAGAAATGGCGGATTTCAAGCCGTTAACGGTAGCC